>VZRR01003151.1:761218-895732 GCA_013398015.1 Oreocharis arfaki
GCCCCCCTCCGTCCTCCGCGGCTTCGCCCTCGCAGCCTAGCTTCCGCCGCTTGGGCTGCCGCGGCGGGGGCGGCGGCGGCGGCTGCTGCTGCTGCTGCTTCTCGGCCCCGATGAGAGCCTCCACGGAGAAGGCGTGAGCCTTGAGGCTCATGGTGGTGCCTGGCGAGGACCGCCGCTTGTCGGCCATGCCCGCCACCCTATAGCCCGCGCATCCAGGCGCCCCGCGGCCGCCGGCACCGGCACCCGCGCCCGGCCCGCCGCGCCGGCCGCCCTCCCGTTCTNCCGTCCTGCGCCCGCCTCTGCCCAGGCCCGAACAGCCCCGCGCCCCGGCCCGCGGCAGATGCACCCGCAATGAACGCTAAAGGGACACCCCCGCCCCCAGTCGTATCTCCCCCCGAAACGCAGAGGGAAGGGGGGGGCTCTCCTGGAGCGCAGCGTTTCGGCCGGGAAAACCGTTCGGACGTTAAAAAGTGACGTTGTGCCCTGTCTTGCTGTAAGGGATTAGGAGTTATTGCTGTTACTGTTGCGCTTGGAGATTCATCTAGTTGTTATGCAAACCCTGGCTGCAGAGAGGTTCCAGCATAGCATCCTCAACCTCCGCTAAACCCAACCCATTAGCGCTGAGGCTGCAATAAAATGAGAATTAAACCGAACCTTGTATGAACATCGATGCATTCAGCCGCAGCAACTTTAGTAATAATCATATTCAGGTGCATAATATAGTTACAGGGAAAATCCTCTTTCGTATCTTTCCAATGAGTAAAACTATTAAAGGTTTGAAACCAGATATTCTTTCCTTTGCATATCCAGGGAAATTAAAAAGCTAGTGAGATTTTTGTTATGTTTTCTTTTTTTTTTTTTCCCTTGTTGGGACATTTTCCCCTATTTTTTTTATTTTTTATCCTCGGAACTAAATGTAGTGACCTGCTCCCTTGAAAGAAAGAGAATAGAAACCCTCCAGCTGTAAAAAAAATAAATGGGGCAAATTTCACTGTTTAGGGGACTAGGATCTCAAACTCATTTCGCTGTTGTGGGCAACGGAGAGAAGGAAATTCGTGATGTGGTTCGCCTGTGCCACAGCCTTGGAGGTCCTGTTCGGGCCGTCGAGTAGTACAGCTGAGATTTTTGATCGTAATCTAAAACGGAAATAGCTGCCATTTAGGAGACGTAACCGTTTCCACTATCGCATTTTACCTACCCGTAAAATGCAAATTTATCGCTAATTTCAATAGCTGTTTCGTCGGAGACTATGAGGAATGGGCTGATTAATAAATAAACCCTAGAGATAAATTATCCCTTCAAATAAGGTTATCAGCGTTAAAATTGTGAAAGTGCTTTCCAGACGTGAAAAATTAGGTATGTGACAGAAAGATAATTAATTAAAGAAAAAATAAAACGAAACAAAAACGAAACTGCTGTAGGAGCACTAACTCTCTCCACATTGGAAGAGATGGCAACTTGTCTGAGAAAAATTAGTCGCTACGAAAAGAATTGCCCTGTAGTGGCTGTCGCTCTGAATTGATAGGAGAGCAGAAAAAGTTTAATGCCTGTCACCGACGAACAGTGTTATGGAGTTAGTTTATCTTTACATTAAATCTGGGACATATTAACTGTTCCATGGTCTAAAGTCTGTCTGCTCTGCCTTTCCAGCCGTGATTGAATCTGAAGGAAATCAGATGTGCGAGAGTGATCGAAACGTGCTAAGCTAGAGGATCTTGCAAGAGTTTAAACGCCGTCGCGGTGGAGATGAGATCGATAGAGGAGAGGAAGGAAGGAAATGGATGTTATCTGTCCGAGGGCGCTCCCGCAGCCTCCTCGCCCGCCCGCCCATCTCCGACGGCACCTTCCGCCGCCCCGCTCCGCGCTCCCTCCGCCCGCGGCCGGCCGCCGGGCCACACACGCCACTGCCACCGGTGCGACGGCCCCGGGGAGGCCCGCGGGAGCAGGTACCGACTCCCGCCGCCGCGGCCCGGGAGGGGCGCAGAGGAGCGCGGGAGGAGGAGGGCGTACTCCGCGGCGGCGGGGCCCGGGTGCGAGCGGCGGGGGACGCGGGGGCTTTAGGGAGAGGTTGAGCTTCTGGAGAAACTCGGCGCGGGCGCGGAGAGCGGGGCCGGCCCCGAGCGGCCGCCGGGACCTGCCGGCGCTGGGGCGAGTTGCCCCGCTCCTCCGCCGGCGGAGGACGGCTGCGGCGCGCAGGCAGGGACGGGGACGAAGCGGCGGTGGTGCAGCCAAAGTCCCGGAGAAGCCTCTGGGCACGGGGTTGCTTATCCTGCCCGTTTTTTATTCTTTTCCCTCCCTTTAGAGCCCGCCGCCGCGCGTTCCCGCCGAGGAGACCCTGACCCCTTGCTCCGCACCGCTCCGCACCCCTCCATGCGGCACAGCGGGGTGCGCGCAGCCTGCCCGCCCTGCGGCGGATGGACAGATCGCCCGGATTGTTTTTATTTCTAGAGGAATGGCCCTTGATGTTGATTTTTTTACTCCTCGCTAGATTTCTGTAGGTTGCTATGTGGCATGTTGTTTTCATTTCTTGATTTTTTGAAATAACTGTTTGGATTTAAATTTATCGAGCAACCTGTTATCCATATGTCTGTCCGATTAATTTTTTTATGGGATGATGAAAGAGAGAAGAATCTATATATATAGTGATCTGCTAATGGAATAATATATATATCCAAAACACCTTGCTGGGGTTACTTTTATTTCCGGACTTTAAAATGCAGTCTGGGTTTTTAGGCAATTGGGTGAGGCGCTGCTTATTTGATGTAGGAGAATCATATATTTCGATTTCAGGGGGGAAAATGTACTGTTTTCCACAAGAAAGATATTTTCCTGCCCTCCCTTCGAAAATCTCGAGTGACATTTACAGGAAGGTTATGGCCATGTTTTGCCATTCTCAGTGTGATTTCTGCAAATCTTTTCGAACGCTGAAGCCGGGTGCCACCAGAGAGTAAAATATCCACAGCGTCATTTTTCCTTCAAAGGCACGATATTCTGTAACTAACCAGTAGGGATCCATAGGAGCGGTCACTGAGGAAAAACATATTTATATAATTAGCCTCTTCTTCCCTCCGCCCCCCCAAGTGAGCCTAATCGCTTCATCCTAAGGAGACGTGCCATGTAAAACTGACAGCAAGGAGCTGACGGCGGCTATTCAGTCAAACATTACAACTGCAGAAAAATTGTAGACGCCGGTGAGAAAGTCGTCTGTAAACCCTGTTTCTGTGCATCCCTAGTGCACCTTCGCCGCCATCCCTCTCCCTTGCTTGCGGCTGAGCAGTGTGTCGGGGGAATTAGCACTTCCAACTTTGCTATGGCTGGGTGAACAGCAAGCCTAGAGCGACCGTCCCAGAGATACAGATGATCCCTCAAAAGAGGCTTGAGAGAAGGTTAAGCGCGTCTTAAATTTAAAAGAGGCAGGAATGTCCTCTGAGCCCTCACGTCCCGCTCTGCCGGGGATGCTCCGGCCGGGCTGCTTTTCTTGCTACCAGGTGGGCTGCAGCCCGACGGAAGAGGTGGCACTAGGGAGCCGGCAGGAACAGTCGTACGGAGCAGCGACGGGCTCTTCATCGGTTTCCGATGAGAGCGGCTCGGCCCCTGCTACCACTTGTGTGTGTCACCCTCCTCGGGCGCAAAACGAGCGCGGCTCACAGCGCGGGGCGCAGGCGGTCCCGGCTCATCCCACGCCGGGCCCAGGCTCGCGGTGCCCCGGCTGCCGTGGGCAACCCCCTGGTATTCGTCCCGGGGCCTGTCCCGAACACACCGCCTCGTACGGGCTTTAGCTTTGCGGCCGAGCCGGAAAGGGAGGGAGTGGGGTCGGTTTCCCAACATATGAGACTCCCTGGGTTCAAACTACATGACTCGACTGACGGGTCGCAAAACAAGCGGACGACGAGGCCTCTGCGGACCCAGCCTCCAGGAGCAGAGAGCATGCAGCATCCCATTCGGTGCTCTTAGCTCTGGGGCCGAGAAAAGGGAACAGGGCCGGGCAAGAGAGAGGAAGCCCCGCGCTCTCATCGCGCACAGAGCCCTTGGTCGCGTTCAATGACCCAGCTTTAGCCTGAACCGCGGGGAGCCTCGTTCGGCTGCCGCCGGTCGCGCCGAAGCCAAGCCCAGCCTTCCAGGAGCGTGGCCACGGCGGCTCTCAAACAGCCGCCGCGAGTGGGGTGTGGGGAGGGCTCATCGATACGGCGGGGCACGTTTTGTTCCCGCTTCAGCACTGCGGGATGGCCGCGAACCGAGGAGGCGAACGGGTCGGGGCCAGCCTGCGGTAGCCGCCGACGGGGCGCGCGGTCCGCCGGCAGGCGCGCTCATCCCCCGCGCGGCGGGCACCGGCCTTTCCCCCTGCGCCCGCCGAGCCCCTCGGCCCGGCCGTCCTCACCAGGCGGTGCCCTCGCAGCCTCAGGTCTCGTTTTAAAACTTGGAGAAAAAAAAAAATATTCTCTCCCCTGCTGCGGTGTATAAATTAGAGCAGCGTACGGAAATAAACGCTCAGCCAACCGACCGGCTTTCCGGACGGGTGAAAATGCTGAGGAACTGCAATAAAGAATTGAAAACACTGTTTAAAGGCATCCGTGTTAAAATTATAAACATTCTGGTGATTGCGTTTTATAGCGCTTATATTACTGTCTTAATTCCTAATTACACAGCCACGAGTATGAATAATTTTTAAGGAAATCTCCAGTCTTTAATACGACGCTCCCACTTATATTTATTGTTCGTTCCAGACAAACGATTTTTAAAGATAGCCTTTTCATTGCTCCAGTCACAAAATAAGCATTTGCAAACGCTAAATGAGGGTTGAAGAAACCTACAGCTTTACTTTTTTATTGCTTTCTTATAAATTTAACTCATATTTTCATTATTGTCTCAGGAAAAAAATGAAAACGTGTACGGAATAAAATTAAATCAGGTAGCTTTAAATCACTGTAGTTTAGGGTAGAGTCACTAATTGGAAATATTTATGCTTGTGAAGCTGGGATTTCAGCAGTAAAAAGATAAAGTATATCCCCTTTTTATCATAACGTGGGTCTACGAGAACATTTATATCATATCATTGTAAGAAATGATGTGTAGTTAAACAACATTTTTAAAGCAGAGTTTGTGTCTTTTTATGGCAACCCTCGGTCTTTAGTCAGGGCTAGTTCTCATATTACATGAAATGTACTTTAAGAAGTACTACCTGCTCCAGCTGTCCAGGAAAAACTGAATTATGGAACTAGGAAACATATGGCAGTTGCATATTGCACGAGTAAGGTACATATGAAAGTTATAAATTTCTTTTTTAAGTAACCATTGTAAACGCATTTTTATAGGTTTCACAGTATGTATTACATCTGTAATTTTAATTTTTGCAATATACCTTTTTAAAGATACCTATGTTTTCTGTACTCCGGGGAAGGAAATGCAAAGCGACGTTTACACGTAAAAAAAAAAAAAAATTGCTGCGAGCAAAACAAACAAGACAGGTAAATAAACAGGGAAGCGGAGCTTCCTCACAATGGAAAGGACAGTATGCCATCTATTGGCAAAGCAGTTATTTACAAAGCCAAGGGTACCCAAGCGAGTATTTTCTGTTCTTTCGATATTGTGAAGTGTCCCAGTTGTAGCTTTGGTGTATTATAACAAATAAATGAAGACATTTCCACGGAGGTCCAGGGAATTTTTTTAAAAAAAGAAAAAGAAAAAAGAAACAAGAAGAAGAAAAAACGGAAGAAAGCAAGACAGTTCGTGAATTTATACCTCACAAATTAGGGCATTAATTCATAGGGGATTTTGCAGCTGATTGCGAGCTCCCTTCTTGGAGCGCCCGAATAGGAGAGGTTTAACTTTTTCGATTGTTTTATTACTGAACCTTGTCGAAGAAGGCTTTTTTTTTATTTTCTTCCCCCCCCCGTGTTTTTAAAGCAAGGTTACTTAAGGACTTTATGGCCACGAAACGGCCCGGCAGGCTGCTTCGGAAGCTGACCTTACGGTCTCTGCTCAGTCTAAACGCTATGCGGGTGTGACTGCAGAATCAGGCCTCCTTTTCCGCGTCTCGCAGAGCTCCCCCGAAACACGAGCCTGACCTGCGAGGCGTTCTAGGGCTCTGTCGGACACGGGCGAGGGGGCAGCGGCGGGGGCAGGAGGTGCACGGAGCAGCCCCCGCCCCGCCGGCCGCCGCCGGGTCCCGCGGGCAGTGCTTGTTCTCGGCGACAGAAAAGCTTATCCCGTAGGAGAGAGCTAATAGTGCTTTTCCTGTTTCCAGGGAGGCGAGGGAGAAGATGATGTTTCCCCATCAGCTATAAATAAACCGAAATAATCGGACAGATGTGAAGGGAAGAGTCAATTTTTCCTGTTCCAAGCGTAGATCAATTTCTGAAAGAAAGTCTCTGCCTCTCGTCTCCAACTGGCTTTCCTCCTTCTTCCCTCACTTGCTAAGGACTTGACTTTTTCCCTGCCATGACTAGCCCACTACTGCTCGACGGGAAACACGAGAGCCCTTTGTTTTAACGTTTGAAGTTGTAATCTCCCTTTCCCGGTCCCGCAGAACCCAGCTTGGCCCTTCTCTCCTAGATGTGTGCGTCGGGGGGAAGCGGGGGGAGGGAAGAAATTCCTGGGAGCACCTGTATTTCTCAGCTCGAAAGGTTAATCTTTCCCCATACAGAAAAAGAAAAAAAAAATCCCTAAAATAAAAAACCACAATCCCCTCCGTCTAAAACCAGACCCCAGAGGACAGGAAAATATAAAATCCAGACCCTGCACTCATATCCTTTTACTGCTCTTCTCGGTGTGAACGTGTGAGTAGATGGTGTTCTACAAAGTTGTCTGAATTTCATGAAAGGCCGTTCCTGTGTTTATATGCGAGGGGAATAGCACTGTCTCGCTGACTGAAACGCACCTTCGCCGATTGGTCTTTACCGGAGTAGTGGGACGCGGCGCTGGAAGCCCGAAGGCTTCGCCTCGCAGCCTCACGCCAGCATTTTCGGATCAGCCCCACGCGTCCCTCGCTGCCGAGGGAGCGCAGACACGCGCACTCTGGGGGCAGCACTCGTTTTCTGCTTCTTTTTTCCTCCCCTGCAAACATCCCCGAAGCCCAGGCGAGCCGCGGGCTGGCGGCGGCCCACGTCAGGGGACGGTGATGGGGCACCGCGCACTCCGAGACCCGCCGCGGCTCCCCGCAGTCCCGTATCCGTGCTGGAACATCACCACGGGCCGCAGGCGCGCTCCCTCGGTTCCCGTCTTTTGGGGGCAGTCTGCCTGGGAACGGGGCCGTCGCACCCCGGCGCCTGGCCGGGACACCAAAGAAGCGACGGGCGAGCGCGTTACGGGGGAGCTGTCAGAGAAAGAGGCAGGCGGGTAGGCTTTAGGGTTAGAAAGGCATTGATGGAGGAGAAAACGGAGCTCCATCTGGGCAGCGATTTCTGAAGAAGACATCAAACAGGCTTCTCTGCCGTGCAGCCCAAGCACGCCGGTTCCCCACGCCGCGCCCGTCGCCCGCTGCAGCGAAGTGCCGGCCGAGCCCCTGGGCATGGCCCGATTCGCCCTGTCAACTGAATTAAGGGATTTGGTTCGTCAAAATTAAATTCCTCCGCAATCAGCCAGACCAAAGTGCTTTCAGAGTAACATCCAGGAGATCATTTCCCCCGAGTTCCCTATCAAGTGTTGCATACAAGATATATCTTTTAAACATGTAGTTTTTTCGATGATGTGCTGAAAGGGAGACAATTATTAAAACTGTGAGAGCACTCTGCTTGTAATTACCCAGGGAGCGGGGCGAGGACGAGGCGCTAGTGGGGGACTCAAGAAAAGCGGGGCTTTAAAATCACTGTCCTTGAAAGTTTGCGTGGGTAAAGTCTCTTGGCGCCTTTTTAACAATAAACAAATGCCTGTGTGTATATCCATACACATATACATATTAATATAAATCTATATGTATGTCTAAACACATATACACACATACATGTATATCGATTGCACTATTCTATATTAAATATAGAAATGCCTCGTGGTCTAGATTCTTCCAGTTGTTCATGTCTGTAGATAAATGCAATTATTTCCTTTAGTGTTTTCTTCTCTCACTCTATTCCTTTTTCCTTTTTTTCCTCCTTTTTTTTTCTTCATTTCTCTTTCTTTCTCGTTTTTCTGTGGAAAGTGCACAGTAAGTGTGAAATATACATCATCGCTCGAGGAATTTGTCTTGAAAAGTCCTCTCAGCCCCCTGGTGTTCAAAGACTAAGGGATGGTTATTGATTATTGCACTAGATCAGAGCCTGCATTAAACGCCAGGGGAACGAAATGGACCGGCTGTGAGGGCCCGGCTCCCGCCCGCGGTACCCGCGGCTCGTCGGGACCGGGGCTCCGCGGGGCCGCTCCGCTCCCCGCCGCGCTCCGCACCCGCGGATGATGGGAGGAGCCGCCCGCCGCGGTGCCTCGAAACGGCTCAAAGCCCCTTGGGCACGGCCCGTGCCCGCCTGCGCTCCCGCGGAACCCCGCGCTGCTGCTCCGCTGTCCCCAGCCCCGCTCCCGCCGTTTTCTCTCGTCCTGGTCCGGCAGCAAAGCACCCGTCGCGTCCCGCAGCAGTGCGGCTGCACTGTCGGTGCTCAGGCTGGGAGCGCCCGGACCGCAGAGACAGGCCTGAGATGTGTCAGTGTGTGTATACAAATATGCACATGCACAAAGAGGGCTTCAGCTGGGCGCAAGAGGCCATATAGTTAGAACAATGAGCTCTTGGACAGGCTTGTCTGTTCTTACCACATTCATACACGCTGAAATCCATCACCTGTTCCATGGAAAGTTTTACTGAAGGGGCAGAAGGGAGTGCTGAGGTGTGGGACAGAGGCTGAGAAACCCACTGGCAGGAGAGCACAGCAGGGGCCTCCAGTGGCAGGGTGTGGTGCAGGAGGGAGTGAACGCTTCAGCATCCCGCTACAAGCACCCCTCTCCAGGGCAGGTGAGCGGGTATGCCACATCCCTGCCTCCCTGCCTGACCACAGTTGCGTGGGTGACTGGGGTTCTCCCGGGGCTGTGGGTACCCCTGGCCTTTACCGCCCGAGGTGTTATATCGGCGCAAACTTCCCTTCGTGCCTTGTAAAGTGTGAGGCATTAACTGGAGACTGCAAGCTCTCCAGAGCCATTGCTTCTTAGCTCAAGGCAAAACAGAGAGACCATCTTTTGCCCTTACAAATTGACCAGCAGTAAGAAAAGATAAATACTGAACGTGCTCCATTCATCTGGAGAGTGACGGTGCTGTCTAGGGAGGGGAGCTGTGGAGGACAAATAAAAGAGGAGCTTTGGAAAGCACCATGACCTTGGGCTTTAATTTACAGCAAATTTTGTCTTGTATATTAACAGAAGATCAAGTATATTGTGGAAAACCTCAAACTGCATTTTAAATTTTATTCTTTTTCTCTTCCTTTGGGCTGCAGACTCTTGAATTCATGACAATCGAGAGGATTTTCTTTATGAATAAGATCATCAACAACCCCATTGTGTCCTGTCACAGTATCCTGGTATTTCTACATCCTCTCTGAGGTTCACTTTGAGACTTAGAGGAATGTGATCTGGGAATTAGGTTTTGGACCATTTTGTTTCCATTTTGCAAATGCAAAGATGCTACAGTGAAACACACAGTGGTTTCTATTTCTTCCTCTCTGTAGGCATGTTTAACTCTCATTGACACTGATGTGAGTTATGCACATGTCTAAAGAGGAGAAGGGAGTCTTAGATCTTTTTCTCATCGTTTACATGAGATCAAAAGAAATCAAATAGAGTTAATGAAGGGCCAGATGGTGCTTTATTTGTGCTCTGGAAGAGCACAGTAAAAGAGAATGGGAAGGAATATCTGTAGTTTAACCTGGCAAAGGGGAGGAAAACTTACTATCTCATTTAATGGGTACTGAAGCAAGTATGCCGTATCTTCAGAAGTGGGAAAGGTTTGCTTGTTTTCTCTCCCTCAGTAGATTTTGGATGCAGAGCTAGGGTTGTTTTTGGAAGGCACCGATTGAAGGGATTCCAGACTCTGAAATCATTCACATTTTGTCTTTTTTGGAAACACAAATTTCTTTGGACCAGGCAATTCTTCAGGTTTTGCTTTTAAGCCGTAGGATATGGGTGCTCCTCTAGTCCATGGAAAATGTGTAATCTAAGCTTCTATGAAGAGGCAGGGCTGAAAAAGTAGAAGAGCCTTTGATTTGGATCCTCACTGTGAGCAAGAGTTTGGCATGAGAGGCACAGGATGCCGTAAACTTTACCAACTGTGCACACAGAGCAACTCATATCTCAGAGGATGCAGAGAGGGTCGGGGCCATCCTGAGCTGTGCCTCTGTGCCATCTCTTAGCCCTTGCACCTGGCTGCTGGGTTCATAGCTCAAGCTGCCCCCAGGATCTTGAGGGAGGAGATTGTTGCACTGGGCATAGCTAATGACAAATTACTTTAACCATCACTGATGGTAGGATTATCCAAAAAGAGATGAAAAGCTTCTTTCCTCTGTAGAATTTACACTGATCTCGTCAGGCTCTTTCTGATATAGGATCCCAAAGGATCCTAATTGGTTAATATGAGGGAAAACAAAAGTTTTTACAGAGGATTACCCCTGCCTGCGCTGATCTTGTAGGGATGAGTCTGTGGGGGCAGTAGAGGCCATCTTATTCCCTGTCCTCTGTACATCCCATCATTGTTCTAATGCATGACACACCTATTTAAGGAAAGCTTAGCACCAGACCACAGATTTCTCAATAGCTTGATGTCATGTGTTGGCCTTGCATGATATTGTAATGCCAGTTGACAAAAAAAGTCACTTTTGTGTTGTTCCCCAAGGCTTCTTTTGTTGACAAAGTAGCTCTCTGGATTTGGAAGTCTTTGCAGTTGAACTGAAGGCCTGGAGGCTTTCCGGTTTTAAAAGCAATGGGAAGAGATGCAACTAACATCTGTACATTTGTTTAAGGATGCCAGAAATTGTTTGTGTTTATGCTCTCTTCTCAGAAAATCGTGTCAAGAGTACTTCAATAGCAGTACAGCCCCATCTACTCTTCGCCCCCTGGTACAAATCTAACATTACAGCTCCAGCTGACATTATTTCCACCTGCTTTAAATGTGTTCATGTGCCTCTAATCCTGTGTGCAGCTTCACATTTGTACCCATTTCCTGTATTTTATAGGCACATGTGGTATGTCGAGGTTTGGAAACGTAAGCCCTCATTTTGTGCTGCTAGCTTTTTAACATTCATTTTCCCTGGCTGTACTCCTTGCTTAAAAAAAAAAGAAAAAACAAACCCCCAAAAAATCCAGAACAAAACAAAACAAAAAACTACCCCAAAATACAACAAAACAAAAAACACCAAACCAAAATAATTCTTTTTTTTCCCTGTTGAGGTTTAAACAAAACCTTGAGAACTTCCTTGCTATTTTATATATCTAGCACTTTTATTGAGTGAGGGTGCAGTAATTTGGTGGGTTTACTAAGTAACCTGACAGTTAATGGGATACATCTGCAATAGATTCCAAAATAACTGGCTCCTTAGAAATATGGAAAAAACTAGAATTTTCACTCCTTTCCATTCTTGCGACAGATTTCTATCTGTTTCAGCTCCACAGAAGTCAAGATTCCATTAAAGAGCCATGTATGCCAAGAGCTGCTACCAACAATAATAAAACTAATTAGAGCTGTCTCTTCCAAACTTCCTATTATGTTAGAAAAAATATTATGGATTTTAATCTAAAGTATTTAAGAAGCTATGCTAAAACACACAAAACCATGCATACACCTGGAGCTACACAGTGGCTTTATGAGTCTTGAGGGCATAAAAAACCCTCAGCCATGAAAGAAGGAGCCCAGACTTCATTTTCCACAGACAAATTGGCTGCTTCACATCAGTGACCCATACTTGTGTGCTTACTTGCTCCTGTGCAAAGAAGTATGGCAACATTGGTAGTCCTTCAGCTGGTGCACCATGGCCCAGAAGGGCTGGGGACCCTCTGGTCTTAGGGAACGCAGACTCAGTCAGTTGGGGATGGAAGTCTCTAAGAGGAAAACTCTAACCAGCAATCCCATATCCCTGGGAAAATTTCTGCATTTCCTAAACTGACTTCTTCATGACACAACAGCCAAAAGCTATTCCATCCTTTAGAGTAAGGTTGATTTTTAGGGATAGCCCCCTAACCCTACAGGGAAGCCCACGGTAGTGTGAATCCATAGGAATGATGGGGGAGGAAAACCAAATATTCATGCTGGAGATACAAAGTTTGAGTGGATGTATCTCGCATCCTGTGGTTCCAGAGGGAATAAAGAAAAGGAAAAAGATGAAGGAAATTGAGCAGAGCTCTCCTGTGCCTGAGTAATTTTCCCTATGAGGGGGTTAGTTGATCCAGTATCTTCACTGCAACTTAATCAACTTTCATTTGCCAAATTTTAGATGGCTTCAGATAGGTATTACATGTTAATGAAGACAAAAAGTTTTGGTAAACAGCGGAAATGTCACAATGCCCTTCATGACACTGATGTGTCTAGACTTGCAATGCACACATCACTTTTCACTTCTTGGGGTTAAAAAGTTGGTAGAAGGAAGACCCTCCTCAGATTCCTTCTGCAATTTGCAAACAATTTCTCTAAACTGCTTTGCCAAATGTTGTTTAAAGCCCTGACATGTGTCTGTTTATTCATTAGAATTCAACAGAAGGGTAGAAACATAGTGCTAATGTTTATGTTCCAGTTAAGGAATTCATTTATGTTGCCTCACTTAAAAATATTCTACTCACAGAATATATAAGTCCAAAGTTGATTTATCAGGTTTAAATTTAAGAAAACTATATTGTCAGAACAACCACACATTCCTTTTTGCACCACTTTTGAAATCTGTTTCCTATTACCATCTCTGCATCAGACAAATACAACCAAGTTATTTACAGGCTGTGAAAGATACTAAATCTTTTCTGAGTAATATTACATTGGATCACAAATTCTCACTTTTAATAATAATTGACAACAAACTAAAGTGAAGGATATTCACAATTAGTAACAACAGCACATAATGCTCTCCCAGTGCCTTGTATCTTCAAGACCCGATGCAGACGTAAACTGCTGAAGTCTCATTAACATTTACTTTGGAAGCATGTTAAGTATTGTTATCTCCCATTTACAGATGGTGAAAGAGGCTCAGTAGGATTGTGACTTGCCTAAAAAAACTCAGAACAGTTTAATTGCAGAAGCAAGACCAGAACTCTCCAGCTCTTGGCTCCTACTTGTGTGAGAGAGCGAAACACATTTTTAAGAGCATCCTGTGTCTTAGGAATCCCAGTTCCAGCACACACCAGGGCTTGAGCGGCGCTGGAGCGGTGCAGCTCCTCAGGGGAGCTTTGGTCTCCCGGCTCCCATTAACTTTGAGTGATTTTGGAGCTTTTGAAAACTCCTTTCAGTCCACGGAGGGAAATGCACAACACCTGTGATTCATAGAAGCAGCGCATGGAGAGGCAGAGCAAAGGCTGGGAGCGACAGCCAGCTCCACGTGCAGCTCAGCCGCGATTCAGAAGCTGGAGGGCCGAGTGCTGAGCCTGTGTTCCAGGGCTGAGGAGCCGGGGGAGCCAGCAGTGCTGCCAGCTCTTCTCACTGACATGATTTTCTCGGGAGCAGAGCCAGGAAAGATCTAAAGACAGAACTCCAGCCCTCTAATAAATTTCAGCTTTGCCTTTGGGAGGAAGCCCTCCTTGCCTGGCCCCTTGTGCCTTGCCCCTACACCTCCAGGAGAAGGGAGCAGCTCAGGTGGATGCACATCCCTGGGCTTTCTTCCTGGCCAGCCCCTGCTGCCATGCTGTGAACAGGAAAACTCGGAGCAGGAAGGTGGGCAGAGAGCAGTGGAAATCTCTGCAGAAGCAGATGTGTTAGCAGTGTATTTGCGTGTGTGTGATGGGAATGCAAGAGCGAGGAACCACAGTGCAGCTGGAGAAGCAGCCCTTTAGGGCTGGAAATGCAAAGTGAGATGGAGCTGGGCAGCAGGGGCAGGCAGGGGGGCAGATCTGGGGCAGGTGGAAAGGGGCAGGAAGCAGCATCTCTTGTTGTTAGATGGAGGGGGGCACTGGTGCAAGGCATGCAGGCTGTCAAATGAATCAAAGGTCAGGAGACACCATCAACATTCTAATGCCCAAAGACCTGTGACAGCTATTCATGTCGGGATTGGGATTGGGATTGGGACTGGGATTGGGATTGGGATTGGAACTGGCTGCGCAGGTCTAACCCCCCTCACCCAGATCTCATGCAGCCTTGCACCACCATGCACACCATAGCCTTTGGAGATGAGGAAGTGAAAGGAATTCAGGCCCAGAGGAAGGTTCAAAGTCATCCCACACACATGTAGGTATCTGGCAGTGTCTGTATCTTGCTGTTACCCACTTTGTTAACTTTTTCATTTGGCAATACCAGTGTACAACTAACTGGAAGCCTGGAATAGGAGTGGTTAGAGCTGAGGAGAAAAATTTCTTCATCACCAGGAAAGAGACTGGATATTGCATGAAGTAGGACTGGCTTCCCCAAAACACCGTTGAGAAGGGAAAGAAAACCTTAGATGAGAGAGAGGATGCTGAGGGGCATGCAGGGAGTTGGGTGAATGCCAGCTCTGGAGAAGTCAGAGCACCCCTGCAGCCTCAGAGGGGGTGCAGCTCTCCTTTGACAACCAGATCCTGACCCTTGATTTTCACAGCAAGGTCTTAGACTTGCTTCCTTGGCTATGGGTTTTGGCCTTAGACAATGCTCAAAGGGATGCAGAAACGATTTACACTACAGTTTCAAATTTGTGTCTGTGTTTAGAAATGCTCAACAGCTTCATCACATTAAAACATTTTAGGAAGGTGTATAGCTAAGCAAATACTCACTGCTAAGAAGATCTCGAGGTAATTCTGAGTAAGGAAGAAAGCCGTCCCTTATGTGGGAAAGACTACCAGGCCAGAGGACCAACTTCCTAGGCCAAACCCCACTAAATTCAAGGGAAAAACAACTTTTAGATGGCCTTGTGCCTACGCTTAGAAATTTAATTGAATCTGGAGTAGGCTTTATAGACCGAGAGGCTCACAGCATGAGATTAATTGTTCATTGCAGTGATGGTAAATGCAAGCAGTGAACTGGCCAGCTGGTTCTATAAGGCGTATAAAGAAAATCTAGTCAGGATAAATCAGGTAAAATATCTAGATGGTGGAATGTCACTCCGGGGGCCAGGATGGGGAAAGGTTAAGGGTCTCTGAGAAAAAAGCTGCTTTTTAATATTCTTTTTGCTTGAACATGCTAACATCCCAGCGGCCTATTCTTTCCGTAATTCTGTTTGCACAAGATGAAGGGGGTACCAGAGCTTTGCCAGCTTCATGTAACTGATTGCAAAATCCTTGAAAATACTGTTTAAAAATATTTATGCAGCAAAAAAAGCTATTTCACACATTTCGCATCAGCAGCCAGGTTTTAAAATAAACCAATCTGTCCTCAGAAATAAAAAGAAGAAGAAATAAAGATCAAAATTCACAGTTGGTGTAAATTGCCAGACTTTCAGTGAAGTCAGTGCAGGGCTGCCAATCTAAACTAACAGAGAAACCAGTCCAGAGACCATGAACGTGATTTTAAAAGTCTTCAAAATAGGGTTTGCAAAACATTACATGGCTGCAGAGTATCTTGCAGAATGATAAAGCATGGGCACAGTCTCCAGGTACCCTAGGACAGAGAACAAATGGCAGCATTAGGACTGAGGAATTTTAAATCTGTTAATACACAGTGTTTAAAGAGTACCAATAAGAGTGTATCAATCAATAATTGCTCCTCCATTAAAAAAACTGTCACAGTAACTAGAGTTTTCTCATGCTAAAATAGTTAAATATTTAACCAAACATGCTAAAGCTAATTGAATATTTTTTATTCTACATTCTTGATGTAAGTGAATGAACAAATGAGCTGTGGGCTCCCATGTCTCTCCATCAGATCACTTATCTGAACCACGGAAAGCTTCTTTCAGACGGGTTTTGTTTGGCGACATCTCCTCTGTAACCCTTTTGCAGGGCACTCTACAATTTTTAAAGATATGTCTGAGAGCCAGAAGTTGGGAGCATGTGCATTTTCTCTCCCTTTTGGATGTGAAAGAGTGATCTTGGAATCCCAGGAGGGAACATAAGCCAGTTACTGGTTACCATAAGCCATTAAAAGTCTCTCTTTCAGAGAAACTATGACTGGAATATTTCTGTTGAAAAACACACTGCTGTGAATGCACAGATCAGATATTCTCTTACTTCTTCTGTGAAGGTCACTTTGACCTTCCTATCTTACCCTCCACTTTATGTTGAATCCTGTCACTTTTCTTTCCAGCAGGCTTCTTGAGGTTGTGAAAAGGAGGGTGAAAACCTGCCTTCAGCACAAAAGATTGTGTATTTGAAGACAGGCGTGGCTGCTGTGCATCTACCCAGCAGCTATGGGGGTCTCCTCCAGCTCAATACCTCCAGTTCCCCTTCAGGCACATGTCAGTGATTGCTGCCATGGCAGGGCTGACACCTCGGCCAAGACCCATGGCTGTGTTCTGTGTACTACCTGATGAGACCTCATTCCAGGCCTCTGGGTGCTACTGTAATATTAACATTTCTGCCCCACAGAAATAACAAGAGTACGTGTTTTATGAGAATTTCCAGAGGGCTGGAAAAAGCAGACAGTGTTAGAAAGGGAACACAAAGCTTTTTTGGCTGAAAGTTGCCCAGTGCAGTTCAAGGCAGGCTCCTCAGACCAGGGGCCAGGTCCCTCAGGTGACAGAACCTGGCACAGCCTTGCTGGGTTGATCAGGTCAGTCGTGGTGCATAAGGATTAAACAACAACTGACTGTGCTGAATTTGCTTTTTTGTTTGCTCCGGTGGTTGTGACCAGGCAGCCCAGAGAGGTTTTACAGGCCTCTCTGAGGGCATGGGAAAATCAGTGTGTTTAGCTTTCCTGGGCTGAGCACTGGGCTCAGCTGGAAGTGTGGACCTTGAGGTTAGCTTTACATCACCAGAGGTGGGCACATAAGCCTACCCTCTGACTTCTGCCAGAGCTAAATTTAAAACCTTGATGGCTTAAATGTGGTGGCAACACAGGGATGGGTTTGAAAGGGAATGAGAGAAAATAAAAAGGAAAAAAACCCTAAAAAAAAATTTAAAAAAAACAGGGAGAAAGAGAACACAGCTATGACATGTCAAAAATGGAGAAAACAGGACTTACTTGCAGCCAGCAGTTCAGAACATGGCCTGGAGGAGAACCGAAGGCTGCGTGCCCTTGCTCTCAGCTGGGGGATGTCTTCTTGCTTTTGGTGACAGCTTGCACCAGCCACAGCTGCCTGGCTGAGGAGCAAATTACTTTCTCAAGCCTCTCCAGGGAAGCAAAAATTTTTCTCTTACGTGTATGTGAGGTGCCTAGAAGAGGCAGGTCCTGATCACTAATAAAGACTTCTAGGCACCAGCATGACAGCTAATATTGAAGACCTGTTTTTAAGGTCAAGGTCTGACATGGCCATGTTGTCCTGGTCAACAGCAAGTGAGTGCTGTCTTATTTCTGTGATGAGAGGGCTGAGCTACATAAGCTTTACAGGAAAACATCCAGAGGGAAAGATTTTTGTAGTTGCCATGAAAAAAAAATGGAGAAACACCAATTCTCCTATTAGATGAACTCGGACTGCTTTATGTTACAAAAATAAATGCACCCTCATGGAAGAAGAGTGCAAATATTTGCATTATTTGTATGTCATTCAACTATCTGGCTACATGTACATGGTATATTTAATGCATGCTTTGCAGTAATATGTTTGTTGCATACTGTTGGATAAAGTCACTAATAGAGATTTAATAGGTGCACAGTACCTTCTAACAGTACTCAGCCTTTTAATCTGCCATCATCATTTTTATCTTTATCTATAACTAATAATTATAAGAAGCATCTCTGTCCCAAATAGTCTCAAAGGAGTTTATTAAGCAGACCTTCACATTCAAAAAATCTGTCCTGATAGCATCCTTGTTTCACAGGAGGGGAAAAAAGAGAAAAAAGAAAGGAAATAAAAAGAGAAAAAGAAAAAAGAAGAAAAAAGAGAAAAGAAGGAAAAAGAGAAAGAGAAAAGGACTGCTCTTCTGCCAAAATAAATCCATTAGCTCATGGATTAAATGTTTCTTCAGAAACATGTAAAGATGGGGAGTAATGTTCTCCTTTTTCTTGGAGGAAGTTTTAGGACACAAATTCTGTTTCTTGAAATATAGATATTATTTGTTCTTTGGCAGCAGCCCTCTCAAAAATGCTGCTGGTGTTGCGAAAATGTAACTATAGGTCCAACACTGGATGCATAAATAGCTTATATACTACAGGTTGGGTCATGTATAAAAGAGCCAGCTGGATTCACGAATAGCACGAGCTATAGTCCAATGCTGGATTCACAAATAATCTAGGAACTATAGGTCTGGTGGACTGGTAGATTCATGGTTTAACAGTATCTAGAAACTATAATGTGTCATTTTCCATTTTTCACAAGAGTACTTATAATGTTACAGAGAATGAGACTAAAGCTAGAAATTTCTTTATCATTTTCTTTCACTGACCCATTATTTTTCCTTTGCTGTCATTTAATACCTCCTAGGAACAAATAACAGAAGAGACACGATAAATGGGAAGCTAATCATGAAAAGCATTCCCAGGAATCTCGCCCCAAATATTGAAAAACAAAGATGGAAGTTATGAAACTGGAAAGCCATACTGGAATGTGAATAGTATGGTAGAATATTTAACATTTTCTTACTACTTTTATTTTAGACATACTTTAATATATAAATTGCCTGGATAGTAAGCTTTCAGTTGAAAGTTCATTTTCTGATTTGATTTAATTTCTCATCTTCTTACCATTGTTATTGTCAGATAAATGCAATACTTTTTCTTAGAATTTGTCTGTTACTATTAGTGTTATTTATATGATTCTGTGTTTTATTATTGTGATTGAAATGTTCTAAGACTCATTCAATTAATTGGGATATTGAAGAAAATTTTATTGTGTTACATTTGGTTCAGGATTCAAATGCTATTAATTTGGAAGGGGATTTCTATGCAGTCATCCCATCTCCCTCATGAAATCAGTATTTCTAAGCAGTTTCAGAATTTTTTTTCTGATAATTCTTTACAGTCACTGGTCTGAGTAACAAAAAGTCTTTGATAACGTACCATGAGATCTTGCAAACCAAAAGGAATGAGTTTTACTGATTTTGGTGGAGATATCACAAATGTCATCATGATTGAATGAATCTTCTAACAGGAACCAGCTGATTTTACAGACAAAAGTCCCGATCTTCACTTTGATAAATCTCTTCTTATTTGAATGAAGATTGCAGTATTGGACCCACATGGAACTTGGTCAGAGGCCAACAATGTGCTGTGAATGGAAACATTAGTTAGTGATTAGAAATCTGACTCTATTGTTGTGCAGATTTACTCTAGCTATTGTCCTATAAGAGTGAAAAAGGGCAAGTGAGGTAAAAACCCTTTTCCCTCAATAAGAATTGCTTTTCATACAAGCTCACGAGACCCCTACATGCTTGTTTACTTCACTGGCCTGTTGTAAATGGATGGTTGTATGCATCATTTGCACAAAGATGAGAGCAATCTGAAAGTGCACATCCGACTCTTATAAACTCCCCGGGAAGGCTGGGAGTCTGGCTCAAATGCTGTCATCAAAATGTGTTTGTGCATGGCAGTTCATGGTAGGTGCTCCAAAAGTATTCCCATGATCTCTGCAAGGAGGGGAATGCTCAGCTGGAAGATGGTAGGACTTCCACTCTTGCACCTCAAAAGGTCCTTCTCAGCCACAGGGTGACTTGGCAGGATTCTGGGTCAAGCTTGAAGAAGACCAAATGTAATTAAATACTCTCCTGAGAGTTATAGGTCAAGTATAAAACATTGTGCAAGACTGTCTGCCCAGAAGCTTTTTCTGCTATATGAAGATCTCGGAGAAATAGCTCAATTCATGACATTTATGAGGAAATGTGAGTTTTTCAGTTATTTTTCTCCCATGGAACCAGAACTAAGAACAGATTCAGCACTGCCTCTATTCCCAAAACTTAGCTCTCGGAGTTAAATGAGCTCTTGCTCTATGCTTCAGTGACTTCCATCGACTAAGTGTGATCAGATACATCTCCACTGGTTTACAGACATTGCAGTCATTGCTCACACTGGATCACAAAACATATAGAACGCCTGTAAATGTGGAAATACCATCAGATGTCTTTATTCACTGTATTATCCAATGACAACTGCAAACAGGCATTTCAGTAGTTTGTCAAATCCTATCAGGATGGTGGGTTTATTGTTGAGTTCTGGCCAAACTGCTAGATTTGGATTTAGAAAGCATGCTGTCCTCATTAACAGGCACTTAATTAATAGCAGTGGTGAGTCTCTGGAAAAGCTACTGATGTTTAGTAAGTCCTTTGTGTCTGTCTTATAGAAAGTTTTGTGTGAGCAGAAACGTGACAGATCAGAGTCAGGCAGCAGCGCATTACACATATTTCTTACTAAGTGGCTACTGTTGAAATAGAATCTTTATCAAGCAAGAACATACCTACGCTCCAAAACCCATTGCAGAATCAGCATTTACTACCTTGTTTTCAGATGTGTGCTGAAAAAACATGTGTGTTTTCGTACATATGAGGTCCTTCGGGGGAAAATAAGCTATGTTGTGTGGAGCAGCTAGAGAAGGCCACATTTAGGGGCATCCAAAATAGAAGTCCGTTGGGTCAAACTAATCTCTGGCTTATTCTCAGGCAGCTGAGTAACCGCTTGTATTTTTATCCTGTTACTTCTCCCTCCCCACTCCCAAAGCTTCATTACGACAAAACTATTAAGAGCATTTCACTTCCCCTCTCAGAAGAATCTGGATGCACCTGCATGAGGGTGCCTTCTGTGTATTAAATATGGATTCCAAGCTGTCCTCAAGGAAGGACAGTTGTACAAATCCCCAAACAAAACACCCTGGGAAGCAGAAAAGAAAGCTTTACATCTTTAGTCCTTACCTCCCTAATACTTGGACTCTTGAAGTCGAAAAGAATTCAGCTCTTACGATTTTAGGTATTTATTTCTACCACTTACATACATTCTAAATTTTAGGACATTTCTTTAACCATATTTGCTTCCTCGAGAAGCTTTTGGAAGTGATATTGTTATACTGTGACTTTTGCAGAATGAATGAAGTTTTAATATGCAACAAAACTTCAATTTATTTTTTTTTAATGAACAAAATTTTGATTCTTAGACCAGCAACCTTAATGAATTATAGAGTTGTTTGCTTGCTAAACTATTATATTTTTCAAGCTGCCTTCCTATACTTCCTTCATGCTGCACATGTTTATATATGTTTTCATACAAGAAGACAATGACTTCTTATTTTCTGTAGATCAAAATAAGATTATTTTGCCCTCCCTGTGTGACGCTGTGATGCGGGGTGCTGAGGGGTGACTGGAATCGCCGCTTTAACCCGAAAGCATCCCCTGCAAGGGATGCCCTGGGGGTGCAGCTCGGCACCTAGCAGGCCGATTTCCTAGCCCCCGTGCCGACGGTTGGCACTGAGACACAGCCCCGCACCCAGGCCAGGATAGCTCATATGTTACCAGGAGCAAGGAGCGTGGAGGGCTCTCCACATGGGTTCCGAAAGGTTTATTCCGAAGGGTCCAGAGGCAAAGAGGCCGAGCAGGCCTCGTGTACAAGCTTATAAGGGGTAACAGAAAGGGGGCTGGCAGAGCACCAGCAACCAATTACCTGGGGGCAAGGGGCAGGGAGAAGGCAGAGGGATACAACAACCAATGGGGAGAGGGAAGGGGCGGAGTGGGGGACCAGGTACCAGACAGGTACTGCCTGATGGGAGAAGAAGTCTTTCCCTGTAACTCGAGCAGGGGGAGCTTATTTGTTCTCTGAGTTGACCCACCAGCGCAGGGGATCTCCTAGACCAGGGTTTTCTGGCATCCCAGCTTCTACTGCTGCCAGCTCATCCACCCCAACAACGCTGTTCTCTCTTCCTCTTCCATTTTGGCTCTGCTTAATTCTACAAGAGCTAACATTTTTCTGATATCACTGTTTAAGCTGAAGAATAGCTGTACTTCTAACAAAATTATTATGGGTAGAAAAAAAGGGGGAAGGTGGCAGTTGTAAAGAGCAATAAAAACCTGCTACAGAATCTTTGTACCGAAAGGTGATTGACATTATCAAAGTCCCTGAGAACTCTCCTTTACAGTTTAATATATTTAACAAAATTTATATATGTACATATAAATATTTATATTCCAGGCTTTTGTTAGTCTCTATGCAACGCTAACAGTAATAGCGTTTTATGTTTTAATTTCCTTAAAGGAAAGTCTTCTTTGGAACCCATGAATGCTTCAATGTTTTGGAAAGATCTAAATATATGTCAAATATCTGTTGAGACTTATGATTTTTTTCATCCACTCAGCAATCATTTCATGTATTATTTTGAGAAACAGCACTACATGTACTGTAAATAATACAGAAAAAAAAAAAAGTATTATCTGATAAGCTGAAATAGCTCTGTCTGTTGGTTAATTACGCAAATAGTAAAGAAAAGCTGGGCTAATGATTTCCAGACAGTTGCTATGCCATATCATGTTAAAGCAGCTGTTAACCATATGCACTACTGTAGCTCTGCTTATATTAACCATTATGAAATTTTCCTTGGGGAAAAATGCTCACATGCTTGAAGAGAACCTCTGTGCCCTCTTTTTAAATGAAATAAGTTGGTTATTCTTAGAGCATGGCAAATAATTTGTAACAAATCACTTGGTGATTTTTTCCTGCTTGTGAATGGAGATTGTATTTCCCAAAGCCAACATGCACCCAAGGAGCTGAAGTCTGGTAGCTCCAATAGAGCAGAGGGAACACTAGGAGAGCCTCCAAAACCAGCCCCAGTGTCACTGCACCAGTGCAGTGCTGATTCTCCAAGACAGGACAAGGTCCAAGACAGAACCCTATTTTGAGGACAGCTTGTGGATGACAGTTCATTGTTGGGGGTTTTTTTGTGTATTTTCCCTTCTTGTTTAGAGCATAAGAGATACCATGTATTCTTCATAAGGATTGCCTCATTTTTCTTAAAACAATAAAACTAAAACATGATGTACATCTACTGCCAGATGGATGATTATATACCACTTTATCGTAACTTGCAGAATAATCTATAATCTTGCATCATCCTAAGAAAGGGTGTCTACATTAACTCAGGATGAGATGACATTTACACTTATTTTAGGAATATCTGTCTGAATTTGTTACAGCTGCCTTTGTGTCCTCAGTTGCATTCACCTTCTGTGTGTATTTAGGCAAATGTTCAGGAAAATAAATGATCTTCAAGATGAAAATGGTTTTATTGGATAAAGATCACAGAAATGTTTTGTCTTACAATACCCACCCTGGTCACAGTGTGAGCGATTCACATCTCTTCTCTCTGCCTCCTAATCCCAGATCTTAGAAGAAGGCAGTTGACAGGATATAATCTTTAAGATATAAGACATATTCCTTCTATTCGATGTGTGTAAACCCTGGGTGTTGCACACCAAAAAGACATGGTGGGCATGAGAGGAGGACACCAACAGTGGACAAAGGTCTAAAATCACACCTTACTAATAAGGGCTGAAGGAATTCAGATTGTTCAGTCTGCAGAAGAATCAAAAGGACTTGTGAAAATAGCCTTCAGACACATGAGGACAGCATCAAGAAGAGTTTAAAAAAATTTCCTTTGCCCCTCGTGCATAAAAAAGGAGGTGATTGAAACAAGGAATAACTCTCTTAGGCAGCAGAACAGTAAAAATTCTGTTTCTATTGTAATAAATAACCAAGCATTGAAATAGATTGTCTAGGGAAACTGTGAAGCCAAATTATCAAAGGGACCAAAGAAGAGGTTAGAAAAGCAAATGGTAGGAGATTAGAAAAGCAAATGGTAGGAGATGTACATA
Organism: Oreocharis arfaki; assembly: GCA_013398015.1. Lineage (NCBI taxonomy): Eukaryota > Metazoa > Chordata > Aves > Passeriformes > Paramythiidae > Oreocharis > Oreocharis arfaki. Next base: position 785,159 of record VZRR01003151.1, read on the forward strand.
TAGTTATATGCCTTACCATGTTGGAGGTGGATCAACTAGACAACATCTTATAGATGCCTTTTCTCTGACCTCATGAGTGATAACTGTGTGATGATGGCAAAAAAAAATGCACAGAAATTATATCCTCCAAAATAAGTTTTCTCTCTTCAGTCTGAGTGCTTGACAAAAGATTTTTTTCCCTTAAATAAATTGTCGGTGCTTTTAATCTTGAACCTGACTGTTGTGATATAATAGTGTTATACTGGCACAGCTCAGTCACCCTCACAATGATCAGTAACTTAATTCCTCAAGTGTATTACTAGGTTATAGTATAAGCAGATTATTGAACAGAAGGAACCCACTGATTCAGTGCAGAGAAATATCCAGATGACAGGAGCTTCCACTGTGTCCCAGTGGGTATTTCTGAGGCCAAACAATTTCTCTCAGCAACCCAACCACTTGCTCAGATGTCTGTTCCTGCTTGTGACAGATCTGAAAAATTATGCTTTGCAAAGAGACTAAACTTGCTCAGACAATGACAAACAATTTGAAAATAACTGGTCTGACTAGGTGTCCAAATTGCTGACAGAAAGGAAATATTCATGTGTGCAATAATCATGAATGATGAAAGCCCTTCCCTGGTGCTGTTCTTCCACTGAAGCCTTTACTTCGACCTGTGGCCTCACTAGATGACCTGTGAGCAGAGAACAGGGAGAGTATAAGAAAACAGCTCCTACTAAAGCTTATTTTCTGAAGGAAAGCCTGTCCAGATGTCACAGTCATATTTTTTCATATTGCCTGCTAAAAATCTGTAAAAAGTTAGTAAAGTGGCCTGGAAAAACAGTAAATTTTGCCTTTTGGATACAGGAAAACTGTATTAATATTTATGGTGCATATTTATGCATTTTTCTCTTTACATATTTGGGTCCACCCAGGGCAAAAACTGCAGGGCTGGGAGAGCTGTGCATGTCTCATTCATACCCCTCCTTTCTTCAGTGTCCTATGGAGTCAAATGGCTCTAAGGCCGAGGATTTTGCTTCCGACTTCTCAACTTCTCTTGCTAGGTGGGGACCCTGCACAGCCTGACTCTTGGCTTCAGCACCTCCTGGCACAGATATCACCTTGCATGTGAAGTATTCCGTACCTGTGAAGAACTGAACGTATACTGGGACAGTGACAGCTTCACCCCATGAGCAGCTAGAGTGCTAAACACAACGATACTGTTGGCTGGACTAAGAGCTCTACCCTAGTAAAAATAGCTCCCAGAACTGTATCCACACGTCGGCTGGTCCATTAGTCTTGTTTATCTCAGAAACTAGGCAGAGAGTTTTTTCAGATATTTCCCATGGGCAAAGAGCTTCGTATGACCAGATTATCTGGAGATACTGCATTAAATGACCTTGATCCTGCAAAATTATGTAGGTTTTAATCCATTGTCATGCCTTTTTCATAGTTTAATCTAAATAAAAGTGTGTTCCAATCCTTTTCGTCCTGTCCTCCAAACCCTTTACCAGTGCAATGGCCTGCTATGGCTGCAGCAAAATCCTGGCTGGAATAAGTCTTAATTAGCTGCCAATGATGTCATGTCCATGTCTGTGTTAAAGGCACAGGACTAAGTATTTGTCCTTATTTAATGTACTGTAGAAATTCCATTTAGGGATAGCATTAAGACGCTTCAGAGCCAATCTTGTATTTCTCTCGTAGCTGAGACGCTTGGCCTTCAGCCTTCTGACACTACCCCAGTTGTGCTATAATGGTCCAGAAATACACTGCCTGTTGTGTTTTATTGCTCATGTGAAAACTGTCCAATTCCTTGTCAGTTGACAAGGGAGGAGCGTTGCAGTGAAGGATTGCACAGCAGTGTGTCTGGGAGCGATGTTATTTCACACCAGCAGCAACCTTTCAGTGTTTGCGCGGCAGCCCAGCAGAGCCTTGGTGCTCTTGCCATAGAGCAGAGAGCAAACCCCATTGTAGTCATTCTCTCTGCCAGAGAGACTAATGCATGCTGCCAAATATCTCCCCTCAACACATTTATTGAACGTTAAACCAGCAGAATAGCATTGAATGAAGTCCAGTAATTTTATAGGATATATTTTAGTCACTAGACTTTGAAGACTAGTCCAATGCTAATTATAAAGTTTCTGTGTCTGGATAACATATTGTTAACAGTTATTTTGTAAGTGCTAATGGCAAGATGGAAGATTTCCAATAGTTTTATTGAGGAAGTGGCAATTAAAATGTTGAGCACTGCAACATACATACAAAATAAAAATAATCCTGCATACACAGCACTTTATGTCTAAAAAAAAACCCAAACCAGAAAAAAGAGGGATGAATATTTTCTTTTTAAATAAATTCAACCATTTTATTTCTAAAAAGTTTTGCTTTTGGAAAAAAACCCAAACGTTGATTTACTTGCCAACTTCAAATGTCACAAGCCTTGAACAAGTTTGACATTGTTTAAAAGCACATCGTGAAACTATTAGAAAGCTAAGACAAGTTGCTATGTTATGTTTTTCCACACTCAAAGAGCAACAATGTGTTCTCAGTTTGAGTAATTTCTATTAGATTAAGGGAAACAAAACAAGAAAGAACAAAAGCAAAGTGTTCACAAGAGTGTGCGGAAGTGTCTACACAGGACAATTTTTAATGCGTGAGTGGAAAAAGGTGCTATGCAAGCACTGTCCCGCGAGGTCAGCTGGGAGCACTGATGCTCTTATGCCTACAGGCAATAACATAAAAAAAAGGACTACTTACAGCTCTGTATCAGCCATCAGTTAGCAGGTTCAACACAGATTTTGTTTTGCAGAACAAATGTCTGAAAAACACCTGCTGAAAAAAGAAGTCCTGGTGGGATCTAGAGTTGAGATGAGAGTTGAGCAGCACAGAGGCTGACTGTTAGTGTGAAACTGGTCAGTGTGAGGCACTTAATCCTTGGAAATTGAGCAGGAGCCGGGTCTCCAGCCATTTGAGTGGGTTTAGGTTTGTTTGCAGCATACCTGTTTTAATCTAAACCTGCTGCAGTGGGCAGGTCTTAAGGCCCTTCCTTAATGCTTTTCCAGACAGCTCTGTTTCCAGACAGCTTGGTGAGGCTGGATTTCACACCCTCTTCTGGTTGAGTAGATGTGAACTCTGGGGAGCCAAAAGCTTCTCTGAGCTCCCAGGGCATGTCCTCAACCCCCTCGGCAAACACAGAACAAGACCCCAGAACCCTTTTGGCAGCTGCAGGTATCTGGAGAGAATAAAGAGATGCATTTCCTACTTTTCTAGACCCCTGAGTATTGATCAGTCATAGCAGAGCCACCCTGGCCCCACAGAACCTTCCCTCCCTCCTCCTCCTGTTTTCTCCCTGCACTCTTGGTCTCAACACTGCCTTCCTCACTGGGAATTTTCTCTGTTCAGTTCACTGCCTCTCCTGTTGAGAAAAGATGCATCAAAGGTTTTATACAGAATTTTGAAATACAGATTCATTTTAGAATAGATAGAATCCAATGAAAATCCCTGGGGTAACAAATACCAACTTTAGGCACTTGACTGAAGCATATTCATCTTCTGTTCTCTTTGTAACCCTAGGGAATTGAGTGAGGCATCTCCAAGAGGCAAGTCAGCCTATCAGGGGTCTCTAGAGTGAACTTCCACCCTCCACTGTCTACAGGGAAATCCGTTCCTTGCCCAGTTGCAACTTGAGGTTCCTGAGGTTCGGTGGGGCAAACCTGGACTATCTGTCCCAAAGTCTGCTTCATCATTTGCTCACACAAAGCAGCAAACCAAAGATGTGAAGCTACACTAGCACAGCAAACAGCAATATGAAAACCCCAAAATGAGTAAGAATCCAAGACTAAATGTTCCCTGCCTGTTGTTCCTATCTTTTCCCTTGTATTTCCACAGGAGGAAAAAAAAAACCCCACAGAACAGGGAATCACTGCACTTGATCTCCTTTTTTCTTTTTCTCTGCCTCTCTTTTCCCTTTGGCAAAGGAAATATAAGGCAGCAAGGAGATTCTGACCAGACTGAACACCCATGCATCGTGCGTGGCTCTCCAGTGTGACTTTTGTGGTAGAGCAAAAGAACTGGATTTTGGGGCTCCTTGCAGTCCCTGGGCAAGTTGTAGCAGAAGCCATCCAGCTTCCTTTAAAGTTCAAAGCTGTGATGCATCAGTGATGTCCGGCTGGACACAGGAAATATGGTAATGTAGATCTAAAGTAGCTCAATCCTGCTGACCTCCTGTGAGAGCCAAATTCTTTTTCAATAAGCTTTTAAAAAATACTACCTCCCTTCTGCAGTGCAAAGCTGTCTGAAAAATACTACCTCCCTTCTGCAGTGCAAAGCTGTCTGAGTGCATCTTAGAGAAAATTGTTTGAGGGCTCAACACCTCTGAGCATTGGGGAAGTTTGACTTCACACCTTCCATGATGTACTTCAGCTGTACCTCTCATCCAGCAGTAGCCAGTCTTTTTAGTCCACTGCCCCCTTTCTAATTTTTTCAGGGAATATGCCCATCACCACGAACAAGGATCCTGCCAGGAGGAGGTTGTCTGCTTCACTTGCAATTTCCAGGCCCTTTCAGAGTAGTCTACAACTTCCAGCTGACATTCGGGCTGAGACCCATCCCACATTTGAATGGCCCCTCAAATCTTTTCCTTAAAATTACTAACCTGTCTGGTTTTGACTGAACTTTGCCCCAGAGGAGACCCCTGGGCTTGCTCTCAGTGGGGAGTAGGCTAGTCCATAGGGTGTGGTCTGGTGCCTCCTGCCAGCTCTCATGACCACCTCCTGCACGGGAGGGTGGCTGGATTTTGTTCCTAAGGGCCCTCAGCCTAGACTGAGACACACGGACATGAAACTCTCACCTCTGCTTCTGCTATTGTGAGGATCTGCAGGCACATCACCTGTCAAACACATGCTTCCTGAAGAACAGCCATTAGCACCAGTTTTACCACCAGGTTTTGTGAGCACTGTTCAGGTTGATGAGTCTTGAACTGGGCAAGGAGTGGCTGTCCTGGGAGAAGCAGTCAGAGTGCCCTCAAAGAGACACTTCAGCTAGTCCCTGGGCTGCACAAAGGGACTAACCAGTATCAGCCATCATATGGAAAATCCAGTAGTGATAAAAGAGCACTTTGGAGATCTTCAGCTGTAAAACCTGCCACAGACACTTTTCTAAATCAATCCAGGGTTTATGTATAACTTGATAAAAGATTTATTAGGTGAAGGATAATAAATATGTTGAAATGAAAGGTATGGAAAATAAAAGTAATATACCTGTAAATGGTATGCTATGCTATACTGAGCTGAAAAAGATAAGAGCCTGTGTGGGACAAGTTGCTCCATACAAGGTATTTACCAAAGGAAAAAAAAAAAAAAAAGCAGCAGGGTATAATGACTCTGTGTAAGGGCTGTTGTAAAGAGCAGAATTTTCTGACCACTGATGTTCCATTTCTCCAGCCGTTTCTCCAGGGTCTCTGTCAGCTTAAGAGTGGACTTTGAGGTGTTAGGTGTCAGCATTTGCACTGTTGTTCCCAAGAAGTCACAGTCAAACTGCAGCTCAAGATCAAAAGGCACGAGGCAGCAGACTCTGACTGGGAAATACAGACCAGTGGGGCAGATGCTGGATGCTTTCTGTGAGTGGTTAAATGATCCATCTGGTAACTAATGGGACTCTGACACTGTGAATTACTGTTATTAAGAAAGTTAGGAACACCTGGAGAGAGCACTGAAACTTTCCAGGAAATGCTTATACTGGTACTTTTGGTGTGGCCTATGTAGTGATTTAAAGGCAATGTTCTTGAAAGCATCCTTGCAGTGCACTCTGAAAACTGTGCCAGGGCTGAACTGCTGCATGAAGAGAGAAGACTCCAAGAGAAAAATTCGCTATTCACAGACAGACTTCTCTACTGATGATGCTAGAGTTTTTCACTGAGAATACTTCTGTCAGTAGAGAATCATCTCCAGAAAAAGTCAGCAGTAACGAACATTTATTTTCATTATTCCATCACCTAAAAATGTCAGCAGTGCTCTCTATGCCATCCCTCTTTGTCAAGACATATCTATTCTGTAGGGAGAGCGGTGAAAACACTTCACATCAAGTAAATGTTCATATGTGTGACCTGTTAATGCCATTTTACTTTTTTACAACTACACTCTTCAAAGGCAGTATATAATATCAAATAGGCTCATTAGAAAACAGTGTGTCATTCCTGGTTTGCCTCTGCTCATGGAGGAGAGGTTGAGGATGGGGTTTTTTTGTGTATGTTTTGTATTTGTTTTGGGTTTTTTCTTTCTATTAGACTCCAGCTTAAAATTAAACAATGCTAGAACAGAGGTCAAGAACTTGGAAGAATTCATTCAAGCAGAACCAGGTACAGCTTGATTCAATATTGATATTTCATATGTTCTGAGATTGTGGTTCAAACTACGAGATAGCAGAACACCATTTTTATAGCTTTCCATCTGTGAGAAATTATTTCTCAAAGCACTCTGAACAATCTAACAGATATTCATTTTTGAGATCATATATTTTGCTAAGTGGGATCTTTTTGATGCACAATCTGGCTGTGATAGTAATTTTTAAACTAGAGAGAGAATTTTAGAGCCAGATTCATAAAAATAAATGTCTTTCACACAAAGTTATTTTTCGTGATGTATTAACTCCTCCTTTTCCAGGCATTTGTAGGAAAGTAATATACTCAATATTATATACTCATGGAGCAAAGGAAGAATGGATCAATGCAAGAATCATAAGGAGATGATAAAATTTATATTTAGCATACCCTTTCTTTTAAAATATTTTCTTGTTTATTTCAGGGCATAAATACAAATTCTTTGAGTTTGAGAACAGCTAAAACTCTTTGATGGTGCAACACTAAAAGCATTTTACAGTGATGCTCTTTTAAATATGATGCAGCTGTAGCATATCACATACCTGGTATTTAAGGCATTTTGGAAACATTGGAATGCAGTTTCACTTGTCCAGAATTCAGGAACCATCTGAGACTGTCTTGACAGGTCAGGCTGGCACTTTGTTTTCTGTGGCCAACAGGACACTATCATGGCCACTAAATCCCACGCCACTATCTTTGACTTCCCAAACCTGACGAGCAGGAGCTGATTTAGGAACGACTGGTGGTGGCCTTCGTTACCAATCTGTAGCCAGGCTTGCCACATACCTTTGGACCCACAGTGAGGATTCTTAACCCACACTACAAGTGTCACCATACACTTTGTTTAATCTTACCATCCTTTTGCTGTGGTGACAAGAAGTCTCCAGTGGATTTGATGAAGCCACATTGCTGACCCACCCAGTTACTTCAGCCACCTATGTCAGGGCTGAATTTGAAGCTCTGTCAGATGTTATGCAGAAGAACAAGGAACCTGTGGATGAAACAACATTTTTTGGTTTTATAATCCATGACCCTGTTGAATTACAGAACAGAATTATATGGAGGTATTAGTAACTGTTGCATTCACCATCACCCTGCTTTTAGCAATCCTCTAAGCTTTTGAAATATGCTGCAGTGGCACATGAGCTTCCAACCAAGGCTGCTTTGTGCATGTGTGTGTGCATGACTGACCAGGAAATTCTCATTCTTGCTGTCCCAATAGCCTTGTCCCTTTCAGTTTTGCCTGATCCAGTTTTATGTGCTGTAAGGATATTCTACAACTAAGAGATGAGAACTAGAAAGTAAGTGCCAGAGGCTAAATCCTGACTTTACCAAAAGTGTTGGCAGTTGTGCCACACTGTTCCTTGTGGAATCAGGATTTTAGCTCAAAGGGGTCTGGTAGAGAAATCCAAGTTTCCTCACATATTTTCTTTTTTTTTCTTCCTTGTTTGTATTTTTTCCTTCCCCAGGGTGGAATCCAAGCGTAAAGAGATCAACTTCAGTATACATCAAGGATTTTTGGAAGTGTGTCCAGCTAGTCACAGCAGTAGCGCTGCCCAAGCTGCTGAATGTCAGGAATTACCAGACATTTTTAATGTGTAAGTGTTGACCTGTTCCATGGCAGATACACTATCAATCCAATGACTTTGGAAGAGCCAGCATTCCTACACGTGCCAACAACTGTCCTGTGCATCATGAGCACATCAGCCTCACAGTGCAGGCATAGATGGCATGTGGGAAGGAATTGCCAGATGTCCCTCACCCAGTCAGGAGTGTGTGGCAACCCCACTTATGCAGATGGCTCTCTGATGAAACAGTGTGACTTTGATGCGTTTTGTGGGTGAAGAAATGATTATCAGAATGGTTCAGAAAGAGATCATAATCTGTGGTGTTTTGTGAGGTTATATGCACCCACCAGGGAAGGCTTGCATTTCCTCATTTGGGATTTAATAAGGAAACATATTTGCATGTTAAGAAAAAAGTGAAGGCTTTTTTAAATTTTTACCCAAAAGGGAATAAATACCTAACTTACTCATTAAACCAAATACAAGCCAAGACACTTCTCCATTTATCTGCTCAAAACCTTTCATCTTCCACCTCTGTAGCCTCTTGGAGTCATGTGGTATGAAAGGACAGTGACTAATATGTCTCATGTGTCTTTTGCTCTTTTTCTTCCCTTGCTGCAGGTACAAGTCTTGACTTAAACATCAATTGACAGTTGTCTGTCACCCACCTCTATTCTCATGTTCCACACACTTGAACTTTCATATGCTCAAATTTTGAAAGAGTAGAAATCTTGCACATGTTCTAAATGTGACAAGTGGCTAAATGAAGGTTTAGCTTTCACCCTCCCTAGTAAAATACTTCCACAGCAGTATCTCTTGCCAGCAAGGGATATTTAATCTGCTTTTTTGGGTTTTGGTAGCTGTATTGACCTGAAAAAGTTTGTCTTAATGGTTCTTGGACACTTTAAAATAAAAGCAAAATATCAACAATAAAATCTAATAGCAAACACTATAGTAAATAGTTAAGAACAAAAGCAATAGTGAATGAAAGGATCAGTTCACAGAAAGGAAGCCCTTGAGATGCTTATATTGTTACAGGAGAGAGTGGCTGTAGTCTTCAGGACCTAGAAGCTCTCCCTTGCTGTTGTGTTAAACCCCAGTTTTGAAGACTCATGGCTCTCATTCAGAGGAAAAAGGTCATGATATGGACATACAGGAAATTTGATAGAGGTTCTCTGATAATGGGGTTCATATTCCAATGTTCATTCTTCTTCTGCCTGTCTAAAGACTCGTGCCTGGTTGAGCACGGAGAGGGGCTTCAGGGGGTGCCTGCTGTCTGCAAACATAAAAATGGCATCAGCTTGAGTGTGGGGTGTGGGAGCAAGCTGACCATGGGCATGGCATTAAGCCCTAGGTCACCTTTACAATTTAAAATTACGAGATCAGCGAGCTCCTTGAAGGAATAACTCCATCAGACAGCAGAAGAGGCTTCCCCTGAAACAGTCCCAGCAATGGCAGCATTACTGGGTACTAGGGCCTCTTTCAGCAGAAGGAAAAGATACATTTTGAAATGCATGGGGAGACCTTTGATATTTCTCCTTCTCCAGATGACCAGACATCTGGAGGAAATCAGCACAAGTCAGCTTAGATCCAACTGTGAAACCCTTCATATAGGTCTCCATGACAGGAATCTCTGAAACTTCTAATCTGAAGAGTCTGCTTTGTTCAGCCTGAGAATAGAAATGAGCCAGGACTGAACAGCAGCACAGTGAAAGAGGCTTTGTACATCTCAGAAAAGAACAAATAAGATAAAGGCTGTTTTGTACAAACATTCAGCTCTGGAGATGTTTGCTCCAGCCTCTAACCCTCCATTACAGAGAACTGCAGAGGTTTGGAATGGCACTACAAGTGCAATGTGTGGATGCACTGACATTTTCCAATGGGGGATATTAAAAATGGAAAGAAATTAGAAACTCATATGTGGCTTATAACGTCAAACATTTTGACAGGATAAATACATGCAGAGTCCTTAGCAATGCTGTGCAGTGTTTTTTTGAAATTTATACTCCCTAATGTACTTGTAAGCAGGGGGAGTTCAAACAGCAATCAGCCAAAACTCAAAAGGTACACCCCATCCGAGAAGATTTCCCTCATAGTTGCCCTCCAAGCAGCATAATTTCTCATACTGCTTGAAGCTGATTTAAGTGTTGGGTCTGTGCCAATTATTTGTTAAGCCTTCTGTCTTTATTTTATAGCTTCTATCATACAACTGACCAGCTCATGGAAACATCTGTTGCACACAAAGGCAAAGAATACTAGAATCCTATCAATGTTTAGATGATCACTTTGTCCCTTTTCTGCCATCATGACCTCTGAGGGTGGCCTCAAATGCAGATTACGCTATTCTGAAATGTAATTTTGTTCATTTTGTAGAGGTGGGAATTTATTGCTCATTTAATCTAAGTTGATCTTTCTTAGCTAAGTGTACAATTAAATTTACAGTATTTGATGGAGATCTGGGTGGCTTATAGCACCAACCTCTCACTTCTAAGCATAGAGTTAAAGTTCAGCCAGAGGTCTTGCATAATATGAGTTTTCAGGGATTTTAGCATAGTCCCCACTGGAGCGTTATCTACAACACAAACAACTATACATCATTTGGCAATTCAGGACAAAATTTGATTAGGAGACACTCTATTCTAGCTAATTTTAACATATCGAAGAGTGTTCTCCCTTTGCACAGCAGTTATTTCTGGCAAGACCTGGAACTGTTAATGATGAAGAGGAGATTTGCCATACTACCAGCCTTCAAGCCTATCAAATTTGGCACTTCTCTTAACAAATCTATAGCATGATATTTCACCTAAAACATTTTACTGAAAGGTGACTGATCCTGTGCCAAGGAGATCTGAATCTGTTTCTCAGAAACAATCCTTTGGCTTTCATTATGTTTTACAGGTTTTATTTAACCCAACACTGCCTAGTGCCTTCAGTGCCATATTTTTTAAACACCTTGTGGTGAATGACAGCATTTTGTAGAAGAGGGTACGTTTGTCAGCAAAACTATTCCACATTTTAATATTGGGCTTCATTTTGCCAAAGTCTGTGTCATAATTGTCCAGTCTAAGCAAGTTCCTCCTCTAGTAAATGGAAGGGCCAACCTCTAATGAGGGACTCCCACACCAACTTCTTGCAAGAGTGCTTTCTTCAAGGTTGCTCACCTCAGCTTGTTATAACCTTAAATGCTGGAAACATTCAAATCCAGTTTGAAAACATTTCAAAAATCCATGATGCCAAAGAAGACACTGCTTTTCAAAGAGAATTTTCAAGAGGACATGCTTTCCAAAGACCCATTCAAATACACATACTTTCAAATCAACAAAATTCTCCTAAACTATAAAAATTCAGACAGAAAATTTTCCTTTTCAAGGACTTGCATGAGGAAAAATAAAAGTCTGTGGACTTTTACACTGTGGTGAACTTCCCCCATTTTCTGTTTGCAAAGGAACTTTCTGCCAAACAAAGTCCCAGAGACTGATTTAAGCAGAATTCAACTTCAATTGTGTGAGCAAAGGTGGGAGCAAGATCTTGCTTGGGCAAGTGCAGTTAAAAGGACACAGACAGGTACGTTTCAACCGCCTTAAATTCCTGCACTTCTTCTCACCTCAGCTTAAGTATGAGCTGTATGCCAACTTTCTAACGATATTTTGAAGTGTTTTAAATTGGATGTTAAATCCTCGGGACTGGTGAAGTCCTGCAGAACTTCAGTGTCTCTGCCCTGTGCACCTGCTGCTGTAAGAAAGGCAGCCAAAGCCCTAATCCTCCAGCAAAATATTTCCATGCTTTTTTCCAATGTTGTTGTCCTCTCTCTTTTCCTCCATCTATTCAGTCTGTCCTTCACATTTTACTTTCCAAGTCCTCCTAAATATCAGCCTTTTGCTATACGGCAGTTTATAGTACACATTTAACCATTAGCTTTGCTATCAGCTGTTTATGTGATACCTATTATTTTTTTGTGGAACTGTATTTCACAGCTTCATGTTTTAAATAGCCTATTATTCATTGAGTTAGATGAGTCTTTAATTTAGTTTTCTCCTGAGAAGTAGTTAATGTTTTTCTGTTGGTTGTTAGCTGATGTCTATAACAATGCAAACGCAATTTGTTTCTAAGTGGATCTGGTTCTAAGTGTCTTCTGTTTCCTCTAATTCTGTCTGCATATATTATCATATTGAACATCATATTTAGATGAACTGCCCAAGATGTTCTTGAGTCGGCACGTCATGCCTATCTACACGCTGTTCTCAGCATCAACTCGTGTCTGTCAATTGACAGAAGCTCCACAAACATCAGTCCTCCTAAAAGAGCAGTCCAGTTTTAGAGGAGTTCAAGAGATGGTTGAATGCCTCTAAGTTATAAAGTGCCTTAAACCATTGTAAATGTAGCTTTTTAAACAGAGAAGGGAGTACCTCCTTATTTAGTACCTCCACTAAAAAACACGTAAACAGAGATCAGCCTGAGGTGGTCAGGTGATACCTGATCCATCAGCACTGGACCAGCCACAACACCAAAACACCAGGCAGGTATGGAAGGGCTATTGAATGGTAGAGGACAATAGGAAGCTGAGGATGCTGGAAAAGCTGTTAAGGTGCACAGGACAAACTTTTGGGAAAATCACATTTGTTTAGCTCTACTGTCATGAAACAAACTGTTTACTGTAACTGTGTCTTCTAAAGAGCTGTTACTTGCTGCTTTTTACTTCCCTGTTTCCTTATTTTTGTATGCTTGTCACATCTCATCTTTTCCATCTGACTGCGATGTAGTTTCCTGCTCATATAGTCATATAAAGTCTAATATATGCTAAAACCAGACATGGCTAATGACTATTTTCTTTTTTATATACAAAAGTGATGGGGGCAGGAGGGGAATTCTTAGCTTGCAAAAGAACCAGAGGAGTTTACCAAAGCTGCCCGCCCATTCCCAGCCAGCCTGGGGACATTGTATTCAAACCAACCCTCCCAATATTTCACAGAGCCAATTCCTTGGCCACTGAGGCTTCACTACCCCACTAAAGAAAAACCATCTCCCTTTCACTGGTTTCCTGATCTCTACCAGTACAAAATTTAATTTTACACATGGGCAAAATAGAGGTTTTTCTTCCTTTTTCCTGCAGCAAAGATACAGAAGACACATAACTGGCTGCAGACACTGAGCCTTATACAGCATCATAGTGTAAAGCTTCATTACATTCAGGTGACTGACCAGTATAAGAGAGCACTCAGAGGTAACTTCTAATTTGCTTTGGTGGTCAACATTATGAAACAAACTTTGGGCCATGGCTTGTCTACCTTGTAACAGCAAATCTGCCATCTCAGAACTATAGATTAACCACATCAACACATCAGGAAAAACTTTTCAGAAAAAAGGTCACAATATAAGGAGAAGGAAGCAGAGGCAGGAGCACAATTCGGTATTATTTCAAGAAAGATGAGACTGAATATTGATAATCACTCGCAAAGGATACAGCAAAAACTTCATAGCAGAAACATCCACTTCAAACAGAGACTGGAAGTCAGCCAAACCCCCTAACCTGTCGGCGACAAATCATGGTTGTGTAAGACATCCTCCAAATCATAGTAGAAACTAAAGAGGGGAGGGAGCAGAGCAGATGTTTGGAGGTCATTAACAGGAGCTCAGTTTTCCTTGCCTGGTGGCTACCTCTAGAGATATCTGATTCCCAGAAATTTCCTTGACCTCCAAACATCTGCTCTCTTCTCCTGTTTTCTTTACATCCGTACTGCAGAGAGCCTTATACAGTCATAACCTTTTCAGTCCTTTCTTATAAAATATTTGTATCTCACTTCCCTAAATCATGAAGAAAAATATTTAACAGGTCTGGGCCTATCATCATTCATGGTAGGACCTTCATGTTCATTGCAGTTGATGCTAACTGTACTACTTGGTACTTCTTTCCTTGTGTGCTGTGAACGTACACATAAAGCATACAAATAAGCTAAGATAGAGTATTCTGTCCTTTTGATTTGAACATTTAGATACTTTCCTTATATTCTATACTTGGCCATTTCTTTATCAGCTGCTCTTTGTCAAGTCCTCAGACTCCCTGAGAACTAGACATGCCCGAGACAGCTTTATTACTTTGCAAAACATGGGGGCCAAACACATTTCCAAGTATGATTGCTACTAATTTTCTTTTCTCTAACGGTCAAGCATATCTAGGGAAAGTTGTTTTGTACAACGAGCTCTGGTATTGCTCAGGAGTCCATTATCTATAGCCATTTACAATGTTTTCCCCTTGGGACAATGAGAGCCAAAGTCATTCTTCCGTTTTGGATGAGTAGTACTGTATTTGTGCTTTTTTTTTTTTTTTTAATTTTCCCATACCTCCCAATTTTAATTCAAATAAAAAATAGATTACATGTGCTACAATAAGCTTCCTTGCTAATCTTCTCATATCCCTCAGCACTCATGTCTAGCAGATAGCAAGTTCCTTCTGTGATCACATATTCTAAACATCTCTTGCTTATTAATATAAGTTTCTAGAGTAAATATTTTTCTCTATATTATCTAGTTTACTAAGAGGGTTTTTTAAAAATTCTTTTTTACTGAAGTGTTTTGCTAAACTGTTTCTCAGAAAGCTCTTGGTATCCCAGACATTTTGGAATCATTGTTCTCTGTTCCTTTGCTCACATCCTTGCCAAGATAACTGGTTTTTGGATTAAGGAACTGATTTTTTGTCATGACAATAAATACACCTGCATAGAGAGGGACCAAGTCCCTTTTTCATGATTGGATTAATGGGAAAACCTTGAGAGTTTAGAAGTGAAAAGGACCTTGGAATTTAAAACTACAATCTTTGCATAGGAGCCTGATTCAGAGACTGTTGAGAGAGCTCAACAGTCAGCAGCCATCCCCAGCCTTCAGGCTATTTTGTGGTTTCTTCCTTCCTCTCTCACTCTGTTGATGTCCCTGGGGGTTCTCTCCGTGGCTGCATTTTCTTTTACTTGCTGCTCCCTAATAATGTTAAATGGTGCCCTTTTTTACCATCTCGGTGCCGAAATCTCATCAAACCTCTCTCTGCCCTATTGCCCTCTACATTTCAGTTCCTGCCCTCACTTCATGGGATGGTCATGCTTATGTTCAGCTCAGCTGTGCTGACATTGAGGAAGAAAGTTCCTCCTGAAGGAACTAGTGTGGAGTTTGGGGAGACAAGGTTTGACTCTGCACTCCATTCCATCTTCCTGTGGGCAAGCCTTAGGGTTAGCCTACCCTAATGAGCGGGAGTTGTCCACTTTCACAGGGATGAACATCTGCAGACATACTTCTGGAGGAGAAATGATGGATTGAAGCTGAATCTGAGCTCTTTTGAACTCTTTGGATGCTCTGGACCTGGACCGAGCAGTGTCAGCGTTAGCCCCTAAGTTCTAGGGAGATAATCCCTTCCTCCCCGGTGGGAGCAAAGCCCCTACTCCCTTCAGGGTCCAGTGTCGTCCTCCCAAGAAGATTTACTGTGGTTTGTGTGTCTTGAGCTAAATGCATAGATGATACACAGGCTCCAGCTGGCACAGAAAAGATACATATCCCTTCTCTGTGGCTCAG
The DNA here is from genome assembly GCA_013398015.1 of Oreocharis arfaki. Lineage (NCBI taxonomy): Eukaryota > Metazoa > Chordata > Aves > Passeriformes > Paramythiidae > Oreocharis > Oreocharis arfaki. The sequence goes on from VZRR01003151.1 coordinate 800,633, forward strand.
GCCACTATATACACATCATTCTATATTTAAATCCCTTTGGTGGCTTCCCATCAGCTTCCACCAGCAGTCTGATGACACAGTCCTAATTTCGGAGAAAGTAATGACTCAGGTGCCAGCCACATCAGACTGGGGTTTGATCTGTAAATGACTATGAAAGCTGCACTCCTCTGAGACAGTGGACTTTCAGACTTGCTGATAAAAGTGTAACAATATCCAGGACCAAGGAGATTAAGTCAACCTAGTCTGAAAAAGAAGCAATTTCCTAGCTGTTAATGGTAATTAAACATGGGAGCACTTTACCACAGAAGACCACAGACTTCAGTAATCTTAGGTATGTTTCTGAAAAGCATGACCATCTGGCACCTCTGGCAGCAAAATGAGTTCAGCCTATGTTTGCAAAGGGAAAGAGGAAGCTGGCTTGCATGATCCTGGTCTTTGCTGGTCTTGAATTCTAGGAGCTGGTGGGTTCCTCTGGTCATGCCATTCTTTATCCCTGTGAGGAGGGGAAGGAGCCTCACATTTGCCTTTCTTCATTAAGACAGCAAGTTGTATGAAACTTATGTTTCTGAGCAGCAGCCATCAAAATACTGCCTGATAGGTTATGATCTGGATGAAAGCTCGGAATTTTGCAATTTTATTTAAGCTCTGAAGAAGTGAGGGGTCTGGCCTTTCCCTGTGGTGACCTTGTCTTGTGTCAACCTAAGTTAGCCTCAACCAGATAGCTCCAGGGCTGCAACAGTACAGAGCTTAGGAAAGCTTTTTGGAACCTGGGTAAATATTTGGTTAGCACGGACAGAGTTCCAAGCTAGCAAGGGACATGCTGAGACAGGACAGATCATCATGCTAAGATGGTGTAGCAAGCATTTGGGAGAAGCTTGGCTGTTTAACTCACAGAGTTGGGCTCCTCTGTGCACTAGGGTGAAGAAAGGATTTTCATTTTTATCAGACTGGTAGGATTTCTAGACGTATCTTTTCTTTTTCTCTTCTTTGTGGTACTGGTTTTGCTACCAGGACATTTGCACGTGTCCTGCCTAATCATGTCTCCACAGTACAGGGACCTCCTGACTGATGTTGGTCTCTGCTTGCAGTAATTTCTTGCATCAGTCTTTGAGCAAGACACATGTAACTGTCTGAAAGGACTGGAGCACCAAAGAGAACAAAGTGAATCTTTACGTGGTTTATTCTGCTTTAAGTTTTAGAGAAAGAAGAAAGCTATGGCTAAGTCATGATTAAGAATCAAAGGAGACATTTTTTAATCAAAGGTTGGGACTACCCTATATTCAGTGCATTTGGGATGTTTCTTTTGGATATGTCCTTCTTCTCTGCCTTTGGAGGTCAGGGACTATTTACTGAAAGGGTGGTTTGGACAGAGCCTGTATTTCAGGCTGTATTACCTGTGCAGGAGGCAGAAGGAGGCCGGCTGTGCTGCACACCAGGGTGCTGGCTGGAGGTGCTGGTGAGCAGTGTGAGGGATAATGAGGTCAGGGCATGGCTCCGATAAGTTCTGAGTTTTGGAGCGGCCAGTGAAACAACCTAAAGTAACAACTACGTGTCATGTGCTAAATTACGAGGCCCCAGAGAGAAGTCAGAGAAAGGGGAGTGTCTGGGGAGTATGGGAGGGAGCATGGAACTGAAAGGACTTGGAGGAGTCCTGTAAGCAGAGGGAATCTGATGCATTGTGTGGATCAAGTTTGGAATAGATGTAGGAGGACTGACAAGGCTTTGGACTTCAGGATCTTGAAGTCACTCAGGGTATTTGGGTGAGGGATAGAAGTAAAGAATATTGGTTTCTTGCTGTGGGCAGCCATGAAGCATTTGTCTATCTGGGAACTAATACAAAAGACTAGGAATGACCTCATTAGGGGGTGTAGACACACAGAAAATCTTTTCTCTCTCCCTCTCAGCTACCATGTGCTTTGTGCACATGACAACTGCTGCATTCTTTTCACTATATTCAGGTGGGACAACTGTCCTCAAAAGTTTGGGCATATCCAGACTCTGTCAGTCTTCAGGTAAAACTGGAAACTAAAATTAGAATTTAGACTCTGTCATCTGTTCCCAAAGTCACACTAAAACCTACACTTTAATCAAGGAGTAGCTGTCATAGAGATACAGCAATTCCTGAAGATATCCCCTTTGGATAAGATTTCTGATGTTAAAAAATATGGAAACAAATTCTCAAAACTGAGTGGCTCTACAGAAACTGTAGTTCTAAATTTTTATATTACTATGGCTAAATGATACTTTTTCTGGTTTAGGCACTGTCATTTTTTCCCCCACTCTGTCTCTGGTCACTTCTTGCTCATTTCTCTCTCTACAACATCCCACATATTGTCCTCTCATTCAGAGTATCCAAGATCTAATCATCTTCCCTTTATTATAGCAATTTCTGTGTTACCTCCTTTCTTGCATAAAAAATACAGTCTCAAGAACTGATCTAGCTGTTTATTGAGGTGCATGCATCTCCTCCTGATTGATTTCTAAGTTAATTCAGCTTTAAAAGGTGCACGACGTAGGTCTTGTTCTGAATCATCTTCAGCCAGGCACCATTTGGCCATATCAGATTGCTTTTCTTAACCATCTCGTCCACATGTACACTTGGCTTCTTTCAGCTTCTCCACTATGTATTCTTCTTCATATGCCTTCCATGGGATCCATCAACTTCAGCCCTTTCAAAATTATGGTATTGTTTTTTTCCTGCCAGTACAAGCTCAAGCCAGAGCAACCAGTAATATTTCCCTCTGATGGTTACATTCTGTGTTAATAATGTGTGCTGTTTTACTTGCCCATTTGTATTGCAACTAACTCTGCATGCCAGCACATGAGCCTCTCTGGATAAACAAATAGTCCCAGAATACACAAGAGAACTCAAAGCCCTCATTAAAAAAAATGAAATGGCTGCATTCAAAAGAATGAACCCAGCTAATTAGGTCCTACAAAATCCAATTTTCTGAGCAAAGTTCCCCAGACCATTCATTTTTAAAAATCACAGTACTTTATGTTATAAAATGTCTCAAGTCATTGAATTTTCCCTTTAGCCACCATTATGCCATATTTCAAATTCCTGGCACTCTTACTTAAGTCTTCAATAAGTTAAAATGTTATTTTGAGTTTGTAACACTTTTCCCAAATATACAGGGAGCATAAATCAAATATTCATCACATAATCATTCAAGTATATAACATTCCAGACAGGTTTAGATCAACGGCTCAATGTAGAAGTGGACACCAAAGATGAGTGACATTCCTCAGGGGTCAGTGTTGGGATGGGTGCTGTTTAACACCTTTTTTAGGTGACATGGACAGCGGGACTGAGTGCACTCTCAGCAAGTTTGCTGATGACACCAAGCTACAAGGAGCAGTCAGCACACTGGACAGAAGGTTCAGAGGGACCTAGACAGGCTTGAGAGGTGGGTCTGGGTGAACCTCATGAAGTTCAACAGAGCCAAGTGCAAGGTCCTGCACCTGGGTCAGGGCAATCCCAAGCACAAATGCAGACTGGATAGAGAATGGGTTGAGAGCAGCCCTGAGGTGTTGCAGTTGCAGCACAGGCAGCAAGGAAAAATAGAGGTCCAAATCAGAGCTCAAGTTAAGGGAAATGATATCCCTCCTTATGTAATTACAGGCAGGCCTTATATAATCCTTGCATTGGTCTATGGCAAGGATCATTGGTCCCTGGTCCAACCACCTCTCCAAGTGATTGGCCAGACCCCACACCACCTGTTAGACTCCTAATAAGACACAGCTGCAAGATGTTTAGAAAACTATCTTGCTTGTTTATGTGGAAACCAAGGACTTTCACAGAATACTTGCAAAATGCTGGATTTTTCTCTGCCAGCAGCTTTTCAGCATCCACACTGAGGAGACGGCTTGTGGGTGTTAGTTGATAAGAAGCTCATCATGTGCGCTTGCAGCCCAGACAGCCAAACATCCTGGGCTGCATCAAAAGAAGTGTGGCCAGCAGGCTGAGGGAGATGGTTCCTCACCTCTACTCTGCTCTTTTGAGTACTGCATCCATCTCTGGGGCTGAGCACAAGAAGGATGTGGACCTGTTGGAGGAAGTCCAGAGGAGTGGCCATGAGGATGATCAGAGGACTGGAGCACCTGTGCCGTGAACAGGCTGAGAGACTTGGGGTTATCCAGCCTGGAGAAAAGAAGGTTCCAAGGAGACCTAAAAGCAGCCTTGCCCTGGTTGGTAGCTACAATGCATGGGAACTCTAGGTCTCTAAGGTTGCCAGGGATCTGTTCCCTTTTAAGTAGAAGTTCTCCCCATCCACCACAGCTGTATTCTGTATTGTATGTGTACAGCCCAGTGCAAAGCCACTGCTATCATCACTGGAACAGCATGTGGCGATAAAAAAAAAATAAATTCATCCTCTGCATCCAGCAATACAGATTTTCTCCACAAAGGGGTTATTTCTATTACTATTTCTGTGTTTAACATAAGGACCACGGCTACAACCACACATGAGCAGACACACCAGCAGCGCTTGGAGCAAGGGAAAAAGGGTGGATGAACTCCAAAGGTCACATTTCCACCAAACACACCCAGCTGAGTGCATTTGAAACCAGCTGGAACATCAAGTTAGTGTTCAGATCAGCTCACAGCGATTCACACACACATGACTTCTTCTGTGTACAAAAGTAGAGACACATCCAAAGTACTCAGGAAGTCAAGCCACATTTCTGCCATGTCACTTACTGTCTTAATTTGCATGGAGTTTCTTTGATCAGGTCAAGTATAGTGGGTACTGAAGATTTCCATCCATTTTATTTTTTCCACTAAATTCTGGAAATTTTTTTCCCAGAATCCTGAAGGATGAAAATTTCTCTCTTCAGATTTTTCTTCTTGGTGTTGGGGAGCTGAGACTGCTCAGCTCTGCCTACAAGCATAGATTAAAAAGACCGAGTAGGTGGGAAGCCTCTGCATCAGTGGGAGAACTCAGACTTCAAGCGCACAGAGCAGGACCAAGGTGGACACAGTATAACAAACACCTCTGCTCTGCTTCATTTCCTATTTCCACACATTCTTCACCCAGCTACAGCCCCTTTTATTTCACAGTCTTGAGGAGACATGAGATGATGCAGTGACATAGCATGATTAGTGTGAGCTTGTGGGTTAGGAATTAAATGGGACTTCCACTGGCCCATGTGCACCCTCCTTTTCCACCAGCTCTGCAGTCCTGGATCTTCGTGTCCTTGCAGTGTTTGCATGCTCAAGAGCTACATGAAACTGGGAAAGCTGGAAAGCTGAAAAGCAGTCAGAGCACTCTATTTAGAGTATTTAGTCTCTCTGGTATCTCCAAGCAGCCTTCACTTGGCCATAGTTACAGGAAAGATAAGAATGTTCTTTGTTTGGTTTCACCTGTCAAGGAACTTCAGGATCCTGGCTTGTATACACAGACCTCTATTAAATCATAATTTGGCCTGCTATGTATTTAAATGCATTCATATTGACACACACATGTAAAACTATACTTACACCTCCAAGTATATATTCTCTACATGTTAAATATGTGCTGAGCATACATTTAATGGAAATTTGATTTGAATGTTTGATGAATAAACTACACAATTTCTGCACTAGAAAGGAGAAAAAAGAAAAGCAGACAGAACAGACAACTTGGCTGTACTCACCTAAGAAAAAACTTCAATATTCCCCTTGATTTCAAGGCCAGATGGAACCAGTCATGATCCTTCAGGCTGATTTCCTGGGAAATGTCAACATTATGTTCATAACTCCAGGTCGAACTATTGAGTATGAATGCAGAAAAGCAGGAGTAGCATTCCTTGAATTGCTGGGAGGCAGAAGATAGGCTTGTCTCAGGTGAGCCATGGAGGAAAAGTAATAAAAGCCCATATGATAACTGTGTTACTCAGAAAACAAGCAGAACCATGTAAGCTGGCAGAGGTTTGCTCTGTACATGCTCCAAGCTCCAAATGACCAGCATCGGAGGAGCCAGCACATCTTAAAACCATCTTTCCCTACCATACTATGGATTTAGCTCCCTAGGTAAGCTAAGTAGGAAAAGACAAAAGTATGTAGGAATATTATGGAGACTTCAGGAAATTCAATCTTAATGAAATAAAGAAAGATCCAGTCAGTGAAGAAAATGAAAAGAAGTAAAACAACTCAAACCACATCTATGAAAAGGTAATGGTAGATAATCTATTTTTGTTCTGCTCAAGAAAAGTGATGATATGATGGTCTAGTTTAAAGCACAGAGATTACAGTAGGCTTATACTGGAGTCCCTCCCCAGTTATTGAAGTTTCTAGAGGTGGGAAAGTACCTTAAACTTTAGGGGACCCCTGAGCTGCAGGAGGTGGTGGAAACCATGTGTCGGTTGGGGAACACGGGAGTGGCAGGGAGATGGAGAGCAGAGCAACTCTGGGCTTGTTCCCTCCTGTGTTAGTGGGTTGTCAAGGAAGTCCCTTGCACCAGGGCTGTGGGCTGGAGGCCACACGACCGCTCCACCTCACAGCATCCAGGTTCAGTCTGGCCATGGAGCGCCTCTGGGAGCCATCTCTGACACATGCTTTTCTGCACTCTGGCACCAGCCTGGGGTGAGGCAGCAACAACCTCCCCATCAGGGCACCAGCTCTCTGTGCCTAAAAAATTTCCTGTGATGCCATGAGGTCGGGAAGCACTAGTGAAGGCAATAAAAGCTGGGGTATGTTTACTGGTCGGATGTGTATGGCAGGCCAGCTTCTATATGCAAGTGATATTTGGTGTCTTGAGCTTACCTCCAACCGCATCCCAAGATATATGGCCCATCTACCGGGCTTTCTTCTTGCCTCCTCTGCAAAATCACATGCCTCAGCTATTCTAAAATGTTGTCTGCAGTTCACGTCGGGAGGAAGGAATGAAGGGATGAATGAACTGAAACTCACAGCTGGGGAAGGCCTGTAAAAGTGACCTTCAATCGGTTTCTTGAAGAGAAAAAACTGTCTCTTCTGCGCATCTAAGCAGTGCCGCTCTCCTGCAAAGCCAGGGACTACCATTTATGCCTCAGATACTTTTTCCCTGCTGATAAAACTTCAGTTTTATCTCTAAGTGCCAGCATTCTGTCTAAATATTGCTTATGCAGAGACCAAACATAAGGCCAGCAGAGGATAAGTATTCCATGTTCAGGGAATAGGAGTAGTTTAAGGGTTTTTTTGGTAATAGTTCATTAAGAGAAAGTGGAGTACAAGAAGAGTACATTAGAGAGCAGACAGGGAATTTGAAGTGAGGTAAGTGAAAGGCACATGATAATTTACTGCCTCATTCTGCAGGGTACCACATGGATGTCATCAGCATGTATGGATAGCTTAGGCCATGGATGTGCTAATGATGGCTTATGGCATCCCTGTCTGTTCGTCCTCTCTTGCCTGTTGCGTCTCTCTGCTTTCAGATTATGCTGACAAAACGGTTCTTGCAGCAACGCGAGATCAGGTGAGGGGTCTGGATTTTTCAAAATGCCTTCCTTTCCTTAAAAAAAAAAAAATGTAAAGTTTTTTCTTAAAGCCGTTTTCCTAACGTGTTTCGCAGCCCTTCCCCACAAACAGCTGCCCTGGCAAAGCTACAGGGGCACTGTACTGCAGCTTGGAAACCAGGAGAAGAGCAGGGGATGGAATGAAACAGCAATACCTCCGGCCATTACTGCCACTGGGGACAAGACACTGCAGAGCTGCGGCCTTACGTTCTGCTTCTAGCTTGGCTCAGACTCTTAGTGGGACTCTGGAAAGTTACTTGGCACTCCTGCACCTCAGTACCTCGATTTCTTACGCTGTAAAATGGAATCACCAATGGTCACCCAGCCTGGTGAAGATCTGAGCTGCACATGAGGCGCTCTCTGTGAGTGTGTGTAGGATATGCTATGTTGCACATGCATAAATTACATGTAAATTATGTGCTCTTTCAAATATACCTGCACATACAACTCCTTTCCTATGGACATTTTTTTGTGTCAGAAGCAGGCTTATGGCCAGAAGCGAACAGGACTACTTCTCTGGGAATATTGTTCAGTTGCTAATTTCACTACCGGAACTGTGTTCCTGCACAATCTGGCCTCCTTCCACAACAGCCTCTATTGAAAATAAAGGGGACTGATGAGCCTATGGATAATGGTAAACATATGGAACACAGGCAGTGCTATACATTAAAAGCCAGATCACATTAAAAGGTATTTGAGCTGTTGGCAGCATAAGATCAGTGTAGGAAACATCATCTTACAGAGAAATCTCATACCGAAAGGTTTCATACTCTGACAGCATTTGGCATTTTCCTTTCACTTAACAAAAAAATAAAATAAAAAATGACTAATTCAAAGCAAGGGTAAAGCCGTTAAGTCCCAAATTAGTTTGTCATAACTGCAAAAATACTGGATCTTTGGTTTTGTTTATGTTGGAAAGTGGTTTCATTTCTGACTAGGTCACTTGATTTTCTTTTGAGTGTACACGAGACCTTTGACTCCTCAGAGGACACAAGAGACAAATTGAGTAATGTGATGTCATTGCCTCATTGCCTTGCAGAGTTCTCATAACACTAAATGTATTAGTCACTCCCTCTGCCAGTACCAAGAGGGTAGAAAAAAAATCCAGCAAGATGATGGTATTGTGTAGATGGACAACACTAATTGTTCCCTGAGATAAATATAGTTTTCTCTTCATTATTTCCATCCTTTTTTGTGAAGCCCATGAAACCATATTTCAGCTAGGTGGTGTTTCTCACACAAAGATTCGTCTTCTCTTTGCTGTTTACATTTTACATACAGAACCACCAAAATTTAGTAATCGGTGACATATTACCATGCATTAAAATTAAATAGCCTAAACCCATGACTTTCACTTTTTCTGAGAGTGGAGATTGTTCAGTCTCAGGAAGTTACAAGAGGTTGGATATTTGGGAAAAACGTGCTGCTGGGCGTTGCTGGGGTTTTCTCTTGCTGAGTGGGGGAGGTATAAATGAAAGTATGGTTATACTTAGCAAATACCTGTTCACACAACGACAGACCATCCATTTTTACAAGAAGCGGGGAAAGCTGCATGATTCCTGTTTCTCTTTATAAAGAAAGTCTAGGTGTCAGACCCTTGCTCCAGTGAAGTGCAATGTAGGATTTCAAATACTTATCTGTTGGGTAATGACAGCATATTCTCACATGGGATGCCAATAAATATAAAGATGCAGAATGTTCCTCCCTTTAAGTTTTCATAGCTAGCACTCAGAAAAATGAGTAATTTTCCATACTGACATTGGGATTACTTCAAGCAGATTTTTTGAGGGACTTTTGCTCCTGTTTTTAATTCCTTGTGCAAGAGTTATTTTCAGTTTTACCATGTGTTATTTTCAGTTTTACCACATGTAACACAAAATTAGTAATGGAGATTGTGGAAAGTGTGCTGGGAATCATCTGCTAGTACCGAAAATATTTTTTTTAAAACTCAGAGATTTATCAAAATGTGTAGATGGCTAAAGACTACCTTAAAGTATAATTAGCCATTTGTTAATTCTAAAAGCAATTCTATATGTCAAGACTTTTTTTCAGGAACACTTGAGGGAAAGAAATCAGCTGCACATGATTGCAAACTGCACATGATTGCACATGATATGAAAACTGTTGTCCAGTGAATAAATTATGGTTACAAGATCCCAGTTTCTGACAGGCCTAAAAGTTAAGTAAAAGGTTGGTCAACCCTTCTCAAAATCTTTACAATATAAATCAGCTTGAAACACTACTTTGGTTTTACTGAGTCACTAGTGGAAAAATACCTTCAAAAAACCCTGCCATCGGAAGCCTCACACTGTCTCTCTCAGTAGTTCAGTGTCTGTGCTTAAGTGAGAAGTGACATGGTTTAACACAACTATGACTGCACTCAGAGGTATGTGTTGTCTCAGAACAGCCAATTCTTAGAGACTTAAACCAATGAGGAATTAACTCCTTCAGCTGGAGCTGGTGCCTACTCCACCCAAAACTAGAAAGCAAAACAAGCCTTCCCACCCTTATGGCTGTTGTATCTGAAGCTGAAGTCATGCAGACAACTTTATGTGTTCATAGGAAAGATAATGCTCATAAATAATTGGTCATAAAACAGATGGGATTAAATTAAACAGAAAGGTGGAAAACCCTGTATACCCCAGGACTAATGAACTCCTCCTCTCTTTCCTCAAATACTAAAATCTCACTCTTTCTCAAACAATGACTGTGTTCACTGTAGCTTACTTAATCTATGTAACCCTATATACTTTACACACTGCCATTCAAGTCATTCAAAAACCAAACAGAGGGTTGACAAAATGACATTAGCATAGGACCAATAATTTTCTGTGGTCTGTAAAGTGATGTTAGTGTGTGTGCTGAGCACTGCCAGCTCTCTTCAGACTCTCCCAGTTTGTCAGATGTGACAGTCCCTAAACCACCTTTGTGACGGAATTCCCTTTAGTTACTCAGTATCTCTGTTGTATCGGGAAACTAGAACTGGCCCTGGCACTCTAGATCCATCTCACAAGGGCTAAATAAAGGGGATCATATCACCTCCTCTGACTGCTGATAATGCTCCTCTCTGCATGGCCCAGTATGCTGTTGGTCTTTGCCACAAGGGAACATTGCTGGTTTGTACCGCTGGCACAGTGGTGTCCCTCAGGACCTCCAGATCTTTTTCTGTAAAGCTGCTTGCCAACCAGTCAACCGGCCCCCAGACTCCCCTGGTACATGGGATTGTTCTTCCCCAAGGCCAGGATCTGCATTTTCTCCAGCCGGCTGAGATCCCGCTGAACGGCAGCACAAACCTCAGTTGTATCAACAACTCCTCACAGTTTTGTAGCTTTAGCAAACTTGCTGAGGGGATGCTCTGTCCCATCATCCAGGTCATTAATGAACAAGGAACTCTGTCGGCTGCAGTATCAACCCTTAGTGACCTCCAGCTGGACTCTGCCACTCTCCGCCAGCCCCTTGAGCTAAGCAATTCAGACAGTTTTTAATTCCCCTCGCTGTCCACTTAGGCTGCACTTCATCCTCCCTGTCAGTGGGGATATTACGACAGACTGTCAGAAGCCCTTTTACAATCAAGATAAATAACAGTCATACTCTTTCCTTATCCATCAAACTAGTCAAGTCAGGATAGAAGGCTGTCACATTGGTCAAGCATGATTTGTCCATTGAATAACAATGCTGTTGTTCCAAAAAACCCTTTTGTCCTCAATATTCTGGAAACATTTTTACTATTATTTGCTCCATCCTTTTCCTGGGGTACAGGTGAAACTGACTGGTCTCACTCCTCACGTGCTGTTCTTTGCCTTTCTTGAAGATAGCAGAGACATATACTTTATTCCCTGTTGCAGTGCTGACTGTTGCTTAGCTGCTGCAGCTTTCCCTGGGGCTTCTTGGGACAAGGCAGAGATTCTCTGCCCTCCTGCAGTCCATCTCGGACTCCCCGCACCGCTGCTCCAGCTGCCAGCCTGCAACTTCAGTGATGGCAAAGGAGGTGAGAAGGCTCTCCTCATGGCACTGCAAAGGTCTTTATTCCATGCTGCCTCCCCAAAGCCTGGGGCCAGCACACGGGCTGGCCCCCAAAGGCAGAGGAGAGGAGCTGTTGGCAGGCTGCTCCCAGGGGCAGAGAGAGAGAGAGCGAGAGAGTCACATGGCTTGGAGCCTCAGTTTACCCGGGTACCAGGGGGGCGGGGAGAGCACATGGGCAAATGGTTTCAGGGCATAGGGGCGGTACATGGGCGGAGTTGGGATACAGGAACCAATAGGGAGAACTCGAGGAGTGGCCAGGACTAGGGGCAAGGGATGGAGGGAAACCCCATGGAGAGGGCAGGAAGGGATCAGTAAGGGGGGGTACAGTGCGACAATTCCCTTCCTCAGGAATCCCTCACATTTGCCATAATTTTATTGCAGAAATTATTAACAGAGGCCTCACAAACATGTTGGCCAGTTCCCTCAGCACTCATGCACATATCTCTATAGGCACCATGGACCTGTGTATGCTCAGTGTGTTCATTAATCTGATCTTCCTCTACTGAGGAGGGTCCTCTTATGCATCTTGAAATTTATCCCTTAAAAATGCCGTATCTAAAATCACAGAGCATGGGCCCAGTCTTTGCCTGGCAATTTAAATTAAGTTCTGCAATTCACTTCCAAGGAAGGAACATTAGAAAATGTTGCTGTACACTGTACGTGCTAAAATCTACTGACTTTTATCCAGGAATGTTACTTCAATACTTACATCAAGCTATGAAAAGACTAAAAAGAGATCTCAAGGTCCACATTTATTTTGTGCATGAATACTTGGGCAAAAGGCTTTTCTTTGCTGCCCAGCATCTCCCTTTGTTCTTCTCAGCTATTCATCTCACACTGAGGTGCTTTCCAAGGAAGTTTATGTTTGTAGTCCAGGCTTAAGTTGCAGAGCCAGCTTTGGAAAGTGAGCCTTGAGCCTTACCAATTCTCTCTTGCTGTTCTCTTCTCAGACATAATTTTGATGTTATTACAAGGAGATTGCAGGGAAAGCTGTTCACCGGTTTCACCCCAGTCCACAGGCTAATACCTCCTTGTTAGTCTTCCCCTGCGTGTGATCTTTTCAATTAACACCAGCATACGGATATCAGATATCCATTCCTCCAGGATTATTTTCAGGCATAATATGCTCACATAGCTAACAAGGGGTAGATGCCACAAGCAGAGCAAATGTTCCAGAGACATTTGGCCCAGATTCAGGCGGTTATTAGGGCTTCCTGACTCCCACAGAAGTTAGGAATTTAGGTATCTCTACCTGGTGTCCCAATGCATCAAGGGGCCAGTTCTCAAAAGGTCCCCTAGTCTTGGTGCCGTTCCCGCTTGGCTGCTATTAGATTCAAGAAACAGCCACTACTGGCAGAGGAACTTGTTCCAGCTCATCACCTGTAGTGAGCCACAAAGCTAAGAACAGATGAATCACTGAGATTGCTAAGTAATGAAATCACTGGCCTTGGAGAGAGGCTCCAGATGGCTCAGAAAGCAAATGTCCCATTTTGGGTTGCCAAAAGCACGTCATTCAGGTGCCCTGTTCCATATGTTGCTGCTTCCCAGCTGAATGCCAAGCCCAGTGCTTCACTTCTGATTTTCAAATCCCCTTGCAGAACCAGTCAAAGGGGCTGTTTCATTCATATTTTCTGCTTTATTAAATTGGCTGAGTGTAGGGGTGATTCATCTTCCATTTAAACATTCTTATGCCTCTGCGATTCATCTAGAAAAAGGCAGAGTGTAAGTAAGAAAAATGCCTCCAAGTACGAGATGGTTTTGTTGGGCTGACGGGATGCCCAGCCCTGAGTTCTGTGTAGCCTGAGACCAGGGCAAGGGAGCGGGCCAGCTTGCAGGCCAATGCAGTATTTGGTGTCCTAGACTGTAGTCTACCCAGAATTTCCCAGATTCCCTTTCTGGAGTCATGTTTGTTGGCTGCACTAGAAGGTTTTATAATTCTGTATAGCAAAACAGCAGATGTGAGCAATTGAATGGCAGCCTGAGGACCACAATCTTTGCTGAAGAGCTATAAATATAGGCTGTCTCAATCAATTCCAGTGGCAATTTGGAAAAAATCAGTGGTGACTCCTGTTTATATTATTTAGGTCATTATTTATCAGAAGTACACAGTTCCACCAATGCATAAAATAATGTGTCATTATGTTGAAAAATGCTGTAAAGGCTTCTCAGTTCAACCATTTCAGTTTTCCTCATCTTCTTAACTTTTATCTGTATTATACTGCATATTTCCACTGTGACAAGAAAGTGTTTTATCTTCTCATTCCCAAAGCCAAACCAAGAACTACATCCCCTAATGTGTTTTATTTGGGCGATGGGATCACCAGCCAGCTTTCACTTGAGGAGGTCATGGGCCAGCTTTGTTGCACAAGAATACATTGAAATTCAAAGTTATTCTACTGTGGTCTGTGGCATTTCACCACTGTAATAATGCAAAATTTGACCTTTTATGTCCTCTTTGCAGGACATGAGAAAAGTGTTCTGCTCCCTGGTCTTGAGTGTGGGTTGCTTTTTGAGCTGAGGAGGACACATGCATAAGGTTCCTCAAGAGCTCTCCTCCACCTCTGACATCTGTATGGTCGAGAAGATGAGCACTGCTGGGGGAAGTGATTGCTAAAGGGAACTGGGGAATTGCAGTTGATGTTATGGAGGGATCTAAGCTCATAGATAAAAGCAGTGCTACCAGAAGAAAAGCTTGCCTTCCTTCCAAAGTATTAGGTGAAAAGGCATGTCCGACTTAGAGAAAATAAAAAAGGCTCAAGTGTCCATAAGCAGCAAGACAAAAAACAGACAGCAGCCCTATACTTATGCCAGCTATTTTATTTTGGTCAAATGTTTTTCTTACAAGAGGCAGTTAAGGAGATCAAGAGAAATAAGAAAGTTTCCTTTTGTCTGAGGAGTCCTGTCTATCCCTGAGGAGAAAACTCTGGGCATAGACTTAGACTGGCTGGGAAATACAGGAAAAGTTGAGTGAATGCTCTCCCAAACACCTCCTACATGACTTTGGAGAGAATATCTGTGCCTTGAATCAAGATTGAATGGAGAAATTAATTTTAACTGTGTGCATCCATCCCAGAAATTTTAACCAGGGTTCAAAGCACAAGACTAGTATTATCCTTTTGGCAGGTTCCTACCTAAATTAGGTCTTTCAAAATCCATCTCTGTTTTCTTCAGCCATGATATGAATTTGAAGACCAGAATCCAAGGCCTTCTCTTTAAAGTGGCCAATGGAGATGTATTCAAAGAATGAGTTGCTAGATAGAGTTTTTAAAATTGATACAAAAAAATACACCTTCATCTGTAAAGGCAGAGGCTGGGTTTCAGTTTATTCCTGCATTTTACTGGTTTTCATAGCCATTCTGGCTTACCTCTGCACCCACTAGCACTACTCTGATGAAGGTTTTTTGTGTTTTGTCAGCATTTATGATCATAGATTGGTTCTTTCCTCCTATCTGTTGATGCATAAGGACATAATTAATGACTGTTTGGTTATTAATCCTGCCGGAGAAAAAAAAGGAGAATCATCTTGTGAGCAGCTACAAAGTAGAATGTATTTCCTCCTTTCACATATTCAAGAAGTAAAAGTAAAAGACAGAAAAAAATATTCAGATAGGCCTGTCCATCTCAAGGGAGTGTGTAGGAGGAAATACAGAGATGGAAGGACCTGAGTTTTAAGAGGCTTTCATGAAAACCAGCAATATTGTAAGCTGACATGGATGTAGAGATAATACACAGCTATGAATTATAAATAAAAATGTTGACATTTATCAAGTTAAGGGGAAGCAGATATTCTTCATTTTCCAGATTATCAGTCCAGTCCCTTATGTGGGACATTTACTGGAAACAGATATCAGTCCTTTCTAAGAAATACCGTGGAAGAAACTGCTAAAGCAGACATCATCAAGAAAAAATTTTTGAGTGATATTTGTCTTATCCTTGGATAGAGAATGAATGCTGTGGTTGTTTAAAAATAATCTCAAAATAAATAAGTTGTTGTATGGGAAAAGGTTCTCATGTCCATGCTTGTTTCCAGGCCAACACAAATCCACAGACATTGTTTTCATCATATAAATAAGATATCTTAGATCTAGACTAAGAACTCCCTTTTTATACCCATGTATTGAAAATGAAGTAAAATTAGAGCACCAATCATTTTTGTTTCAGAGAAATTTAAGACCTGTTAACTTGGGGTTAAATCAATAAATCACTGTTGTGGCCAAAGTGCTTAATGTCTGAGGATAATTCTAAATAATGTAAAACATCAGCTGCCATTGAAGGCTTGAATTAAGAGTCTTCAGTTCATGGCTGGCTTGTCTGGTTGACTTAGAGGAGATCCCATTCAGACAACCCAATTTTCTGGAATGCTGGGCCTTTCCATGTTGAAGAGCTAAAATTTTTTCAAAATGTTGATTTTTTACTGGATTAGCATGACATTTGCTGGTGAAGACCCAAAACTTTTACTGGAGTCTACTACAAGGAGAATGGATATCCAAATGTTCTCTTGCCTCAGCAATTCTTTGCCTTCTTAAATGCTAGGATGGAGACGGATGGGGTTTGCAGCATGTTTGAATGTCACCAGATTCAGTCTATTTCAGAACAAGCATGGGGAAAGGGAAGAAGAGGCCTTCAGAGGTAGGTCCACCAGGGAGTTTGCTACCAGCATTTCCTTGCTTCTGCATTTCTGAGTTGATATCAGAGTGGGAGGAGAGTGGCACTCAACATTAGACCTATGCCAATAAGAGCTGCATAAATCAACAAAGTCTTCATTTTAACAGGATGATAAAGATTCATCCCTAGGAAGAAAACTTAGTGTAGAATAACATTAAATGAGTGAGGGCCAGTTTCAAGAAGAGGAAGTGGCTTGTTGTTGCTTCGAGGTTGAATATGACAGAAGGTCATAAATTAGTCTTGCTTCTGCTGCCTCTGTTGCCTATGCCACAGCCCATTAAAGCCAATCTGGCTGCCTGAGAGTATATACAAGGAGGTAAATACTTCTGGAGAGGAAGATAAATTTTCTAACTCCCTGTCCTTCACTTTCCCTGGCAGCAGTCAGTACCATGAGCTAATTCTCCAGAGCTTTCCTGCTTCTCTGTCCTAGGACTAGTCCTTTTCCTTCCCACACCCACCCCATTTAATTTCATTGACTCAAGTGGTCAGTTCTTGCCTGGACAAACCTTTATACACAGGGCAATAACAATCCAATGACATTTGCACTGCTAAAAAACATGAGCTGTCTTTGCACTCAAGAGTTTCAACCCGTGTCCAGCTTTACAGCTGAAATGTTCATGAGAGAAACAGAGCTTCATCTCTGACTTTTCTACAGCCTCTTGGTTTTCATAGGGTCATGGAATAGTTTAGTTTGGAAGAAATTTCTGGACATCATCTGATCCAAAACCATGCTCAAATTTTGAGGTTAGGTCTACTTCCGAAGTTGGATCATATTGCTTAGAGTTAGATCACTGAATTTTGAAAATGTTCCAGGGGATATTGGGCAACCTTTTGGACTGTTTTACCATCCTTAGTGTGAACAAATTCACCTAATATCTAATGGAAATTTGCCATATTGCAATTTGGGCCCATTGCCTCTCAACATTTTGCTGTCTGCTGATGAGACAAGTCTGACTTTGTCTTCTCTCTGTCCATCATCAGATTACCTTCATCTTTTCTTCTGGACATACCTAGGTCAGCTTCTCCTTGTAACACTCTTGGTAAATGATTCCCTGTTTGTCCAACGTTTTCTTATGTTCTGGAGAACAAGAGTCAGAAAAGCAACTGGGGAAAAGGTTTCCTTTCTATGGGGTTTGATTGATTAAAAAGAAATATAGAATTCTCATTGATTTAGACAGGAAGAAGGAAAGCAGAATTTAAAGTTATTCTTCAAGACAATTTTTCTTACATAGGTGTGTTTTATACTATCCTTTCCCATGGTCATTGTACGCCTTGTCATAAAGCAAGTCGGTGAGCCAACCTTGTATTAACACTTGTTTCTGGAATCTGCTGAGCAAGGAGCAAAAAAAATTTTTGAGGACAGTACAAATCCCAGCAAACTCTGCAAGCACAAATTTCACAGGTACATGTTTCGACCTGGGAAAGGCAAGCAGGCTTTCACAAAGGGTGGCATAAATCCTTCAGTGGGTACTGGGAAAAAAAAAAGAGAAAGAAAGAAAGAATAAAAATAAAAAGAATAAGCCAACAACAGAAACCTTAAGGACTTTAGCTGACTTTGAGATCTATAGGAAAAGTTGAAATTGTTCCTCATACACAGTGTATTAAGAAACATCAACATCCCTCCTTCATTTCTACAGCGCCCAGGCCACAGGAATTAAAGGGTGTAAAGCTGAGAGGCACAGCGAGTGTACACAGAGCTGTCATCACTCATCATCTCAGCTGGGAGATGAGGAGATGGCTGAGGCAACCAGAAGGAGATTGCAGCCAGGTGGCAATAGCTGGGCAGATAATGTCATGGTATGTCTGCTCTGGCTGGAGAAAAATGGCTTCTGACAAAAAAAACTCCTCAAGTCTCCCTTTTGCTTCCTCAGAGTGAGGAATGGAGAAAAAGCCAGAACTGGCAGAGTCCGATTGAGCAGGGAAGGAACCCTGCGTGAGGGGTGGCACTGGCATGAGCCCCAGGGCCACCAGTGGGACTGGTGATAGAAGATGATTTTAGTTGTATGGATGGTGCCTGCCTCAGCTACAATGGGGGGGCTATAAATTGAGGAAAAAGAATACAAACACCACTTCTGCCAGTAGAGACTGGATCACGTTCAGAACCATTGTGTGGAGTGCTGTGCATTAGATCAGCTTTGGTCTCATTCAAGCAGTCTTAAGCCCACTTGCATCACATCTATTCATGTGCAAGCCAGGAGTGAGCTGGTCCAACGCGAACTCCAGGCGCTCTGAAAGATCTCCTCTTAGAGGAGATCTTTACGTTTACGGATAGGGGCGTACTTAAACGGAATCTTTTTTGGGTTTATGTAACCAATTTGTGTTAGTTTAACTTCAGTCCCTTTGCTCCTCTCTTTGCAACTAAGTCGAGCGTAATATAAGGAGACCAGAATCTCTCACAGTGTAAATTATGGGTGGGTGCAGTTGGCACTGTCTTCACCTCAGTTTTTAATATAGCTTCTTCAGTTAGCTATGGAAACAGTGTTTTTCCTAAGCTTGTCTGGCGAGCCTTACATCCCAGTCTCTCTCCTCTTGCAGATGCTGCTAAAGTTTCCACATTCAGAAAAGTTTGGAAGCGTGTCTGTCCGGGAGGAAATCTTGCATCTCCTTGAGGCTGCTTTTCAAAGGCTTTCACCCCAGCCGGAAGGAAAACCTTATATGTGAAAATAAAGCCAATTTCTTTTATTTTGAACATCAAAATGAATTAAGTGTTGTGCTCTGTAGGTGTCCACAAATTCACAGAAATATTTCTTTCCCATGAAAATGTAGTGGAATTAAAAGCCAAATAAACATACACCAGAAATCTATCCTTCACCTCTACCAGTTGCAAGCTTTAAAAGCTGCAAAACAGTGGGGCCTTTTCAGGGTTCACACCGAGAAGTTGTTGAAAAGTGTAACCAAGCGTGACTAATGACTACTGGGGTATTTGCATGGATTCTGTTTGCAAGCATCAAGTGTGTGAAACCAGATAATTTGAGGAAAACCGTAAGCAGCACAGACAGGAACTCAGAAGTTAAGAGGCGTGTGTGGTGGAGGACAATCACAGCAACACAACCAGTGACTCTTGGTACCAGGCAGCTGCTTGGTTGCATCCAGTGAGAGGGAGGGTACGTTGTTTTCCTGCAAGGATTGATGTGATTATAAGCCAAGGAGTAGTAGAAAGAAGGTAATCAATACCATGTATTAATGCTACCTGTAAATTACAAAACAATTATTCGTCAGTAACCTGCATTATGAGAGTTGTTCGTCCCACTGGAAGATAATACATGTCACCAAAAAGTATTCAGTATATGTTGCTTAGGGCTCCAATCTTCCCTGTACCATAAGCACTATGCACCATAAAACAGAGATTCCAGAGACTCATCAGGCTTGCACGCCCTGAGCAGCCATGGGACACCTTATGTCTGGTTGGAGTCAGTGAGAAGAGAGATGGTCAGATACTGCTGTGGGCTGGACTCAGTCACAGGGCATCTTTAGAGAGCCGCTGGGACAAAACCGTGAGGTTCTTGATCCTGTTGTTGTATATGTGGTAGGTGTATGTGGCCTTCATCAGCCCACGTCTGCACGACTCTCAGACTGTGCTGCACACATTTTTCTGTGTTTTCCCAAGGAGGGGAAACATGATTTTGGGGGCTGCCTGTCATTGGGGTTAAAAGCCAGAGATGCCAAATTCAGAAGAGGTGAATGGTTCATAGACAGGTCCTGCCCAAAATGTTTGCTCATGGCCTTGCAGGGAAGTTGAGCTTGGCCCTCCCTGGAACATGAAGTCTTGCACCTCCATCCTTGCCCTGTGCTGTGCTGCCTTCAGAAAATGCTATCTGAGGGAAAGTTTCAAAAGTAACCAGAGGCTATCCAGGAGTGCCTCTGGTCTTGCAGCTGTGTCAGACTTGCAGTCACATGGACCGCCTCAGCTGAGAAGGGCTCGCTCTCCCCCTTAGGCCTATGCCAAGGTGTGGCAGGGCTCCAATCAAGAAAAGGAAGGAGGCTCTTTCCCTCACCATCCTTCTTCATGGGAAAGGGATGCAGCTTTCCACCCTAGGGATGCTGGATCTCCAGCATTGGTGTAATTCTGCCTCCACAGCAGAATCAGGGAGAGAAGCCTGCACAGTGAGAACAGGAGGGATAGAATTTTGCATGGTGGGAGCTGGCAGGGGTACATGGCCACAGGGCTCACCCTGCCCTCCCTGGTAGGGGTGCAGCCCACAGGATAAAAGCCTGCCTCCATCTGTCCCTGCCTCCTGCTGCCATCTGGCACTGCATGGCTCTGCGGAGGATGAATCACTCCCCATTCCCTCTCCTTGTCAACAGCAGTGTCCAGCCAAAGAAGCGCAAGGTTTTTTATCTCACGACAACTTCAGACAAGAAGGGTCAGAAGTGTTCTGGGATTATGAAAGAGATTCTCAATTAAAACTTTTTTTCTCATTATTTTTCCTGCTGTCAATGAGAGATACAGGCCAAAGGCTCTATGAATTCACACAGAATTATCAGTAGTGAATGCAAATCTGACTGCCTCAAAGGCGTTATTTTACTGGACTGCAGTATGCACCTACCAGCACCTCCAAGAGTCCCTCAGGATTTCCTCCACTCCCATTTACTCTCCTGTTTTGTGCAAATTTTCAAAGTGTGGTTACCTTACAGGAAGGGGAGGGCAGGCCAGTGTCCATTTTTAGGCTGAATGTGATACCTCTGAATCTATTACAGAGACCACAGTAAGGCAATACACAACAGTCGCTCTTCCCAGGACTTAAATCCAGTTCCTGTTGCCTTCCCACATCACCTGGGACACAGCAATGCCCACACTGGGGGGACAAGGGGGAGGGAGGTATGCATTGCCTGTCAAAAGACCTCCAGTCCAAAGGCACTATGGTATTACCACAGATATTAAGCATCCGGATCTAGAACTGGGCAATTGAGGTGCCCTCTTGTATGCCCATGGTCCCAACCCAGGATATGTGGAATAATCTATGTGATTTTATTCCCCTTAGTGCTTCAGAGAAGTCCCAGTGACTGTAATACATGCTAACTTAATCTTAGCCACAGAAAAATATGTTTCTAATTTACAAATTCGGCAATTTTTCAATAAAAGTTGTTGCACTTTGTCTGATCTATTCTCAAAATACGGAAGTGCTTGAAGCATGACCACCTGCAATAACAGATTACTGTTCCCTAAAATATTGCCATACACCTACAATGTGGAGGCGTAAAGCTTCTCTAAAAAAGATCTTTGTTATTTTTTCTAAAAGAAAGAAACGATCCCAAAGTAAAGCTGGTTTTCAGCAGCCTCTCTGCTCCCCAATGCAACTGGCATCAAAGTCTAATGAAAACCTGTTTGCGGACACTGGATCCGATCCAAGGTACACTATTGGCATATTCTAGACCCCTTGGGACATGACTCATATAAAAAACACAAGGCTGTCATCAGATGGCTGGTGGCTCAAATAAATCAAATTTACTTTGAAAATTGAGGCATACCAAAATTTTATTAGGTGAAACTTTGGCATTTCTTATAGCCAACTTGCACATATATATTTTTATTACTTACAGCAGTTTAAAAGTATGCTACCAATCATATGCAAAACAAGACGCGATTGCAAACGTACATTTTTTACTGGGTGGCAGGAGGAACTCTGTTGTTTTCTTTTAAAAGCCCTGAATAGTGCTGCATGTTTGTTAAAGGTGGCACAGCAGAACGGGCCTCTCTGTTTATTTTCCTGCGAGTGGCTGGGCACACATCCTCTGTTCGTGGTCTCCAGCCCTGGCTTCAAAGAGCAGCTTCTCCTGTGAATAATTACTCACTAAAGCTATCAACTGCAATACAAAAATTACATATAATGTTTGCAGCATATGTTTACAAGAAACAGGCATAAATGCTGCTGAAATCCCTTGAGGGTTAAGGAGGGACCTGATCTTCAGGCTTGAAGAAGTTGTTCCTGTGGCAGCCCATGTGCAGAGGCAGAGCCTGATGTTGCCACAGCCACTACGAGCTCAGGTGTATGGGGCTGGGGAGGGACCCCTTCCCTGCACAGGAAATTTCACCTGAACGTGAGGAAGAATTTCTTTACTGTGTGAGTGACCACACGCTGGAACCAGAGAGGTTGTGGAGGTTCCCTCCCTGGAGATACTCAAGAACCATCTGGATGCAATCCTGTGCAATGTGCTCTGGGATGACCCTGCTTGAGCAAGGAGGTTGGACCAGATGATGCCCTGTGGTCCCTCCCCACCTGACCAGTTCTGTGATTCTGGGATTCCTATGCCCACACCCACAGAGGCTCACTGCTGTCTTCAAGACCAAAAGCACTATCAAACATGGCAAGACAAAGGTCTTATTCCTCTAATCCTTCAGCAAATGGATTGAAATCAAGGAAAAGGCCTTATTTTGGAGAAGAGTACACGCTTTTTGGAACTTATGATAGAAGCCCAATCCACAAATCAAAAGAAAATAAATTTTAATTTCAAAAAAACTCTTAGATTTTCTTCTCTTCAGACAGAAGAGCCAAACTCCTACTGACATTTCTAAACTTCATTTATCCAAGAGAGCGGCAAGATAGCCTCTCCTTTAAACTAATAATAAAAGGAGTAGAAGGCTGCAGATTTGGTCTAGTTTTCCCTCAGAATACAATGACAGTCTATGGGAATATATTCAGATATAGTCTGAGAAGGATGCTGGCTCTGCTCCAAAATAACTTAATTCACTGTACAAACACAAAGAAAGAGCAAATAATGGCACTGTAGATAAAAACCACGAGATTGCTGTATCTGACAGTGTGCAGCTTTGGGACCGAGATACTCTTGGCCAAATGCTGACACCCCAGTCACACAAAAATGAGCTGCTGAGGTACTCAGGAGCTGGTTCCCGGAGAGTGCTGTGGTCTGGTGCTCCCTTCTGCTGGAGAAGCTCACCCGTGAATCAGGTGCTTCTCAATGTGGTGAGATTCTTCCTGGAAAAGCACAAAGTGTGAATCAAAACAGAATTTGGCCCCAAATATGAAACCCCACAAACCTTAACAAACGTAGTATTCAGTGGTAAAGAGGAACATTTATAAGGAAGTGGGAGGGCACTGTCTTGGCAGTGTGAGCTGAGCCCTTCCAGGAATGCTGGGCAGAGGGTGCAATTCTTACAGATCCTCAGGACCATTGCAATTGTCTTTCTTTGAAGTAAAAGCCACAAAACTCCATTTTATTTCCATGGGAAGAGCAAGGCCAGGGCTGAGCTGCTGCTTCCAGAGTCTGCCATCACAGACAATCTGACCAGCTCTTCTAGGAATCCGCAAAGTTGTCCATTTTCCATTTTGTCAGACAAAGAAATGTTGCTGGAAGCTAACCAAAGTTACCTCTGATATACAGCATTTAGAGCAAATGTAAAGCATAAATGTTCACGAAGCAACATCCTCCCTTGAGATATTCCTAATACAATGGGTTGTGAAGCTTTTTCCAGTGGAAATGTGAGGTCTGATCCAAAGCATTTGAAGAAACCGTTCCTTTGATATTAGTGGACTTTATCCTTAGCCAATTCCATATGATGCTGAGTGTGTTTGTTTAGTCTGGAGCTGGATGTAATAGCACTCCACAGACTTGAGAAATTTCTGCAAAATTCAGGCTTCTTCCCTTATCATGAATGGACACATACTTCCTCTTGAAATAACAGAAAATTGAGTCATTAAGAGAGACATCATCAGTATTTAGTCACTGAAATGCAGTGTTGGGACTTAAAATTTATCCCCACAGATATTTGGTCAGCTTCCAGGAAAACAAAAAAAGAAAAAAATATAACAAAAATAATATGAACTTGCAAGTGAAGGAGAAATAAATTCTGGTAGCCTGTGGGTCTCTTGAGATAATCTCTTGTCACTTCGATCCACTGCTTGAATATTTTCCAGTATTAGTGTTCTCTATCTCATCGTTTTGGCTGCTCTACATATTTCCATAATTTTATTTCCCCTAAATAAAACAAAAAAAAAAGTCATCAGGTCATAAAATGTTTCTACAATTTAATTTAAAAAATAATATTTACTGTCTGCACAATTTAAATTTGGCCTACTACACATATGTATCAGGATGCAGAGTTTAACTACATGATCACATAGTATTTTCCCCCTTGGGGTAGCAATGTTTTCGTTTGCAAGATAACTTTTTTTGCCAAATCCTTAATTTTTGAGTGATTGACCCTGAGACTGGAAAAGAGCTGCAGCTGAGAAAGAGAAGTTTGTCCTTGTTACCTAAATATTCCAGGATCTGTTTCTCAGATTTCACCTTCCAGCCACGACTTCCTTTCCAGCTCACCTCCAGTTCTCCCTCCTAAATCCTCTTCTGATCTATTCTTCCTTCCTTGTTTCCATCTCTCAGACCACGCCTCTTGCCTAAGTAGTCCCACATTTCCTTTCCACTTGCCAGTGATCCTACAGGAAACATCTTGCTGCCATAATGTGTCTCTTTCCTTTCCACCTGGCTGCACTAGGATCAGATCAGAGGACTTCCTCCTCCTTTACCAGAGGGATTCCCCGCTGGATGGCTACAGGAGCACAGAGGGAGCCAGAGGAGCGGGGCAGAGTTGGGACATGCTCATGGCCTGAGCAGCAACACCTGTGTGGGCTGAGAGCAATGTGAGCATGCTCAGCAGCCCTGCACTCTTCCGACTGATCCAGGAAAAACTTCCTGCCCACAGGAACAGCCTTTTTCCCAAAGCCTATCTAGTCTGGGCAAGCTTCCACAGGAGCAGACCTAACTCTGGTAGAAAGGCCACATAAGAGGGAATGGGTCACCCAGTGTGATGGCACTTGAGCTTTCTTTTTTTAAAAGAAAAAGTCACCAGTTTCTTCAAGAGAAGCAGAGCTGATTATTTTTCTCCTAGTCCGATCTTGTCTGTAGATACAGATATGTATAAATTTTCTTCTGCTTGATGCCTATATGTTCAACTGTTTTTTAGAAGATTCACCCAACCACAGACGACCGTTTGGAATATTCAGATCATAGTTTTGGAGAGTTGTTAGCAAAATGGAATATTCTGTTGGGACGTGTCAATATTCTTAGCAAATGGTAGTAGAGATAGTCCTGCCATGTCACCCTAAACCCCACCCCACACACAGGATCATTTGACTCTAAGTATCGGCCCAAACCCCAGCCTTCCTCTCGGTCTGCTGTGGCAGTGATATATGACAACTCTGTCACATGTGAATGGACTAAAAGAAGCCACCAGGAGACCCTGCTGCTCATTTAATTTACAGGTGAACACTTCTACCACCCAGGGAAGAGGTGATGAGGCAGGGCCAGAGACAAGCTCTACCTCCTGACTCAGACTAGACATAAGGGAGTTCCTACTAAAGCATCCCCAATTCAAAAAATCAGCTTTCAGAGCCTGTGATATGTGAGGTTATTGTTTAGATGGAACACTGCTTTATTTACAATTTTTTTTCATAATTTCAAATTTCTCTTTGCTATGGATTACAAGAAAATGTTTCAGAAAGCTGCATTTATGCTCTGGTCTCCCAACTCTGAAACACTTGCATTAAGAGCATGGCATCTACTAGATGCAAGATGGCATCTACAAGATGCATCTAAGAGCAAGGTTCTACTAGACCTTGAAAATTGAAGCTGTGGGATACAAGTTTCACAGAAAATAATAGAAAATTAGTGGAGGTGAAACATTCATATGCAGCTGAAGGCTGGGTCCACAAGGACCTCCAGCTCTGCAGAAAACCTGTCACAGTCTCAGGTTTTTAGTCTAATTAAAGAGAAGTTGGAGGCTTTGCAAAAGTAATTTCTTTTCTACATACACAGCTATTTCATGAACCAGACTTATTTCCTCAGTCCCAAATTGGATTTCAGAATGTGTCCTTGCTAAATAGACTGAAATGTATTTCCATTTTTCATGACTGAACCATATTATAGCTGAGGGGGAGGCAGAAGTTCCAGTACCATTTCCTGAAGTTAACAGCAGACCTGCCATTAATTTCAGCGTCCCAGGATTTAAGAAAAGAGATAACAGACACTCAAATGGTTTTAAGTTCATTGAAATGTTAATCCAAAATGAAGCATATGCCATTCAGTTAAGATGCACGTTTACACAGCTGAAGATGACAAGTTTAGTTTGACTGAAGACCGGAGGAGAAAACGATGCCTCCTCCTACATGATCTGCCCCCTGAAGAAAACATCTGCCTGCATGTTTAACCAGGAATGTGAACTGCTAATGTAATCTGACCTTTAGACAAAGGGAAGATCACTCCGATGTACAAATACAGAAGAGGCTAGAATGTGATGTACTGTTGACTGTTTTTTGCACATGGGGATGAAAACAAAATGAAAATATATAAAGGACTGAAAAACATGATTGCTTAGTGAGTCAGGGCTTCCAGGCACTGAGGAGAAAATAAGAAAGCTTAAATTCAGCCTGGCTTAATTCTTGGAAATTATCTGAAGTGGATCCACTGATATCTTTGTAGAAATAACTATGTGTTTTAGGGCTGTGAAATCTTGTTTCACAACCAAATTCGTGCAAGCTCCAATTTAGTCTAAGGATCAGCACTTTCTATGAGCAGTAGGCTTTTGAGGGAAGGACTTTTTTGTAATGTTGCTTTGAGATCAAAGAGCTTCTGAGGATCTGGTTGAATAAACTTAATAGTCAGTACAGAGTAAATGATGTGGCAGATGTCACTAGCCTTCTGTCTGTGAAAAGAGCAGGAAATAAAAGAGATTAAATAGACTGGATAGGACCCTTGTTTTTTTGGTAGATGGTGCAAGGAAGGGTATAAATTTAGTTATTCTTCTGCTACTTAGTACTCAAAATATGTTTTGAGGCCCTATGAGGCATGTGAGGGATGCACAGTCCATCTCTATGCATATTCAAGCAATGACTATGCACAAACCCTGTAAAAAAACACAGGCACAAGTAGAAGACTTGATTCCTGTGGCAGGCAAGCATGTTTTCCTACAGTGACACAATCAAGCTTTTCCATCATGGGACTCATTGCGTCAGTAATGGTTCACAAAATTTTGTTCTTTTAGGATGTTCTTTCAGGCCTACTTTTTTCAGTAATGAGAGTTAGTTCATTATCAATATGACGTCAGAGAGACTGACTGGAACAATCCAAGTCTGGGCCATTTAAAATTTCTGAGAGCAGCTGAGGCACTGAGTTTCAGAAGGGTCAGGAGAAAAGCTACCAGTTCTTTGGAGTCTTAGAGCTCTGTTAAAAGCAGCCGGCAGCAGCCCAGATCAATAGTCTTGGTAGGTCTGCCAGGGCCTTCCTTGCCTGATAGCACCAGCACATTCAAAATGCTGCTGTAGTGTAGACTGTCTGGACATGTTTGGCCTTCTCACAGTGACAAGCTACCTAGTCATCCCATAACCGTCTGATGGTTAAGATTTCCTGTTCATCCTGGATATATTATGCTTGCATACACCTAGCATGGATCCTTTCACCACCACAATGCACAACTGTGAACTTCCATACCATTAAACTCTGCCCAATTTCTGCTGCAGTGGTCATCAACTTCTCGTTGAGATCCTTCTGCATTTTGAAAATGCCTCCTCTCCCATCCTTCATCCACAGGAGCTGCGACCTCTTGCCTTGCTGGTGGCAGCCAATGTGGGCAATGTGGGCACTCTGCCTGGTTCAGGCTGCCTGCATTGCCTGCAGCCTTGTCCTGGGGGATGGGGGTATGTCCCTGATGCCAGCTGGTGGAATCTTGGAGCAGTGCACTCCCATGGGCTGGCTCTACCTCTATGAGAGTAGTGGCTCTCACAGTACCAAGCCATACACCCGGGTGCAGAGCTGGATATTGCCAACTGGTTTCTCAGTTATTTAGCATAAACAGCTTTTTTTTTTTTTTTCTACACTCTCTGTAGCAACAAGGTCACTGCAGCAAGGATTTCCTTTGTGTGTGGTTTAGCAGGGCTGAAGTCACATCCAGATATGCTTTTGAGCAGTCCCTGATGCTTTTATTGCAGTTACAATCAGCAGACTGTGAAATGAGCTCTGCATTAAGGCTCGCTCCTTTAATTGAGAAGAAGTCCAAACTCTCCTTAATTGAGTGTAGAGCTGCTACACTGTTCTCCAAAGTCTCCAAAAGGTGATTCAGGATCCTTTGCTCTTCCCTTTCTGAGAAGGTGGTTGTTCTTTTTTGTCTTTTTTTTTTTTTTCTTTTCAATGTTTTGGTTGTGCTTGAACATACTTTGAAGATTATTTACCACAAGAAGATGGGAAAATAAAATAGTCTAAGAGCCGCCTGCGCTGTCTGCCTCACCACCAGTTTTTCTGCTGTAAAGATTACCAGATGCTGTCAGAGCAGCCTGGCATTCTAGCAGTTGTCTTCATTGCTGGAGCAATTTGTAGCACAGAAGGGATCAAGTCAGCTTCATTCAGTTGCTGTTTTTTTTAATGGCTTCAGTTTGCATTTTCCTTAGAGCATCATTAAACTCTTTTAAACTAGTAGTACTCTGCTAATTTCATTAATCCAATCACATATTCAGAAATTGTTTTTTCTATTTTTTATGTTTATGATTCAGTTTCTAAAAAGAGCAATACTTTGTGCTCACCAGTGACTTTTGGGACAGGCGATTTTGTAGAATTTCAACAGTCCCAGCAAATGCTTTGTCTGGGGGTTTAATAGGAGCTGTTAAACTACACAGCAGGTTGTACCTTTTAGCATCTATTACACTCAGTAAACCCAGCATATTTTTCCCATCAGTTACACTCCCTGTGATTATACACTGCTCCAGTCTCACTATAGGTGGGCCAGGCCTCCTCTGAGCAATTTAACAAGTCATTTTCCCGCCAACAGCCAGACATATTAATGCTTTTCTAAACACATACACACACACACATGCTCACATGCACACACACACAGCCCTCAGCTGCTCCCTGTGGCCGCTCCCTGGCGTGGGATTAGGGTTCCACCTTCAAAGCCAGCAGCTGGAGCTGTGACACTTGGCCCAACATCTGCGCCATAAAGGCGGCACACGCCGGAGCTGCACAGGAGCTCCCCAGGCTCAGACCGTGACTCTGGGCACGGCAGAGAGGGCAGCAGTAAAGCCCCAGTGCCTCTGCCACACCAAAGCTGAGCGCTCTGCTGATGTGTCCTTGGGCAGGGCTGAGGCACTGGGACACCAGGCAATAGCCCATTTTAACCATGGTTTGTGCCTGATGCTGCTACAGCAGAGCTTGGATGACTCCCCGGTTAGAGGATCAGGGGAGTTTAGGGGATTCCTACCCTGTCCTGACGCCCTGCAGAGAGTGGGAAAGGTGGTTCACCCACTAAGAGCAATTGATCTTTCCAATTGATGACTATGATGAAGGGGTGCAGCTGAGATTTTAAAGCAAATGACACAGAACAAGAAATACAAACTGCGGTGAACATCCCCTTTGAGGACATCCCAAGAAATTGAAGAAGAAAGTCTTTGTTACTTTATTTGAGCTGTTCTTGGAAGAAGGATAGTTGGCCTGTGCTGAAAACCCATGCCTGTGTCCTGATCTTGTTTATTTTGCTAGGATAGGCATGGTCCTAATTTTTCTATTGATGACCCTGGGATAACTAAAAGATTTGTGACAACTTTAGTGTAAAAAATTTCCAGTCCAGCTCAAGTGAGCTCTGACTGCCTGCTGCTACATATAAATATAGCTGATAGGAAAATAAATGACTGATTTTAAAAAGCAAGGCATTTCAAATTTTAGTGCACCCACTGATAGTCCCTCTTTTCATGGAATAGGTGGCTATTCAATCTTGCAGCTCACTTGCTGTTTACCGAGAAATTTTTCTGCTTTAAACCTCAGTGAAATGTAGTGATCACTGTGGAACAGCCTGGCAGGAGGTAATGCTACAACTTCATGTGAGGATGATACAGGAAAATCCTTGGAACTGGTGTTCAGCAGGACACCCTGCACTGAGCAGTCATGAACTGTGTAGAATAATCTTTCTGGAGGGAGAACTGATTTTTTTAGAGGCTGGATTTTCGCAAGGGAATTTTGGCAGTTAGACTCTCATGATTCTCCATGCTGGGAACTTTCAGCAGCTACAATAAAAATAAGAGGAATTGGCACATGGGATTTCTGTGTCCTGGAAAAAGCACAGAATATGAGGCCTACAAGGCTAGTGCTAAGCGCCACTGAAATTTCTCCTTTCATCTCCTGGACACGATAAAGATGGTGAAAGTATTTTCATTTGTGCCTCTGGGCCAGAACCTGCGTGGTGAAGGACCGTCCTGATTTCCCATTAGCTTCAGTGAGATTTGAGGCTGGTTAGCAAAGGGGAATCTTATACTTGTCAAAAAGAACCTAAGGAGCAGAGGGGATCCTTTATGCAAGAACCTGATGAGAGCAAGACATTTAAAGTGTTTTAGCACACTGAGGTACAATGGGGAACATATTTGTGAAACAATAGGTCTAGCAAATTGGAGACATCTTTTTTGTGGGTTTTTTTTTCTCTTTTCACCACAGTTTCATTAGTTTCTGTTAAAACATTTAACAGATGTCTAATTGACACAGTCAGAAATAGTTTTCCAATCATGTATCACTTTAATTATCTGATGGTCTTTTCAGATCTCTCATGGATACTCTATTTTATTGAGATAAATTATTTGCTGCATTTCAAGGTTCTCTGCTTGAATTCTGCTTATCTTCTCATTACTTTTCCCATAGGAAGACTTTGTAAGATACATGGGAGGGGAGAAGAGTATAGAAGACAGGACAGGACTTCATGCTGTTTCAGCAGCAACGGTCCATTTTTCAGAAGATTTCATTTGAAAGTTGAAGTCTAAGTGCAACACTTTGTATTTTAATGAATCAGCAGTGTAACTCTGACCTAATAGGAAGTGTTTCATGATACATGTTACTTGGGATTTTGTGCCTGTGTGAGCATCCTGTTCTCAGCTGCACATCCCAGAGCCATATTTGTGAGAGGAGCCTCTGACTGTACGTAGTTTTTTCTTCGTTCTTTGTTTTACATATATAATTTCCAGTTTTAGCAGGGATAGTGCAAACTTTATGAATGATATAAAAAAAAATGTTTAAGTCAATGATAAAGTTGTAATCCTTGACAGTATAGACAGGATTTTGCCCAAGATAGAAGGTATTGGATTTTTGTTTTCCAAAATTATGATATCTCTCCATCCCTAAAATACTTTAATGAAAGATAAAATGTTCAGCATCTCTGAAAAATCATCTTAGCAAAAGCCTAAAATTCTATAAAACACCATCACAAAGAAAAGGTACCTCTTGAAGATATGTTCTCCGTGCAACTTGCTTTCTAATGAGGGTTGATACCAGAAAACATCTTAAAATTGGTTTTGAGGAGCACAAAAAAGCAACCCTGTAGATGTCTTGTGGTAAGGCATATTGCAGGACACCTTTAACCAGTCATGTTCCCCTAAGTGCAGTAATGCTTCTTTCAGTAACATTGTCATGCCTTTAAAACAGTAACCTCCAGGGATAGGTTAAAAAATAAGTTGCTAAAAGCTGTTTGGAGGGATTTTTTTTCCCCTCCCTCTTCTAAAATAATCTAAGTGTTTTTTTGAGGGTGATAATGTCACCAATTACATTCACAGTTCTTGTCACTGGGGGACATCCAGATCAACATTTCTCTAACACTTTGAGCCAGACATCATTGTCCATGCTCTCCCCACCTCCCTAAAGAGTTTCCTTGGGTTGTCATCTTTCCCTATTGTCAAATTTTCCATTGAGAATACTGTACAGGTCCTCTGGTTTCACAGATCATCGTTGTCACAGGGCTTACCCAGTCATTCGTGCCTCCATGCAGTTCTTTTATAGAAGCATTACTCTAAATGCTTATAACTTATATGAAAGATGTTAGTGATCTGTGAAACAACGTGCATGTTCAAGTGTCCACTTCCTGCTTGGCAACAGCTGAAGGATTTGAGACCCATCAAGAGACTGCATGTTGATCTGGAATGGCCTGGGGTTTTCTATTCTGTCTGGATGGAGAGCAAGCTCTTAGAAGTGGGATAGTATGATCTACTCCACAGCATTGCTGCTGGAGAGGGGGACAGCTTCAGGGGCATGACAGAAGCCTATTTTCCATGGTAAGGTGATAGTATCAGCGAAGCTGCATGCTGGTTAAATACGTTTAATCAGCAACAGGTATAAAAAAGCTAAATAAAAGCTAAATAAAATCAAAGAATAGGAGATATAACAATAAAGAAAGGAGTCTTTCCAAATTCTTACTACACCTGGTATGTAGCATGTATTTTAGCAGATGATATAATTTACCCCTTATGACTGTGTTATAGATATACATTAAGTTTGCCTTTTTAAGAAAGGGATGTTAACAGCCTTGAATAAAATTGGGACAAATAGTGTAAACAGGATGGCATATAAAGTGTGATACAGTATGCAGAGGGCAAAGTATGTTTGAAGGTTAGCTTATTAATAAAACATGGCTGGCCTTGATTTAGTTTATAAGAAACTTAAGACATTTATCAACATCTGTCTGAACCCATTTCCAGTCTCTTTGGACTCTGTTGCGGATAAGCTGATTAATAAAAGATGATGCCTTAGGAAGGAAACTTAGATCTTTGCAAGCAATGACAAAAGAAAATTCAGTGCTTAATCTACATATGAAAGGAAACTGGGAAAGTAAACTAGTTTACCACTACATCCCAGGATGCCAACCTCTTATAACATTTCGTCTGACTTAGCTTTGGCTGGAGTCTGGAAAAGTAAGAAAGAATTCCAAAAATTAAGTGTGGAATTAATTTACAAGAAAGATCCTAGTGCTCACTTACGGAGACTCTGAAATCTAATCCCATTCCCTTGTGGCTTCCTCCCCTCAGTGTTTTTAACTTTGCAGCTTTCCGTGTTTGTTTTTCATTTGTCTCCTTGATCCTTTAGTCTTTCCTTTCCCTTAGGCTAGAATAAACTTCTAATACTAAACAAGTGCCACACTTTGCTTATTGATAGTTGTTGCCCAATAAAATGTTGCCCTCGGAAGCCAATTAGTGAAATATGTTTCTCGTAATAACCAGTAATTTGTTTAATTTTCATGCATTCTTGCCTGATAGTCAGCCAAAGGGATGCACATGCATAGTTCCTGCATCTGGGACACAGAGACAGCCCAGCGTTGCTGTGTGGTGCAGGATGCTCCCTGCACAGGCCCCTGGCACCACAGGTGTTACCCCTGCCTGACATCTAATATTTAGGTATCACTGGCATCCAAGGAACCTCCTCCTAACTCCACAGGTTCACAAATTTATTCTGTTACATCACTGGTGTTTGGAAATTGGATTTTGCAACCCATCCTCCAATCTGTCTCCCAAGGCACAGCCTGAAAAACAGTCCCTGGAAGTAACCACTGGAGCTATTCTTCCGGCCTGCTTCAGCTTCACTAGGGTGCTGCTGCAAGGATCATGCCAATACAGATTCACTACCTTTTCCCTAAAAAAGGATGGCTGCAGATGCCTTGCCTTCTGGGAATTATCTCTGGCCTGTGACAACCTTCAGGCAGGAAGGGAAAAATCCCAGACTGAATATCCATTTCAGTTTTTAACACATGGGGAGGTGGCCAAACATCCGCCTCCTTAACACTTCATGGCCTGGAATACACTCCCATGGGCAGTGGGCATTTGAAATCATGTCTCACTTCAAGGGGGGCTGTGCCAACTAGTAAAACACTAGTTTTACTAGTGTAAAAGAGAGGAAAGGAAAGAGAAATATATATGGTGGCTCCTCATTCAGCTCTGGAAAACATGCTGAGCTTGTCAGGGACAGCAGTAGCTTGAACTAGACAGGCCAGAAAAAAAACCTAAAACCCATAGGCCTTCTATAATAAAAAATATGTAAATGACTACCCAGTGGGAGCACTGAACTTTATGAAAGTTGAGAGGGGAGTGAGATTTCTCTGCAGCCTGGAGAGAACCTATGAATGTCTGTGAAGGGGAATGTGCATTACTGCTTCATTTCCTTCTTGCTGTAAGTCTTGTCCGAAGAGCTTAACAGTACCTTGTAACAAGACATTTTCCTATCTATTTATCTGAAGTTTTAAACTGAAAATTACACAAAGTTGCAGGACAAATCCAAATTTTCTTGAATAGTCCATTGAGAGATTCAAATTTAGACCCTCTTTCTGTGCCAGCTGAGAACTGAAGACTGCTGCATGTTTCTGCAGATTTGGGAGATCAGCTTTTGAAGGCTCATTTTATAAGGAAATATCTCTGGCTGCCATTTCATCCTCGTAAAGAGAAATTTGTTCCTTGGGGTAGTTTTAAATGATACTGAAAACTAGTTTAGATTAACTCGGATTTACACAGATTAAGCAGACACTGCGGAAAGGACATGCTGAGCCAGATCCTGCACTGGATTAAATTGGCACAGTGCTCTCAAAGACAAAAGACTCACAATTAAGACCAGCTGAATATCTGGCCCATTGCATTTAAAGACCATGTCAGAGACCACCTACCTTCTAACACAGCTTATAAACATGGTTGAAGACATTTAGAGCCTGTTATGCTAGCTGGAAATTCCCTATCTGGTTTCTGCATCAATAAAAGCACCAAAACAAAGACACTGAGTCACACATCCACTTGTCATATTCAATATATACATATTCCTACCCAAATATGTGGAATCATATATATCAAGGATTTGGGGGATTGTCCATATAACTCAGGTTCCAACTCAGTCAGGATTCTGTTAAAAAACTGATTTATTAAGGAACAAATAGGGCAATGTAGTTTTTAAAAATGTTGCTGTAATCACTTTTGGAGCACATCACACCACATGATCAGATCCTTTGATAGCAAATACCGATAGCACATTCATGTGCCCTTTGTTGCAGTTTTGAATTACACTCCAAATATATTTCTCCACAGTCTGTAGAAGCAGCAGTGTTATAATATTGGCTCTTATTCTACATTCTTACCAGTCAAGATCATTCATTGATTCCTGGATGTGAGGATCAATGGTGGTGGCCATATGGCTTTGGAATGATCTGTTGTCTTTTCCATAATGGCATTGTGGCTTTGTGTTTCCCCAGCAGTGATTAATAGACACAAACATGCGTTACGCACATGTTGATAGATTTAGATGAACTTTGAATTTCCATGGCTTTCTTCTCTCTTTCCCCCTTCACTCCCCCTTTTTTCTTTTCAGGAGGTGGGGAGAGTAAGAGTGATTCTGCATTGAGAAAGTGAGAACCAGGTCTTTAATGAGTATTCACCTCTTGAGGACACAGTGCGATTTGATCAGCAAGGCTAGATGACAGCCAGACACCCCATCTAGATGTCCAGGAATAATTACGACACTTTCCCACAGGAGGACTATCTGGCTGTTTAAGGACCACTTACAACAGGCAATCCCATGCTGTAGAACAACCAATGCCTCCAAATGCCTCTTGCTGCTAACCATGTGAAAGGGATGTACAGTGCCAAGCTAATCCCACCCTCTGGTCCCCAGCAGCTCTAGCAACCAGGAGATGCCACTCTGAGGGGAGCAGGTTTGCTTCCCCTGCCACAGCTAATGTAGGCCTTTTTCCTGGGAGGGTGGGGGGCAGAGAAAGGATAGATGGATAGACTTCCTCCCACACCCTGGAACTGTCCACAGGAAGGTGTAGGGTGAGCAACAGAAGTCGATATTCCTTGGCTACCCAGGGCATACTAATAATGGACTAGCAAGTCGTGGCCTGTCTACTAGGCTGTTCTTGCCTACTTCAAAACTCAGGTAATAAAAGCTGTTTGGTTAACCCTCTTACTGAAGTTTGAGGTAAAACTGTACAGCACTGAGTCCAGTGAGGAGTGGAGAAGGGTGGGGCACAACAAAAGTGTCACAGGAGTATGCCTGAAGTAACCATGGCCTGTGTATTGCTGCTACAGGCTTTAGTAAGGTCGCTTCATCTTGAACAAGAAATTGAGTTGCCTTCCACAGAAATTCACAACTGCGGAGCCTGGACTCAGGAGTCCCCTTCCCATCCTGTGATGTTTCTTTTTCCTTCTTACCTTCTGGATTCATTAAAATGGTTGGAATCCACACAAAAACAAAGCAATCTACAGTTTGTATTTGTATCCCCTCAAGGGTTACCAAATTAATAAAAATTACATCTCCGCATCTGCCATGAGAAATGTTTGTGGTGCAGGTGGTGGGCGGCTGGGAGACAACAGGAGAAGTACCACATGCAATTCCTTTGCTCATTTTCTCTTCCCCTCTGGTCTTGTCACACTATTAGATGTAGGATCCTGGGCTGGACAGGCCCTTCACCTCACCCGCTACAGCTGTTCTCATGTTTGTAAGTTATGGGACTTCAAGCATTTCAAAAATCCAGAAGGAAATGGCTTGTTGCCCAAGTACCATGTGGGTTTTGTTTTCATCTTCAAAAAAAAAAAAGATGAAATCCAAAGTGTTCACAAGAAGTAACAGAACTTCTGCAAGAAAGCAACTTCTAGAGTGCATCAGATTCAAAGGGTTGTTGGTGAAGCGTTATATCCAGCTAAATGTTATATTGGACATCCTCTGAGGTGTTAAATATCGTGTATGTTTAGAAAGTCTCTCTCTCACTTCTGATCTTCTATGGTAATACCCAAACTGCAATAAACACTGGCAGCTCTTTGGGTGGCTTGGAAAGTGTTTTTCTTTCAGCTCTTAAAAAAAAAAAAAAAAAGTATAGTCAGTTCCTGGAATTGCAGAAATATTCTGTTCCAGGCTGGAAATTTTCAATCTTTTCACAGGTTTCAGGAAGCTTTAGAAAGAGCAATAGAAAATGGCATCCACATTTTTTATTGAATTTGAGTTTTTTGAGGCTGATACCACACGAGCATTTCTAATCAGAAAACCTAAAGTGCTATGCATTGAAAAACATTTTGACAGGAGTAAAAAAAATGCAATCAGAACATGGCAGCTGCCCAAAATAAGGCAAAGACCTATGAAACTTTTGGACTTTTTTTGACTTATTGAACACAGATGGTCTGTTTGACTTAATAGAATGAAGAGTACAACATTCAATTCACTCATCACCCTGCACACACTCTACTCCCAGTGATAGGCTACTCTGGGAGTCAAGGTGGTGTCCATGACAAAGCTGGAAAACTACCTTTGGTCACTTCACAGCCAATGCTGATGTCCTTCCTCCCTTTTTATGGGCACCGAGCGGGTTGGAGCAGAGCAGGGGACCAGACTTTAGCACAATTCATAGGAAGGGAGATGACCCAGCTGATACCCTGCTGTGCCAAAGGAGAACTTTGCCTGGAAGTGTGAGGACAGAGGCGACAGACACACAGCAAATGAAAAGAGAAACCTATAGCCTATAGAATGACATTAAGGAATTCTTGCCTGTGAAATGTTCCCTTTAATGAAATTTGAGCTAATATCTCAGAAAATTACTGTTTAAACCACTTTAACAGCACATAGAGGTCTACTTTTTCCTTTATGAGTTATAAGTTCTAGTAGATGCAACTATTTACAATGAGTAATGTGTTACAAGAGTGTTCTAAATACCAATAAAGTCTCACACTCTGGGATCAGGCTTGTGCACAGGCTTCTGGATGTCCCATGTGCTAGGGGATGAAAGGACAAAAATAGGACATTTTTACATTTTGCTCATTTTTTAAGAGATGGTAATGTTTTCAAGCACATATGCATTCTGGTAGCTTCATGACCTCTATCCCAGACGGGAAAAATACAAAGCTTTCATATTAAGCTGGAGTTTTTACAGTTTATAGAGAATACATTGAGGACACAAAAGTTTTCTTGGAACAATAACACAAGACTGCAACATGGAGACCAAAGAGGCTAGCTCCGAGGAAATAGAA
Organism: Oreocharis arfaki; assembly: GCA_013398015.1. Taxonomy (NCBI): domain Eukaryota; kingdom Metazoa; phylum Chordata; class Aves; order Passeriformes; family Paramythiidae; genus Oreocharis; species Oreocharis arfaki. The sequence goes on from VZRR01003151.1 coordinate 838,534, forward strand.
GAAAAATTTGCAATATTTGGCACTTTCCCTGTGATATAAAGTGCATGTTATTCTCATTTAGCAGAGAGCTGACTTGAACAATAGAAATGTTTGTTAATGCATTCTGCTCTGCAGTGACTGTAAAAGTGTTTGCTGCATTTGCTTCTTGGATGCTGTTGCTCTCTCATTTCACACCTTTCTCCAGATTTAATCTCTGCAGTATTATTTATGTGGCAGTATTAGATTCAATTTACAAATTACAGCCTGCTGCAAAATGGAGCTGTTCTTTTCCCTAGAGGTACCAGCAACAGTTACATTAATCTTCTTTTAAAAAATTATTCAGGGGCTTTCAACATGCTGCCAAGAGCTCCCTCCCAGATTCCTTTGTAGTCCTGTTTTTAATTGTAAGAATATCTGCAGAAAATATAACATGTAAGGCCTGGATCCCAGTGGAACTCCATGCTGGCAGAGGTCCTGCAGTGAGCACCAGATGGGTGGATTTGGGTTTATTTTATCTCTTCCAGCTCAGTTCTGTGCATGGAACCTGACCTAGGGAGGTGGTTCATTGATGGGTCACTGAGAAGGTCCTGGTGGGGCTCTAGTGGAAGGGGTGGCTGCAGAGGCACTGCCACCGAAAATGTGGAAAAAGCCATGGCACCAAGTGCTCCACCCTGGCCATCTTGCACCTGTCTCTGCTTGTGCCACACTGCAGAGAGACCCCAGGCTGCTCGGAAAAGCTGCTTCAGGGGACATTTGCACTGACTGCGAGAGGCATCACACCAACATCTCCATGAGGGCTTGTCTGGAGCGCCATGCCAGAGCCCTGCCCGTTGGGCAACCTCCCCAGAAGCTGGCATCAGGTGTTATGGTGCCAATGTTGGGCAGTCTCAAGCTTAGGGCAAGCACTGTTCGTGCCTCAGCAGTCTTCAGAGAGACATTCCTGGTCCTTCTCCTTCTGCTCCAGCTGTGTCTTGATCTCCGTCACCTGATGACAGCCAACAAATCCTTGGCTTTGCTAACAACTCTCTGGGAGCTGCTGAGCCACCTGTCTAGGACTGAGAGCCTGGTGTGAGCTGGCAGCAAGATGATCTCACCTGCGCTGGCTGGAGCCGAGACAGCCTGTTTGGGTGAGGCATCATGGTCTGCTGAGCATGAGAGCTTGGATGAGAAGGAGTGATGGTCTGTCCTGCTCTTCCTTTCTAAGACAATGGCATTCTTTTGCGTCATCATTCTTCTGATGATGTCAGGACTTCACCAACACAAGAAGCAGCCTCATGGAAGCACAGAGATCCTGTGTCCTGGGTCAGGTAGCATGATCAGGAGGAAAGCACTTGGTCAGCCCACTGGGAAGAAAAAAGGTATTTTTAAAAGGATGTTACAAGAGCCTTACAGTTGGCATCCAGCCCTGACATTGTAAGACTGATCTGTCCAAATTCTCCTCCAGGAGATTCCCTACCGAAGAAGCTCCCAGGTGTTTGGGTGGTTTTGCCCAAGCCTGGTTCATATAAGCTCTGCCTCCTTGGAGCCTTCCCAACCTGAGCTGCACCAACCAGCTGCTTCTCCCCCCACACATTGCATAGGGGAAAAGAGGGTAAACCCCACATAAGACAAGAATGCTTTCCATAAATTTACATGAGGTATTAAAGGAACTTCTGTGAGTCCATTACTAAATGCTGATGGTTAAACTCCTAGTAATGAGACGTTATGAGACAGATGCATTCAATAAGTATTTCTGTTCTGGTGGATCAAAGCTGGAGGAAGTATGAGTATCATATGATGCTGATGAAATGTTTTCTGCTCAAACAGTAAACTGGAAGAATATAAGCCTGCTTAGCTCTGTTCAATTCAGTAAGACTGGATTAACTGCCCCCAAGACGTCTTGAGGAGCACCTAAGGATCTTACCTTTTCTTTAGGCGGGTAGTGAATGCTATGTATGTAATTTAAAAAAAAAAAGTGAGAGGGACAACCCAAATAAATGTAAGCTGACTAGCCTAGCTTTTATTTGAGAGTGGCACACAGGAAATGGTGGATACTGAAGGCAGAGGTAAAAATCTCTGCCAAGTACTATGATTTAAGGGAAGTTGGAGCTTGTCAAGTCAACCTGATTTTATTCACAGAAAAATAATTTCAACAAATGAAAGTCTGACAAACCACTTAACTGACTGTAAAATTCCAAGAAAAAGCATTTTTAAAAGTACCTACCAGACTTCAACATAGATATTTTAAGGGCAATTATCAATGGGTGGCAACTTTCTAGAAGGGAAACCACCCCTTTCTCCTTTCCACCCAACATGATCTTTATTTAAATCACAAGCCCAACATAAATTATTGCTAATACATTTTTCAGTTGACACAGATTTGAAAGCAGTAGAGATGACAGTACTCCTGTGAGTGAAGGTGATCTGGCTCACTCCATAAGCTGGGTGTAACCAAGTGCAGCCAAATACACATTCATATTTAGAAATGAAAGTGTACAAGCCAGATTTACAGGATGGGGCACAACATCACAGGAAGCAGAAAAGGTCTGTGGAAATTGTTACAAATAATCGATTATCCATGAATTCCTAAAATTGTTTTGTGGTTAAAAAGGCTAATATAATAATCAGAAATACAGAGGTGAGGTCTGGGAATGGGAAGGGGATATTCTGTCTGTGTAAGGCAGAAGTAGGACCGCTGTTGCAGTGACCACTGCAGTGTATAGCGAAGCCAAGGGAGGAATAGTTGAATCTTTATATAAGACACATTTATTCCATGATTATTTCATGATGGATTACCCCAGAAAAATAGCTTCCAAACACATTTCCATGAAACAGCAGAAGATCATGAAACTCCTCTGCTGGATCCTCCCTCAAGTCATGTTTTCTGGATTAGGTTCCAGGGGAAAACAGTAGGGGTTGCAGCTTTCTGAGGCGAGTTTCATGTTGGATACCTGCCTGTGTGCTGTGACGTGCTGCCTTGGCTAATAAATCGTGACCTGTGTGGTTATACTGGTCAAATGCTTTCTCAGCCAGAACAATTCCCAGAAAATCTGTGGACCCTTTTCACAGTGCCCATCTGACAAGCACCGGGTAGCACACAGATGGTTTAGATATAAAAAAGAATGCTGCATCAATGCTGAATGTGTGAAATGTTTCAATTATTCCTAAAATATTTTTAACATGTTCCAGATTTATCAGGCAAAATGTTTAGGAAGTAATTGGAGTTTATTCTGTTTTTCATTTTAGTATTGTATATTATAATAAACACATGTTCAAACTACATTTTAGGTATCACCAAATATTTATAAAATGTCTATAGGTGGAAATCCCAAGGTCACTACAGTAGCTTCATTTTCCAGTGTGTTTACAGGAAAATCAATCAGTAAAACCTATGGCTTTTTGCCAGCCAGGATCCTTTTGCACCTGCAGAGATAGTGGATAGCCTATTGGGTTTACTTACAAGTATGATTAAACCTTCTTTGATTGCAGAAGTTCAATTTAATTCACTCTCATATTATTGCCTGTAGTAATAAAAAACTTCTGATGGCATTTCCAAATAGATACGTGTGTTTGATATTTAGTATCTGATCATTTTACTGGCATTTGCCCATTAAAAGACAAGTTTGATAAATGTCTATCCCAAGCAATGCTAGTTAGGAAATAAAAAGTAAAATGGTATTATGTTCCCTGAGATACACTCTGGGCTTTTGCAATGAAAGTTAATTATCTATTGCAAGCTTTGCTACCTGGCTTGAGAAATACTAGCAAGGCTTAGCAATACTGCCTACCAGGGAATCCTTGCCTCTGGTTTTAAGACAAAACCAGGCTGCTTTCTGCTGATTCTCTTAATGTCCCTGGAGATTTCAGGGAAAAAAGCAGCAACACATTTTCCTAGCCTGAAGTCTGGAAAATATTGCACTTTGTAATTCCCCAGTTACGGTAAGTGAGCTCATTTTATTTTGGTGGTGGGGCTTTTTGTATTTTATTTATTTTCCTTGTTTGTTTGTTTGTTTGGGTTTTTTTTGTTTTTTGTAGTTGTATCTAAAGTTCCAGCCAGGCAAATCTCCTTGAGACAAGAAAGCCTTGCATTAACTAAGACATAGCAAGGATTCTGTGCATTTCTGCCAAGACTGACCTATCTGCTTCCATCCTTGCCCCGGTTGTCAGGCTTGTTTAGACAGGCTTGTTTTCCTTTACAGCTCACTGAGTAGTTGCAGCAGTGGTGGGATGAGAAGAGGGACATACGCTGCTCTGAGAGCTGAGCTCTTTGCTGGTGCAGACCCCTTTCCAGTGCCAGACTGGCAAAGAAGCAGCTGGTGCCATCCACAGAAATAACTTCGAACACATCTTTGAGCCACAAATACCACATTCCCACAAAAGGCCATCACAGACAAACATAGCCACATACTGTCCTATTTCCAGTTAAAAATACAAGGTTGTGTGCTTTCAACAGGTAGTAGAGTACTCAAGAAAACACTATGAAAGATCAGAGTTTTGGGGGTTTCCTTCTTTGCTGATCTTCACCCCCCCGTGCCCCCCACTCTTAAAAAGAAAATATTAAATTTAGGTCTGTTGCAGGATTAACTCCAATACCAAGCAAAATCTAGACATTCTTGGCAGACTGTCTCCTGCTGCTGTCTTAGTGAATACTGACATTTCTTAAAGAAAAACTATTTCCTCAATTACGGTTTTCATTAAAAAACATATCATTTTACAAATGCTGTTCTGAAATATCTTTTTGATCTCCTCTACAGATTTATTTCACATATTTAATCTGCTGGAAGATTCTTACTGTCAGCCTTTCCTCTTACCCCTTTGTACGCCCCTTCTGCAGATTCACTATCTGCAGGCTAGGAAGTAAGGAGCACTGGGGACAGCAAATGACTTATGACACTGGGAAGATGTTAAACCAGAGATTAGAAATACACTATATCCATGAGGACATGAGAGTTGTTGTTTGCTTTGCATCACCCACAGACAGTAACAGCAAAAGCTGTAAAATAACGTTTCAGAAAAAGGAGGTCAGTGAAACAAGACAGCAGCTGGATTTATTCCTCAGTGTTAATAACTCCAGACTCCAGCCCATGAAGCCAACAGGTGTGGGGCATATTGAGGATGCCTCCATATAAGTTAGTGACAAATCAGTGCAAAGAAGTTCACTGTAGTCAGATTTTTTCACCCTTTTTTATAATAGTTTATCTTCTAGAATAAAGATAGGCTTTATATATGTACATCATGAAGCAATGTAATCAAGATTTGGTAAAGAGTGTTTCAGACATAAGTCAGGAACTTAAAGTCAGATATACTTAAAAAGTAGACCTTGCTGATTTTTTTATTTCTATTTTCTACAGCTGTATAGATTAAGACAAACCATTGCAGGGCCATGGACTAATATTAGTTTTAAACAAATCTCAGCCTAAATTAAGAAAATCAAGAAGTTGACTACAGAATAACTACAGTTTGAAAAGCACAGATCCATTCTATGTGAAAGAAAAGCTGGTTCAAGGGCTTGGCTGCTAGTTTTCCCTTGGGAATCCTGTTTCCAGTCTAGCTTCAGCAAAGACTTCCAGTTGGACGTCAGACATGCCATTGGGAATAGGACTAATCTCATGAAACTACAGCAACTGAAAGTCCAGGTGTCTGAGTCTGAGTTTTCTCTGCAGTTAAACAGAAAGAAGATCACTCAGTCAATGCCTGGCTCCTCTTTTTCAAGTGGCATAAGTTAGACAAGGTGAATCTGAGATTGAGAGCCCAGTTGCAGAAGCAGCCAGAGCAAAAGCAGTGTAGACATCTCCTGCAGGATAAATAATCTCAAACTCTTCTGCTGAGCACTGCAGCAGAGCTAGAGCCAGGGAGCTTCAACCAAATTTGGGGTTCTGTATGCATTAGAGAGTGCACACACGCATACACAGATGCACATACATGTATATATACATATATACATGTGTCAGTGCATATGCGTGTATAGACACTTGTGTGCAGGGTCTGAAAAGGGCAACAGCCTAATTGTCCTCAATTCAAAGCTGCATCCACATACCTCAGACAATAGAAACAATTTGTATGAGCAAGCATTATTTACATGTTTTCTAATTGCAGGCTCGGGCATTTAATACAGCTTTTAGTGTAATGCTTCTAAACACCCATAAGTTTACTAACTGCACCCTGCTGGGACTCACATTAACACTTAGTAAATAGACTATTCAGAAAATGGCATGGCAAGAGTTACACCTCCAAGTAATATTCTATAGAGCTGCATACAAATTGTAACCACATTTTCATAAGTGATAAAATGTTTTATCCTCTTCTGAAAAATAAATGCCATAAAAGCCAAATGCAGTTCACAATAACAAAGGAAAGGAAGGATATAGCTCGTCAGGATTCAAAAGGTTTTGATTTCACTTTGTCAAATTGGACACTTATATGGGAAATGGCCGCCTAAATACCTTTGTGGGTCTGGCAAGAAGTTCTCAGCCACAAAGTAAGGACAAGGAAATGGAAGAAAATTCTAAGTTGCTAATGTGTGGTTCTTCTTGAAGGACTAGTTAAGTGAAACTGGCACCACTAAGAAGTTGGTGAGATTCCTGAGCTCATTCCATCTGCCTTGCTTGCTTAAGTGATGAAAAGCCCTTCTTTTGAGGCCAGTTTTAACTATACCAGCATGAAAAGGATGTTCCAGGTTCCAGCCCGTTTCACCCATGTGGCCCCTTTCACTTGCACGGCTGTGACGGAGAGTTTCGTTCCTTCAGCAAAGCATTTATCCCTGCTAATGCAAACTAGGGAAAGAAAGAGGGAATGTTAGGGGAAAAAAAAAGAAAAGACTGGTTTTTTCAAACACAAGGTTTTGAAAAAGAATATCTTCTGCTGGGCAAAACACTTTAAAAGAACAGCAGTAATGTAACTAAGAAAATATGGAAAGGGAAAAGTTACGAAAACTCAAATGCTCCTTCTTTTCCGTTCTTACATATTTCAAAGGGTTAAAAACCTCAAGTCATATAAGCATAATACCCCAAAGCATGGCTTTGATTAAAAAGGAGTTTAAAAAAAAAGAAAAAATGGAAGTTTTCTTTGTGCGTACGTCCCCACTTTCAGTTGCTGCTGTATTAAAGCAAGAGCTAAGAATGATTTTTCAGTTCAATTTTCTCAGTTATCAAGAATCTGGCCACTTTGAGACAAATCTGAAGAAAGAGAAATTATGTGGAACAGACTCCTCTCCTAGTGGGAAAGCTGCTCCATGATACCTGTTCTTCCCATCAAAACAGGGACCTTCTGGACTCCAGGTGTCCCTGTTACTACAGGTTATTACTGTTGCATCCTTTTTTCCTAGTAATATGTATGAATTAAATCCAGGGATGCTGTTTACAGAATCTTTTATAAAAACAGTATGACATACTAGAAGAAATGAAGTGCAGGGTAGAGAAGAGAAACAGAAACATCTTTCAAGGTATTTTCCTGAAAAAAATGGGAAATTACTGCTTTTTTGTCTAGAAAAAAGTACATATCCCTTTAGTCAGATTTCGAATAGGTATATTTGGAAAGAGTATGAACACTTAAGTTATTGGGCAAATCCACAGATACATACTTAGATGGGCAATTTGTGAATAATTAGTCTGTCATCTCTCTGCTTCAAAGTTTCTTCCAGCCTCTAAGACCCCTGCCACTGCCTAATCTGCTAGCCTGAAAATGTGGGGCAAACTCTTTTCTCTGGATGAAGCAGCTCATGTATTTTGGCAAAAGCCTGTGTTAGAAAATGAAAACCACACTAGAGCTTAGTAGTTCCTGAAGTTTCTTTACTTCTTGTTTAATCCCTTTCCACAACTGCTCCTAGAAACATACTCCTACTTCTGTTGACAAACTGCAGTAAGGCAGAGTCTGCAGAAGTGCCTGCTCCAGAACCAACCCACAAGTCATGGACAGCCTCCGCAAGCTTTGGATCATGATCCTTGAGTCTGAGTTCAGCACACTTCTTTCATAATTCCCCTACAACTAGAGACCATACAGCGGGTAAGGGAAGAATAGCTTCACCTTACTGATAACCCTCTCTTTTGGCCAAAGGCGTGACTCCAATGTCACAGCTGGTGATTCTTCAAATCATGGTGCTCCTCAAAGCTGGCAAAGCAAGGAACGAACATATTGCCATGAGATGCTTTTATGCATCATTTCTGCAGCATCTCTGCTGGAGCAAGTTAATGCAGCTGCTTCTTTGGGGACTCAGAAATGGAATTTGCATCTTGGAGCTGCTCTAGTGGGAAACAATTCTCAGGCCAACCCTGCCTTTACACTGTGGGTGATCGCCAATCACTTCCAGGTGCTGCTCACCAAGTACAGCATGTCCCAAATTTCTCAGGGCTGAGCTGATGCCATTCTCAGACTTTCCACCATTTGAACAAAGCTGGAAATTAGCTGTGCTACAGAGAGCTGTGCTTACACATGGGAATAGTCATTTTGTCACCAGCCTCACTGAGCTTTGGCATCTGACCTACCCTCCTATTTACGATTCTTCCCATCTTTCATTCCGATTTTATACTCTCACTCCCCTGGGAGTCTTTTGCAAAGTATTTTATAGGCTGAGGAGTTCTGGAGTGTGGTGCCAATGTGTAAGACAGCATCAGGCATCAGCCTACCATTGCAGCCTGGTTTTGGAAAATAGTGATGTATTCAGCAGTAGCTACTTCACTTCCAGCTCTGTGAAGGTAACTTCTGCTCCCCAGCCAAAGCCAAGGCCTTCTCCCTATGGTCAGTACAGATGGGTGCCTTTGAAGGCTCCTGGGAAGCAAGTCATGACGCCAAAATGAGTCTCCTTTCTGCCTATACTGACAGTGCGGGAAACTCTGACACCTCAGGGCTTCTTTATGAGGGCTTTTGGGTTAAGTGTTAGGAAGGAGCAGAAAGCACTGCTCCTCGGGGCAGTCTCCAGCCAGTGTGGCTGGGATGGCTTTGGTGTCCTTAAAAACTAGGATGGTGAGAGGCAGAGTCCAGATTTTGCAGCTCTGTTTGATCGTCCTCACCAGTGGGTAAGACTGAGCTCTTGGACTGCACCTGTAACTAAAAAACAAACACAGCGTTGAGCACCAGCGTGGGATTGTCCAGCCTGCACAGCTGCTGGCATGCTCTCTGCCAGGCCGGGACTGATGTCAGCCCACCTTCTCCTAGGCAGTGTCAAGCCCTGCTCAAAGGACTCTCACAGGGCCAGGGACTACTTCCACAGTCTTGCCATCTTTGGGGGGATACATCTTTGGGATATCTGTGTGGACATGAAATGTGGCAGCCACACATCTTAAAGCACATGGTCCATATGCTGATACAACACTTGGGTGCCTAGCAGCAGGTGAAGGATGGTTCCTCTCAAAAATTAACTGCAGTTTAGTAGTGAGAGGATTGTGTCTTCCATGGGAACCTGGCAGTTCAACCCACGGTCCTTTCATCCAGACTCAGCAATTTGTTAAAATGCCTTTTGACTAATCTCCAGTACTGACTGTGCAAATGTTCTTTGACAATCTGACAAGGATTACATCAAGCATGAAAAAAATGAAGGGGATGTGAGGGCACAGAAAGAAGTGAAGCCTTCCTTGTGCTGTGACAATTTCTTAACTTGGAGAGAAAGAGTGTTTGCAATTTTCCCAGGGAATTAGTCTAATTTATCTGAAGATCTGCTTGTCATTTGCGGGAGATGTTTGTTAAAGCTGATATAAAAGGTAATACTAGGATTTAATCCTCAGGGCTTTAGCAAATAACCACTATCTTTTAATAGGAAGTGGGTGGCATGTTGGTTGTCAACTCCAATTTCTCCTCTAGACTGAAAGCCTTCTCCATACTTTTCCTATTATCCTGTACTGCTAACTTTTACAGGGCTACAGGATCTGCTCTGTACATGGGATAAAGCCAGAAGGTAGAGCCTTTAACAGAGAGATTCACCACGTTTCAAGAGAGCATATGGAAAAGCATCAAAGTGGGGGACAAAGCTAGCATTGAAAAGATGCTCTCAGAACACCCATTGCTCCTGTGGTTTGTGCATTATGCTCTGTTTCAAGAGATCTGGATTTGATGTCTTGTCCTTTGCTTTCTGGGGCGAGGAGAACTCTGAGCCCTCTGAGAGTGGGGAGGGGTATTAAATAAGGAAAGGAAGGACCCTCGGCAAAGATCAAAAAGGGAAAAAACAATACACAGAAAAAACGAGAGGACCAAGAACACTCAACCCTACAGTACCTAAAAATTTTTAAAGGCATGAGTTTGTCCAATGTGTTGTCTATTCATCCAATTTATTGTAATGATGAACAGCTTTAAAACTGGAGTAGAATGCTAATTCATACTTTGTGTGTGGAATAAATGATAGGCAGCTGTGGGCCAGGGGGCCACTGGGGGCTCTCTGGCAACACAGACTGTAAATGCAAAAGAACGTAACTCAGGGTCTCTAGTAGCAACAAGAAAATATATATTGCAAATAAAGTAGTTCTTCCTACCACTTAATGAAAGCTGTGTGCGTGTGACACTGCTATTGTCATGCAGTGATCAATATGATGTGAATTTGGCCTGTACTTAACACTGTGCTGGGCAAGTCTTTCTGTGCTGTTCAAATACTTTTGAACATAGGAACAGCAGCGGACTAAACCTTTTCGCCAGTCAGGTGATAGGATGACAGGCTGGTAAATTATTTTGGACACACCTTGAGAAGCAGGAAAAATGAAGGATGCTCATTTCACTGTGCTACTGAAATGAAATACTGGGCTGGATCCACCCACGCCTAGAAGGTCAGCCAAGGGCAGTGTGATCCATCTCAGCTTGCCTGAGAATAGGTTAGTTCTTGCATCTGCTGGTTTTATCTGGGCTAGAGTTAATTTTCTTCACAGTGGCTGGTGTGAGGCTATGTTTTGGATTTGTGATGAACACGGTGATGATCATGTGGAGATGTTTCTATTATTGCTGAGCAGGGCTTACACAGAGCCAAAGCCTTTTCTGATTTTTGTGCTGCCACGCTGGGGAGCGGGCTGGGGGTGCTTGGGAAGTTGGGAGGAGACACAGCCAGGACAGGTGACCCAAACTGACCAAAGGGACATTCAAGACCATGTAGTATCATGCTCAGCACATAAAGTGGGGAAAGAAGGAAGAAGAGGGGAATGTATGGAATGATGATGCTTGTCTTCCAAAGTAACCATTACATGGTTCCATGAGGGGCCCCTGCTCTCCTGGAGATGGCTGAACACCTGCCTGCCCATGGAAAGCAGTGAATCAATTCCTTGTTTTGCTCTGCTTATGTGTGCAGCTTTTGCCTTCTCTATTAAACCGTCTTTATCTCAACCCACAAGTTCTCTGGCTTTTAGCCTTCTGATTCTCTCCCCAGTCTCACTGGTGGGGGTGTGAGTGAGTGGCTGTGTGGGGTTTGTCTGCTGGCTGGGGTTGAACCACAACAAAGCAGATGTTTCCACATCTTTGTGCACAAGCAAGACAGGAGGCAGAGACTTGGTTTGGTGACAGCACGGCCTTGAAAGCAGCGCATGTGCCACAGTGGCACAGAGGTGAGGGCCAGAGGATGTCTGCTATGGCCTACAGCAACCCACAGCTCACAGTTACTGCTGGAGATCTACAGAGGGTGCCTCGTTTTCTGCACCAAGAACCTACCGACACCACCTACACAAAAATGATATCAAAACCAGTACATGTTTTTCAGTAAAATGCAAATCCAAGTGCATCTTGCATGAGCTCGAACACTGGCACAAAAACGCCACTCACCTCACACTCAGCAGCAGAAGGTCCAGCTGCAGTTTAAGTGACACAGGTGAATGCAGAGGCAGACTGTGAGTGACTGCAGGTTCAGACTGTGTTTTTTGCACCACATGTGTAAAAGGAGAACTGTTTGCACAGGGCAGTGTGAAAGTTCGCCAGTTGACTGAGCCAGGTGGATTGCTTGAATGGGAAAGGGATTGAATGTGAGGAATGCTAACCAATGTCTAAGAAACTCAGTGATGGGCAGGAGGTAGAATTTTAACTGGAAAAAACCCCATGTTTTAAATCTTAGAATAAATCTTAATTCTAAAATTCATTCAGGAAACCCTGACAGACACCAAAATAACCACGGGCTCCCTGGCACTTTTTGTTAGAGTTATTAAAATAGCTTGGTAGTTATTTCTGGATTGAACAGTAACTGAGGACTAATGTTCAGTGCCAGTCAAACCTTGATCTCCTATGCAAATGAAACCCAACTCTAAATCCATCCCCAAAAACAGGCCAGTGAGGACTGTCAGACTACATCTGAATACAGGAGATGGACCCTGATAGTAATACCCCCAAACCTATCTTTTAAGTACCACCTTGATTCAGCAACATCTCTAATTCCTGGCTCAATGACAAGTGAAAGCTTGACTCTAACCCCAAACCTACACATAACTTGAAGCCTTGTCCTATCTTCAGCTGTGTTGTGTCTGTGGAGTAATCAATGACTCACAAACTCAAAATTGCTCTCAGCTAGATGGTTCTTTTTAGCTGCAATGCTAAAACCTGATCAATAAACCCTTGTAATCCAGGGGAAATGCCCACCACTGGGTTTGCAGCAAGAATTAGAATTAGAAATGGGGTCTAGGACAACATGAGGATGTTTGATGGATTTTGGAGAAGTCTCCTATCCAAGTATGGGACTAACATGATGGGGCCATACATCTGTGTATTGAAAACAGACAGAGCTTGCTGGTTTTTGCTGAAGACAACTGTACTGTCTTGTATAACAGGTTTGGATTTTGAGTTAGAGTGAAGCATGCGCTGGATCTAATAAGGGCTACCTAGGTTTACAACCATTGCTATATATTTTACTTCAGGATTGATGTCAGTGATGTATTAAGAAATCTTGGTGACAGATGCTGGTGTTTTCAAGCTAATGAATATCAGTTAATTTGGTATTATACATGTCACTTGGGCTAGTTGCTAGGAAGTCTCAGAATGAGATTAAGAGTTTAGAATAAAGTTGCAATTTTGCTGTATGGACTTGCATTCCTGTTTTATAAAGAAGAGCACTGTTTGTGCTGATTGAAGCATGCTAATTAAGTGCAAATGTTTCACATTGACTGGTTAAGTTTTGGTGTGTACAGATACTATTGGATAACATTTACTGAATATTTATTATTATTGCATATTATTATTTATTATTACTGTTATTGTTATTATTGTTAACTTTGCTGTGGACTATATTTGATTTTCTGTAATATAACTAAAACATACAAACCAAGAGACAAAGAAGAAGGGGGAGAGGAGGTCAGATCCCACTGCAGTGGGAGCTGTTTCCCATGAGGCCCTGTCCTGACAACGCTGCCAGGATTTGCAGGTGCAGACCCCTTAAAATAACAGCAGAAAAACAACAGCAGAAAAACAATTAAAGAAAAGTACGGCCAAAGAAAGTCTGGAAAACACTGCCTCATCAGCTTCGGGAAAAGGTTTTGGAGCTGCAGACCACAGGCTCCCATCATTACAAAGGCTAAGGCAACGGGGTACTTAAGGCACAGTGCAGCACACATGTGAGACAAGCACTGTTTTGTAGCAGGGTGAAAAGTCCTGGAAGTTTCTATCCATCTCCCTGAGGACTCCCAAGCCTTTACAAGAACAGCCTGTCAATAAGGGACATAAACAGCAGTCCCCTGCAGCAGGCGGTGACGGCGCTTGGGATCTGTGATGGGTCAGAAACAGTTCGTTTGTGCAGAGGGAGGCTTTTATGGATTTCCCCTGCCTAGCTGAGATGTAGGTGTTCCCGGCCCCAAAAGGCTTCTTCAGTACTCAGCCTTGAGCCTGACAGGCGTCACTGCTCCTGGCCAAAGGAGAGGCTGGATTTGGGCGTCTCAGTCAGACTGGAATCACTCAGTGAATGACGTCTAGGGATCGCTGATGTTTTATTTCCAGGTGTGTCAGGGAGCAGAAATCATAATTTTTTTCCCATTTCTTTTCTTTTTCAAGCAGGGTGTGATGTGGTATGTTCATGGCTGCTTAGCTAAAAACAACGTGAGGCCCAACCTACTCCTTAGGTATTTGCTGTGAAATAGATATGATAGCAAGTCAGAATGAAATGGGAAATAACCCCTTTCCCTCCTCTGAATATGATGTCAGGCACTATTCACCCACACACACAATTACTGATTTCATGCTATTATTCCATTTTGTTAGTAGGATTCTTTGAAACTTATAACAGATCTTTACCAGTAATTTAAACTAGCTACCAGTCTCCATCCTGGTTACTGCACATCTACTGCCAAGACACTGTTTTGGTAACAGTTAATAATCATCTGTCTGGACTACCTCACCATAAACATTACAGGGTTTCATCACTCATGTTTTATTTAATTCCACTTGTCATCAAGGTCTATTATTGGAGCCTTACAATTTTGTTGAAGAGAGCTGATTTTTACTACTGTTGAAAGCTCCTCTACATACTTTTTGCACTTTATTCTCCTGAGCTGGGATCCTTTCCCTTTGGTTCTCAGGTTGACATAAGATGCTTATTCAAATAAATTCATCAGATGATTGACAACATATAGGAGTCCCTGATGGATTATGCCTGAGATGCCAGGGGGGAAAAAAAGAAAATTCAAGAGGTTAGTCAATTACTTGTGCTAAATGTAACCACCTGTCTATGATTCTACATCCCTTGTTCCCACCCTGAAAACGTACATCCCATCTGAAGAAGGTATAAACTGAAATAATCCTTTTCCATGCACATCATCCTCTGCTCATTGCCTTGGTTTTTGTCCTGTTGTGACCTCCTACACCTACCCTGAAAGCATGCAGCATAAATGAAACAGGTAGTTGCCTGGAATAAACAAAATGGTTAAAACGGTCAAAGATTAAAATGGGAATAATGAAATAATAGTCCTTTCAAGCATTGCTGCTGCACAGAGACTCAAGCACGACTCACACCAAGCAAGCACTTCAGCCCCTGTGATGAGGAGTGGTGGCCCCACCACTCACGTGCCTTTGCTCTGCTTTTTCTCTGTCCCCTGACTCTGCTTCTCCTCTCTTGCCAGGAGCAGAGGCTGTAAGGGAAAGTCTGGCAGCAAGCAGAGAGCATGCAGGCTGTACTCCTGAAGGGTGCCGGAAGACAGGATGAAGGTTTCTATGCCAAGGAATGTGTGTTTGTGCACAGCAAACCAGCTCCAAACTGAAGGAGTCCAAAAAATGCAGTTGCTGGGTTGGAATGAGCCTCCTGCATTCCACCGGCCCCAGAAATCCACGAATTTGATGTGCTTTGATCAGAAATTCCCTTGTAGACCTGAGAATCCTCTCATCACCAAAGCTTGCTCAGAGCTGCTGCTTCTTGAAAAAAGGGGTTAGACAAACCAATATTTTTCTGATAGAACAAATAAAATCTCTCCTTGCTCTTCAGCATGCAAGCTAGCAGTGAAATACGTCTGAACAAAGAAAGAGGCATTTCTTCAAAGCCAACAGCAGATGCTCCAGTGAGTATGTTTTTACATCCGGTCTCTCAGCACGCTGACATACCCAGGCCTAGCCCGAGGTGCTTGCCCTGTGTTCAGGCACTGCCTCAGCTCTCTGCAAGACACGCAGCCACATTAGGATGGCCCAGAGCCTGAGAGAGTAAGTCCTGCTCGGTGTGTGTATCATCAGCTCAAGCCCCAGTGCTATGCCACGGCCGCTATGTGGCCAAAACTGATGGGCTTTTGGACTGCTCCAAGAGCAAGTGGAGCAGAAGCACAACATTCTGTACTTTTTCATGTAGAAATCTCCCACCTTGAGGCTCTTGAATGCATTTTGCCAAAAGAAACAAATAACTTTTCTCTTTATACCACAGTTCCTCCTGTCTGTCCTGTGATTTGTCCTCTCCCTGTTGTTCCTGACCTTTCTCAGATTCAAACCCGCAACTCTAGGCACCATGCTTGGAGTAATCACTGATTATCACCCAGCAACTAGAAATCTTCTATATAGGAGAACTGATTTTCTTCTCTTGTTTTCCTTTTATTTGCAGTATTTACTTTCATCCTGGATTTTTTTTCTCTCCAGCCACTGCCTTTAACCCTCCCTTATTCATAAGCAATCTTTATTTCAAAATATTTTCTCTGTGTTCAGTATGTTTATTTCTGAAATTCCTTCACATCTGTCATTTGTGATCTTATTGAGTTGGTCTTGCTGCAGCACCTTTCCTCTCTTTTCCCTCTCTTCTGAAGGACGTGCCCTAGGACTGGACACAGCTGTGGTTTGGCCGCATATGGTGGTGAAACTCCGTGCTCAAGGTGTACCCTGGACTTCAGATAATCTGAGAAAACAAACTTGGTGAACATTGCTGCCCAAAGAAGAGAGCTTGAGCCCTTTATCATTTACCTTAGTCTTTTCAAATGGTAGTCCTCTCCTCCAGAGAAGGCACAGAAAACTCGCCTATGCCAGACTGTGTATTTGTGAGGCATATTTGTGGAGAACCCACCAGCCATTCTTCTCTTTGGGCATTCCTAGGGCTGGGAGGCTGGTGTGGTGCCCGTGACTGCACCCCATTCATAACATGGTAAAAAAAATTCACCTCCTCCTCTTTTGCATATCCTGCCCAGCTTGCCCAGCTGAAGGACATCCTTCCTTCTGAATACTTGGGGACACTGAGGCAGATTGATGGTTTTGCTGCATATTCTCCTTTTCTTCTGCTTAGAAGGGAGGATTCCCTCAGGAGGGCAGATAGGTGAAACTGCCCACAGGAACCAGCACCTCTCCCAGAATTTATTCCTAGTACTTTGCTCAGGCAGCTGAGGAGCCCCAAACAGCATTAAATGTTTGTTAAGATGGCAGAGAAGGAGAAGGAGGGAATTTGGGGCTCTAAACAGCCACCTTCCTCCCTTCCGTGGCTGGACCTAGAGATTTTCAGGGAGATGTCCTTCATACCTGTGTGCGTGCTCTTGCCATGTTCCTCTCACCATGTTATCCTCCATTCCCACCACCCCTACCTTGGAAAGAGAAAGGCAGGAAGAAGCCTGGCAAAGGCAAACACAAGCAGAACAGCTGCAGGAGCAGCTGGGTCAGATGCCAGAGTATTTTGCACAGTTTTTGCTGGCCATATTCAGCCTTTCATTGCTATTTGCTCCAAAGACCATCTCCCCCTCCTGCCTTCAGCTCTTCATCTCAGCTTCATTCCTTTTGGCTCCCAGCTCCTGCTGCCTTGCTTCTCCTCTCCTGGCTGGGCCAACCTCGCTTGTCCCATTCCCTCCTCTCTCTCCCTGCTGCTTGCCCTGCCTGTTTTGGACATGAACTCCCTGTCACTCAGGGAGCCACACAAGGCCTGGCACACTGGGGTCCCTTTTCAGGCACTGCTGTAATAACAACCGCAGAATCACATTGTGCTTACATCTTTACTAGTTTATACAGGAATATACAGTGGTGTTTTACAAGGCTATAAAATATATATCTTAAAGGAAACAAGCACAGGAAAACAGGAGAAGTGGGGCCAGATCAGCTGATGTAAATAAAGGCTGCATTGAATTAAACAGTGCTGCAATTATTTACAGCAGCTGTAGGACCTGACCTGTGGCCCCTTCCCAAAGCAGGGGCTTGCTCCAGCCTCCTGCCTCTGTTATGGCAGAAAGTGAACCGAGCTCCCCGTGCCCACCCAGTGGAGAGGGATGCTGGCTGGAAGGAGGAGGTGCACCCTCTCTCCAGTCCATCTGGGGGTGAGACACAGCTGTGTGGCAGCTGCAGGTGGTGATGCTGAGAGCCAGGCTGCCGTCTTGTGCCTGGTGGTGAGGGAGCGACACATCCTCCTCTGCCCTTCTCCTGTGCCTTGCCATGGAGCAGCTGCAGTTCCTCTGGAGCTGGGCAGGATTCTCAGTAGTCATCAAATGCTACCATTTCAGGTCTCTAGAAACTACATGTGAGGTAAGATCAAAACCAGCTTTGACTTCTAGGTACTGGAAAGAAAAAGGGGAAATAATTTGGGAAAGGTCAGATTTTGTATTTTGACATCTTCTGTTTCGAGGAGAAGCTGAATTCAGTTCAGTTTTCCCTGAAACGAGTAGAACTTTCCATTCAGCCACTAAAATGATAAACTCGTGCCTCTGTAGGACTTTCTGGATTACATACATACTCCCCAGCATGTACAGTAGAGCACATTTTATTTTTCCTGGATCTGATTCTTTTCAAAAATAAGAATTCCAACAGTGGTCTTTGAGGAGAGATGGTATCCCATTGAGGCATCAGAATGACATGAATTTTTATCTCTGGCAAGTTGCTGTATTGAATACTTACAGAATCCAGCTATATGAATAAAACAAAAGGACTAACTCTGTAGAACTAAACTGAGAGAATGGATAAAGCTATTTTTGTGGGGTTTTTTTCCAGGACTTTTCAGAAGTAATGGAAGTTTTCTCTGTAGGAATGCAGTTCTGTAGACAGTCAGAAGAGCCCATGGGTAGGAGGTGCCAGTTTTACCCTTAGCCAGACTGTCTCAGATGCCACGAGTCATCTACAGATTTCAGTATCTTAAAAATGCTGAAAAAAATTACAAAAAATACCTGTATCAAATTTTAATTTTGAAAAGAGTCTAGATGCCAAACAACAGGACCAGCCGGTGTTTCTTTCAATGCTGATATAAAATGCTCGGAGAACTGCAGTGATATACTTTAAAATCTGTTTTGTCACATCCCCTCTGGAAAACTGTAGATTTCAATGGTTCTTCATTTCATTAAAAAAAAACCCCCAAACCCTTCAAACCAGCTGTAAAGAAAAAGTGTAAAGCTACCACAGCGCAGCAGTCAGCTTCCTGAGATGGCCACGGAAGAGCGATGAAAGGAGGTCACGTGTGGAGCAGCCCTTCCAGCTCGCATCTCCAGCGGCTGCAGCGGTGCTCACCTTGGCCGGGGTACAGAGGGTTCGCATCCTCGGGACGCTCCCCAGCAGAGCAGCCATTCGCACCTGCGCAGCACGGCTGGAAAGCCCTGCCAAAGCACCACGGCAGGTTTCTGCTCTGGGGACAAAACAATACTGAACCAAGCCTAGAAGTGTCCAGGTTTGGATTTCCAAGGATCTTTAATTCTGGTTTCCAAGACTGTAAACACGCAGTGATTAACAGTCTGGAAGCACTCACCATTTTCCCCATGGCCTGAGCCTTAATGGCAATCCTGGGGAGGGAGGATGATGGGTTAAATCCCATCTTTTGTTGAAATCCATGAGAAATTACTTGCCAGCGTGCATTGGAAGCAAATGCTGTGCTTTGGCTCCGCTGCTGAGCTCTGCTCTTGGCCCTTGCAGAACTGTGTGCATCTGCGGCAGTGCAGAAACTGCTTTCAAATGCTGCAAAGCACCCCTTTCAAATGAGCTGAATAGGCACATCACAGAGAGGGAAGGGAGGAAAAATGTGCTAAGATGTGATTGCAAAATAAGAAATCAGCAAAGCCCGTTTGGCACCATGAACGCTTCTCCCTGCGATTTGGCAGGGCAGCCTACATGCTGCACAGGTGCAAATGACTTCTCCAGGGACAAAGCACTGCGAAACTGGGCCTCTTTTCCAGCAAAAGACAAGTAGGGAAATAAAACCTCTGGACTAAACCCTGCTCTCATTAACACTCCTGAATTGTACTGACTGAAAGCAAAATGCTCTCTCAGATCGAACAAGAAAAAACTTTAATATCTCATTTTCCTGGTTTGACCAGAAGGTACCAGCAGGTATAGCCCTCCTCCATGCTGAAGGAAACACATTAACTTTCCTGGAGTAGTGAAGGAGAGGTTTTCTCACCATCTTGTTAGCAGTGCTCTCTATATACCACTTAACTCTTCCAAACATTACTTGTGGTTTACACATTCCCTCCATCTCCACCTTGGCTAGCACACACACTGCTCACTAGGAGCATTGGACAACATGGTCCTGCTGCGTTCCACCCCCTCCCTGGAGGCGGAGATGGAGTCAATTTTCCAATATCAGGGGTGTCACTGACATCCAGCAGCTCTGGAGCTTCCTTGACTCCTGTGTTTACGGTGCAGCAAATCCCAGGGCACAGCTCAATCATGGGCGTTACAGCTGCATGGGGCTTTCTCACTGGTCTCACCATACAACAGAGAATACATTACAAACAAATACCTCTATTTGCCTTTTGTTTGCATGGAATACAAAAAGAAGCCAAGAGGAAGCATGTAGCGTATCATATCATACCAACAGGCATTTTTCTTAGTTATTCATTAAGAATTAAAGGGAGAATGTGCTAATAGTAGCCAAATCTAAAGAACAGCAGTTTTTACCAAGTCTCGCCACTTTTTTGTTTTGTTTTTTACTGGGAAAAACAAAGCAATTTGGATAAACTAATGTTTATCTAAATGTTCAAAGTGTACAGAGGTCTTTGATATCAGAGCAATCCCTTTGTGGCCTGGCTTTGTGACATACACCCTGCTGGCCTTTACTTTCTATGCTGCAAACACTAGAATATTATACTCAGATACAGAAGAAGTCAATAAATACATACTTTAATTAAAAGAATGTCCCCTGCCCACAAGCTGCTGACAAACTTCACCGTCTTCCCCTCCTCTGTTCTTCATGTTTTATGTTGTTTCAGGAATTTACTGTATGTTTATTGAGCTACAAACTTGTTGGTTTCCTTCATTTTATAGATCAAATGTATAGAGTTGTTATAATTTGATGCAAGCTTCTGTTACTACAGAAATATGAGGTTCCTACATAATTGCAAAAGAAAATAGTAGAAGATCAAGACAAAGAAGACGTTACACACTTTACGGAACTTCCACTTTCACCTCAGCTGTTTTTGCTTCAGGACTTTCCATTCTTCCAACACTTTTCTCTAAATTATTTAGTTGTTCCCCTCTAATGTCACTCTGCTGTCATGACCCATTGGGCAATATATAATAATGCTGCATGAACCCAGCACCAGTGGGTTAAAACTGCACTACAATATGAGTATTATTCTACCAGCTTGATGAACTCATTTACAACTATGGTACAGGTGATAAAATTACAGAGCTGCAAATCCCTTTGGTCTTCTAGAGTCCTCTAGCTGATGTCATTTTTCACCAGGAATAATATGTTATTTCTTACTAGAGAGCTGAGAAGTGCGGGGAAGGTAGATACATATGATTATTAAATGCAGTGTGTGCAAGAGGGGAAAAGATGCTGAAGTCAAATATGCACAAAAATTAATAGCTTTCCTGATCTGAGCTCATGTTTCTCATGCTCTTTGGATTACAGTAGGGTTACCCTTCTGGTGTCTGCACCCCAGGGATTCACATCTGTGTAAATGTGGTAATAGAAAAAGGCCCTCATGATGAATTCATGAATTGTTCTCATTGACACTGTTGATACTTTTACTTGGACAAGTCTCCTTTGCAGGTGCACTGACCACACACTAATTGAAAGGATTATTTTCATAACTTTCTGTGCAGTCTGCAAGGCTTTCTGTGAAAAGCATAATTGTTTCAACCAGCTGCTTGGAGTTGTTTCTATTAATTTCTTTAAATCCAACAATGCTGGATCGGCATATTTGAGACTCTCCTCCAAACTGCATATGAGCATAAACAAAATCAGTGAATGTGGATCTTGTGTAGGAGTGAAAGTTGTTTGCAAGTACAGCATTTCTGTGAGGAGGAAAACAGCTTTTGAAATGCACTTTTTCTCCCAGCCCCTTGCTATTTTTGCTCTCATCCCCACAACAAATCTTTAATGTGCAGTATGTCTGCATGGCACCTGTTGGGATTAGCTGGGACCCAAGCAGACACATTAAAAGTCCAAGCATTTGCGCTGCCTGAAACATCTAATCCCGAGTTTACACTGTGTGAATCTCCAACTGTAAAGGATTCTTCAAGTAGAGTTATTCCCCTTTCTTGAGTGAAAGCCAGGTCTCTTACCATAAGTCTGTCTATAATGTCTGAAAAGCCATATGGACTCAGTCCTTAATTTATATAGCAAACCAGCAGTATTAAAAAGGAGTCCATGGAACAATTACTTGGATGCCACCTCAGTACCTCCCTACTCCTTTGCTTGGGGGAAATGCTCAAGGTGTGGAAATTACTCTGGGCAAGCTGAGTAAAACCAGGCTGGGAACAATACACAAGCGAGATAGAGAGCAAGGATGAGGAGGTCTGTGAGACCCACTCACCCCTCAGCCTCTCTTCTCACCTCAGCTCAGCCCCTCAACATCTCAGGCACCAGGGGGTTCAGCTTTCATGCGAAAATCCTGAGGTGTCCCTGCAGCAGCAGTGCAAGATTTACACAGGAAAAGGGATTCCAGCCCTCCCTCCTTCTCCCAAGCCTTTAATGGAGAAGCCAAGGTCTCTGCTGCAGCCTGGGTGGCTGTACCCTGGCTGCCTGTCCCAGCCCCTCTCCCACCTCCATTCCCACTCCCTTCCAGATGGGAGACTACAGACAAGCCCTTCTCTTGCCTCACCCCTTCCTCCTGGTATCCCACACACCCAGCCATTGAGTGGGGCTCCAAACCCCCTCTGAGAGTCCTGCTCACCCTTTATAGTGGGAAAAGCACCCTGAGCCTCTTTCTTCCCTTACATTTTGGGTCTAGCTTGCGTGTATCCCACGACATAAGACTATAGAAATGCAGCACAGGTCATGAGACCTTTGGTGGCTGTGCATCAGCTCAGAGGTTGACATAAAAACCACCAGGAGGATGACATCACTGGAGCAAAACCCAGAAGAGGTGCAAAATGGTGCTTTGGTGGCTGGAATATGATGCAGGAAGTTCTGAGCAGGTAGCACTCAAGATTTTGAGCTTTCTTAATGTAAAACATCCACGTAACTGTCAGCCTCTTTGTACTCCCACAAGCTCACTAATAACACCTTTGCTCATGTGGGAAAGGGGGGTTTTTTGGACAAACTCTGTGACTTCCCTCTGATTGCTGCTGTCTGGGACACAAGAAAACAACTGCACATGTTTAAAAACCAGGCAACGGGCCTTGCAAAACCAAGAGGCTGTCTCAGAAAGTACTATTAATATGCACGTAGAAGTAGGGTTTCCTAATTTTCTTGATTTGGACTCACAGATGTGGGATATATTTTTTACTTCTTCTCTGCACCCATTTAAGATAAAATTGTTTTGGAAAAAAAGATATGCAGGAATTCTAAAAAAATACAGCAAATATTTTGGGTATTTCCAGGAAAATAGCAAGCATTGGCAATATAGCTTGTGGAAAAAAATGGAATTACCATTTCTGGACATACTTTGACATGTTCAAGCTTGTTTCCATTACAAACCAGAGCAAAACTTAAATAGTTTAAATTTCATGGTATTTCATACCAAGAAGAAAAACACCTCTTTTTTTCAGACAGTGAAATCAGTGTTTTAATAATATTCTCATGTAATTAAGTAAAACTCGTACTAGTGTAGTAGAAGATTTAACTGGGATAAAATAGCTAATGATCAAAGGAGACAGAGACTGTCTCCCAGAGTAGCTTCATCCAATACTTAAGCAGATGTCGGGGCAGCACCTCTAGGGTTACTTTGTCTCTTGTTTGAGTAGGGGGTGAGCTTCTATGCCATCCTGTGTCCCGCCTGCCACATCCCCACCTTCCTCCCTAGCCTGCTTAGATGCTATTCCTTCCCCTGACCTGCATGGAAAACTCTCCCCACCCTGTGCTGCAGCTGTGCCTCCATCAATCCTGGGCACACATGGGGACTAAGGATGTGGCAAACAATCACTTCGGGATTTGGGGCCATCGTGTTAGGAGGGTAACATTTGATTTTGTGGCAATGCTGGTCTGAGCAAAGTGCTCTTGTGTGAACCTATAGCCCAGGATTTGATGTAAACCAGTCGGGATTAAGACTGCTGCCTCTGATGCCATTCTCAAGGCACACATGAGTCTGTCCAGGGGTCCCAGCTATTTTCCTTTGGCCCTGGTGCTTCAACAGAATCCTCATTTCTTCAGGCTGTGAACAGCAAACCCTCCACAAAACCCTTCACCATGTTCCCACCTTCTGCTGCTGCTCACTTCCCAGTTCTAGCAGTGAATTGATCTCTGAGGAGCCCAGGTTGCAGCCTGTCTCAGAGCAGGCAAAGGTTTTCTTTGGCAAGAAACAAAAAAGCTTTCTGCACAGGGCCCTGTGTGGCTCAGCACAGCCAAGGGCTGCATTGTCCTGCAGTGCAGCTGAGGAGCGTCTCTTCTGTCTAAACAGGTTTGTAAATCAAATACTGCTTTATTCATGTTTATTCTCACTGTAGCTTCATCGTTCCTGAAAATCATACTCAGCTCCAAAGTTTGCTCACAAACTTCCCAGAAAAGCTGTGTACTGCATTGTAAAAAAGCAGTGTGTGTTATTCTACCGAATAATGCAAAGATAAAGCAGGATCTAGTCGGTAAACAGCAGGGCCTAGTTGGTAAAAAGCAGGATCTAGTCAGTAATCACAGTATTCCAAACACCTCCAAAATACAAAGGGCCCTGTAACATGACTTTCTGGTAACACTGTCATGGGCCTTATTTAGGAAATGTCAGGGGATGATGATGATTCTCCTCCTACAAGGCCATCCTGGTATAAGATATGCTCCCAAGCAAGTCCTGACAGGACATTCTCCAAAGAATCCTCACTAAAGGGCTCAAATCTTGCCAGGGTGGTTCTGCCTGTGGCTGGAAAGCCAACTGGGGCATGCAGGACCTGCCCCTTGCTAGTGGTCCATGCACAAACATCTGTGTAAAGCTGCTCACGTACACGAGGGACCTTCCCACAGCTATTAGGATTTATGCCACAGGGTCTTACCTGAAGATTAGCATTTAAATCAATTTTTCTTCATAAAACCATTTATAACATATAAAGCATGCTTTACTTGCCCTTTAGGAAATCACTAAAGCCACATTACTGTTACTATTTTTCCAAAATAAAAATAAATTTTCTATCTTGCCCTGCCTGGTACTACTAGTAAATAACGATGGCTAATGAGTGCTTTCCTGGTAAGAGACAGTCCTTGTTAAACAGCCACTAAAAACACTCCTATCTACACCACAGCTGCATCTGCTACAGCACGGGGTTCTTTTCATCTGCGATCCAAACCCTGCGTTCCTCGGCGAGACGAGACTCACTCTGCTGTTGGGTGGCACTTTGCCGGACTAAGAACTGATTTGCCCATATGTTTGTCAAAGGCTGATCCTCAGCAGGTGGCATTTATTTGAAACCGGACATGGCAGGTGGTTTCAGCCTAGAAACACATTTTTGCACAGATTCCAATTAAGTGTTTATAAGCTATTGGTTATATAAAACTGAAATCAGTGATGTTGGCAAGTCTTCTGTACTTTCTCTGTGTGCTAACAACTCAGCTTAACTTTTGTTTGTTGTTGTGAGGCTTTCAAGTGTGTGTCAAATATTAACATTTTAATTTGCAAGGAAATTAGTAGTTGGAAAACTATAATCCCTTACAAGTACGCATGCACACACACGTGGACACGCTCAGTCCATTAAAATTACTTATGTTATTAAGTTTGTAATAAATCCTCAATGTGGAATGGCACGTGCTGAATCACTGAGGTATTTGACAAAGATCTGTTTAAAGGGTTACTCTGGGGCCCCAAACTCCATTTTTAAAAACAAGGCCCTATTGAACCTGATCAATGGGTTTTCTGTGATTCCACCCCCTTCCCGTTCCCCAGCAACTTTAATTAAGAGCTTTTGGGCAACTTTAAAGGTTGCTACGTATTATTTTTAGCTAGAGCTGTGAATTGCTATGGAAGAGCATGAAAACATACCTACATAGATCTTTATGCCTCCCTCTTCAGGAGCGGCTGCGAACCTTTCCCTTGCACGTGGGCCATGGCTGGCATTGGTTCCTCCAGAGCCAGCTGGAGGAGCAGGCATGTTGGGCTGTCACTGCTGGCAGGCAGGGGACATTCCACCCCAGGTTTCTGCAGGGAAGGTCAGGGACCAGATCTGGTACTGCCAAAGCCTCTCAGGACAGCGGCGATGGTTTTGGCGGGCAGGAGCCCCAGCCCTGAGGGTACAACGTGGCCACTCGAGGCCAGACTGCAGACAACAGCCTTCACCAGCTGCGAGGCTGGCAGGAGCAGGTTCAGCTCTTGTGCTGAGCAGGCCAAGAGTCTCCTTTTGTTTCTTTACTTTTTAGTCAGGGTTTTCTGTGCTGCATGTAAAGGAAGTAAAGGCACTTGGTGGGTTTGTTGAGTTGGGGTTTTTTTTCAGGATAAATTATGATATCCATTCCTTTTTAAAAATTTTTTCCTGCTTTTCTTTGAATGACGAATGGGACCATCCCGCCAGGACAGAGACTTGGCCAGCACGCCAAAACTGCAATTAAAGCTAAATGAAAAAGGTAAGAATTAAATGTATTTTATTCATTTCAGCTGTTATGTCTTAATGCATAGAAATCACTTTGCACAGTTCTGTAACTGACACCAATTTCTAATCTCCAATACTATTAACTTCCAAATCTCTGTTATAAAGAATATTGGCAGAATACCAGAGACTAGCACAGCTAAATAAACTTAGTTGGACCTGGTGTTTTATTTTCTTTTTCTCTGAAATGCTGAAAAAAATCATTAAACTATTTTGTTAATTGCTGATAACATTTTGATTAGTTGGATTTCCTCTCTTGGCTGCAATAGACACATTCCTGTAGCATGACATGACTTTGCCTTTGGGACAAACAAAAAAAAAGAAAGAAAGACCATTTTTTGAAATGACAAAATGTATTGTTATAGGATTAGAGACAGGATAGCTCCAGGATTATGCTGTATCACTAACTCAATTTAAGAGGCCTATGAATTGAAACTAAATATTGAATAGCTGTAGGGAAAGGGCATTGTTAAGGAGTAATATCTGTGTGAAAACTTGATTGTTTCATCTCAGCTGGATTGAAACAGTTTTTTGACGACTCAGAGACCCTCTCACACAAGCTAGAAAACCTTAAAACATTTATTTCCCCCTACTGCTTCACTAAAATGGCACTGGAAAGCCAATCCAACTCTCAGATGTGCATAAATAAATATTAACTAAAAACAACCTTGACAGAAATGTTTCTACAGGTCAGTGACGGGCTTTGAGCGAGGCTCCTGCCTTGACATCATCATTCCAAGGGAATCTGCAAAGCTGTCTTCTGCTAACCTTGACCTTAGTGATGTTCTAAATCAATGTAGCATCACTTCTATGCTACAAGATTTAATTGGGAGCTTAAACAGATAGCATTGAGCTGTGCCAAGTGGGACAGTGGAAGTAATTACCAGATTTAGATATTCTGGCATTGTGGACAGAATTTCTTAAACACAGGAAATGAATTATAGCAGAATATCCTTAGACTCAAAAATTATTGGCAGGGAGGAAGGGAAGAACAATGCAGCCTTGGTTACATGCTGACGAGCTTTGGCTGATTTGCTGTGTTACCATTTTAGTCTGTGTGTGGCTATTTAATTTTTTTTCCTCAAGAGAGCTGAAGTTCTAACACCATCGAAGTCAGAGCTTGGAGAGCTTTTTTCATTTTGTGTCCAAAGAACAGTTGGGTTCACAGAGAACTGAACAAAGGGAGAATATCAAGAAAATATGGGTTGCTCTTACTGGAGCATAGGATCTTCCACGAATAAGAGCTTCTTGTGATATTAAAATGGGTTATAAAATCCCCTTCTGTTTCTGATTTTGCAGCCTGGCTGTACCTGTGTCCTGGTGCCTTTTAATAAATTCAGTGTTCATGCAAAACTCTTCATAGAGACAAAGATCTGGATTCACCTCACCAAATTTGAGACATTTGCATGAGATCCCTCAGCATGGAGTGCAACACCAAAGGCTTCTTCAGTAATCCCTGCAGGCAGACCAGCACATCCCTTCCTTTCATGGGCTGAGTTGCCCTCTAACAGAGCATCCATTTAGCAGGCAAGTCTCCTACCAGGCTTATTACCTAGGTTCCAAAGCCAAGACCTTAAAGTGGCTGCAGAGAACACCAGCCTGGGCCATTGGACAGAGCAGACAGACAGAGGAGCATGTGCCAAGGGGCCTAATGGCTGTCGTGGCTACCAGCAAGGCTAGCAACGTTGGTCAAACACTGCAGACACGTGACACGCTCAGAAAGAAGATTGCATCACCTTTACCAGATGTCACAAATGGATCTCAGATGGTAATTTTCTGCTGTACATACTGCCATCTTAAGCAAAATATGATCCAAAAGAACAGGCTCTGTATGCCATTATCAATCCCCTAAGCCTGTCTTACCAGCTGTGACATCATTAGCTGAACATCTGTCTCTAAACCAAAGGTGGTTTTCTACCCTAACTCTTATCCCACGTCCACTCTGAATAAGCTCTGAATAAAAGACACTTGTTAAAATTCAGCTGTAGCAGGGGCTACATCAAGAGATAGCAGATGGGCAGGCCCAAGCCTCTATCATGGAATAAAAAGATATATGAACTATTGTCTCCTTATGGCTCATGTGATACCCTTGATAAGAAGAACGTAAGTGTCTGGCAGCCATAGAAAGTGAAATCTATACCCGAGGAATGCATATAAGTCAACTTCTACTTAAGCCTTAAATGATGGGTATATGTATAATAGGAGTCAGTGAAGTAGCACTGAGAAAATGTGAGGTTTTCCAGTTCAGTGGCCTAAACTGATGGGAGAAGTGCAAGTTGGAATTGATCTGAAAAAATATTTAAAGGGAGTTTAAATCAACTAGAAATATTTTTCCTCTGGCATTTTAACAAAAATTAAAAATGAGATTCCAAAAAAGCTGAAAAGGAGGAAAAGATGGCTCATACTGTGTGTTAGCTTACCAGTTTATTATGAGACCAATAACTACACACTTTTCCCCCTCACTAGTTCTAATCAACATGAATTTCATGCCCCTGATTGTAAGGCTCAGAAGTACTGGTGTGTCTACACCTCTATTCAAATTGAAACTTTGCTTAAAAAAAAAAGGCAAATTCCACAAAAAAAGCCTATCTGAGGTTGTGCTGGAAAATATACAGGTCTTTTTTACCTTGAGCTAGATGTCATGACAGCAAACAGAAGAAAGAAAAAAATGATCTCTATTGGCACCATATTCATAGGAGGGAAGGTCTCTCTCAGTCAGACACT
This sequence comes from Oreocharis arfaki, assembly GCA_013398015.1. Lineage (NCBI taxonomy): Eukaryota > Metazoa > Chordata > Aves > Passeriformes > Paramythiidae > Oreocharis > Oreocharis arfaki. The sequence goes on from VZRR01003151.1 coordinate 867,460, forward strand.
GCACAGTGCTGGAGCCTCCTGCATCCTTGTGCTCCCTTTGATAAGCAAAGGCAGTCAATGACAGCCAACTCCTGACACTGCAATGGGCTTTGCTCCCTATAGTGACAAGCCCTTTGAGGGATAATTCAACTTAAGCATAAAAGAAAAGGAGAAGTGAGCCTATGTTCTCTAGCAGAGAGAGTTCTGGGCATGTCTGGGTCATACCTGCAGACTCACTGGCGGGGCTCCTCTGTACCAAAAGTCAGCATATTCTCCCATTCATGCATTTGCTTTGCAAGAAACAGCGAGGACCATGCTGTGAACTGCAAAAGCACAGACTGACTACTGTTTGTGTGGCCTCATCCCACCCCTGTTTCGGAGCACAAATAAGGAATTTTTACTCTTTAACAGAGTCAGGAGTACTCTATAATCCAAGCAACTTCATAATGAACAAGCTCTCATTGAGTGTGAGGCCTTATTCATTGCACGCCTTACTTGCAGCTTACTGTTAAAACAGCCACGATATTGCCCTGACTCTGTTTTGGTTTTGGACTAAATACAGTACAGTAAGTCAAACATTATTGGTCACAATAGTAATGTGGAGTGTATATAATGTACTTTTATTGCTGCAAGGCATAGCTGAAATATTTACACAGAATACATGAAATAACAACAAGATTCATGTTCTGTTCCTTATTTGTAAGGTATTTTATTAAAAAGAATCTGAATCTGAAGTTCATAAATAAAATAGTAATATCACTTATTTCCAGATACTAGTTCCAGCTTGTTGATTTTAATAGACAAGTATAACACTTCAAATGTGGAAACACAGTGGGTAATATTTATATGAAATCTCCAAGAACCGTGGTATTTTGCTCATGTGGAATATCATGGCATTTTGCCTGGATCAAGTAACCAGCAGATTAGCACATTAACACTTTTAAGAAACATGCATGTAATCCACTCTGAATGTGGTCTTTGACTCCTGGTAGGAATACCTAATGATTTTCAAATTGACGCGTTACTTTATAAAGCAAGTCAAATAAACAGGAATTGCAGAGCAGCTTTGGTTGGGGTGGATGGCATGAGCACACACATGTTACCAACAGAGGAGACAGGATCAACTCTACAGCCATGGAAGGATTTGCAGTCTCTACAGAGATGCAGGAGAAACCTCCTTTCTTTTTAAAGCTTTATGGCTCTGTGTGAGTGGGTAAGCGGATATAAACTGCTCCCGCTCATTCAAAGTCAGTCACCAGCTTGAGGTGACAGAGTAACAACAGATCTCTAAGACTGACCAAAGCCAGTAAAGCCTGCAAAAGCCATCACCACTGCCCATTATGAAGGTCCCACTCCAGTTTGCAGCTAGAGGAGGATCTCCACAAGACAGACAGCCACGTTCAGGCTGCCCCAGGCTCCATCCTAACCAGGAATTAAGAAGGAGAAGAGCAAGAGGCACAAGGGTTGTCAATCCTCTGTTACTTGGCCAAGGATGTGTGCCTTCAAAGCTGTACTCCAGCACAGACTCTTCACGTGGTTTTGGTCACACTGCCAATCTCCCTGCACTGCTTTTCCCACTTCCCACAGAGAAAAAATCCATCCTTCCCTTCATGGGAGCTGCTGCTGACTGCAGTGGTGTGCTTGTGGTGATGAACTGCTCCACATGTGCAAAGTCCTGGTTGTGTGGAATGCACATGCAGACCCAGTGGCAGAGTAGCTCAGGGCTCTGGCTAATTTCATCAGCCATATAGAGGGGAAAAAACCTTCTATTTCCAGAGGGCTTTCAGTGTGCTGTAGCAACTGAGTTCAACTTCTGCAGCAGGAGACAGCAGGGAAAACCCAACAGTCCCCCTCCCACGAAAGAAGCAGCAGAGTCCAGGCTGCATGCCAAGGAATCCTATCACTAGCCTTATAAAAAACTCACCAGGGCCACCTCAAAAACAATAGTGAAGTCACGCTTGGCTGCAGTAGGTTATGGTTTGAGAGGGAGACCACAAACAGGTCTCCAAGAACTATTGTGGCTGGCTCCATTTCCTGCTAACTCAATTCATCACACTTGTTCTCTCCTTCCTGGAGACAACTTTTATAGCCCCATTAATGTACTTAGAGAGTGTCCCTGCTTTTCTTAAGACCAGATACGGCTGCCACAGGTCATAGCAATTAAGACTGTTGTTTGGAAGTGACTCCACAGAAGTTAATGGCACAAATCAAGAGATTGATCACAATGGAAAAGCTTAGGATCTCACCCTTCATCCTGCTGAGGGCTGATGCTCTCCTTGCATCTGCACTAGAGAATCAGGAATGAGCACAGAGTTTCTGGCTACCCAAACAGAAGGTACAATATCCATGCTAGACCATGCACTCAAGATTTAAAAAATAACCTATGGTTTCAGCTTTGGTTACAATAACCTGGCTAAGAAAGTCCAAAGATAGACATTTGCAGAATGAAAGAACTTTAGAAAAGGAAATTCTGGGATTTGAAAATGAGAGAGACTTGTCATAATGGAAAAAGTCAAATCAAACTACATTTTAAAGCTAAAAAGCAAATCGAAAAACTGCTCCCCTCTCTCCTTTAGTTGACAGTCTGGACACTGGAAGGATTTTTCCTCTGCCTTGAAGTCATCTGTTGAAAAAAAAAATATATTGAAATCTTAATCATGAAAAGCCTACTTGGAAGGCTCATTTAGAAAGCAGCTCAGATGTCAATGAGCTACAATTGCTGTGAACCAAGCACACACTGAGCACACTATTAACATCTTGTCAAAACTCTGGGGTGTACAACACCAGCAACGGAGAAACAGCTCTGAGCAAAGCTCCAGTGTCAGGACAGGATGAGGTTTGGTGGACTATTAAAAACCCAAACCAACCTCCCCCGACTTAAGCTCACACAAAAGCCCAGATTTTTGGAACATCACGCTGGAGTCAGGCCTTTCCCTCCCCACTGACAGCCAAAGCTATTTCTGAATTTGGGTTAGATTTAGTGACTAGGATCCAGCCAAAACATTTAGGGTGGGTGTGGGGAAATCATCGGAAAAAGTCATAAGACTTTGCCTATTTCAGAAACAAAAGGTTTCCATTTTTTGGGCTGGGTTCACAAGAGGATTTGGGAGCTGACCACTTTCAGATGTGCATGCTGTGGAGGGATGATTACATGCCTGCAGCTCCCAGCTCTGGCACCCCGGGACTGGGGATCAGAGCAATGCTTGCCACCCCTGTGCTTTTATAGCAGCACCCTCCACAGAAGCAGCCAGATCTGTATGAAAATGTTTGATTAGGCAATTTAGAGCAGCACGCTGAAACTGGTTATGCTTGAGCCTTGTTTAGAATAGCAGAGCTGCCTTCACATGAGGCCTTTCTCAACTCAGTTAAAAATTGGTTTCTAAACCAAATATAGCCAATGTTTGGGGTAATAAAAGGTAGGAGGGGGGACAAGGATGTGTTTTGCTGGAGTGTATGGGGATCCCCACTTCTGAGGCCAGAAAGGACATAGTTTGATCTCTCCAAAAGTTCTCTATTTTTTAATCCATACTTTTAAAGCAAAGCAAGTACTTCTGCAGAGTGTCCTGTGGAGGCTTTCACCTTTTCACTCCCTCCAGAGACATCTTTTTAAGTTCTTTCATTCAGAAAATGAGGATGTTTGGGCTTCCTCAGTCAAAGGGCAGTAAGTGAAGCAGCCACCAGAATTCTCACATAAAGCTGCCTTTTATCCATATGCTTTAGCAGTCTTCACCACACAGCAACTGAGTCTCCTGCAGTCATTGCCAGATTTCATCCTCACAAGACCATTTATTAGATAAATATGTTTTCTGCTTTTATCAATGCCAGACAGAAGCAGTAGGTGGAGGGAGTGTGTTGGCAAAGGTCATGGAGGACAATCCCCCCAGTATGGGGGAATCCAGGACATCCTAGGACATCTCTCTTCCATCAGATAGTCACTGGGGAGGAAACAAAGTCAACACCAGTCATGAAGAAAAGATTTGACCATAGCAAACCTGGAGAGAACAAAGCAAAAAGCAGCATGTTTATTTGTATGCCACAGTTGTTTGACAATGCTGCATCTCCAGATGCACTGAGGTGCAACTCTTCACTGCTCTTAAAGGGCAGCTTGACTACGAAATGTGACTGCAAATTTGGCACTTTCCTCAGAAGGCCCCTGTGGAGAAGTCAGAAGTTGGAAGAGAACAATTCCCATTTTGATGGGAAAGTCCTGCTCTTCAGTCACAGGACACTAAATAAATCACTGTGGTTGATCAAGAGCTAAAAAGCCCAGTCAGCTTAGGTATCTGCTCTTACACTCCCACACACCACCTCACCTCTTCCCTGACTTCCATCTAACCACGGCCACAAAGCCAACACTTTCTGCCTGGTGGGGTCCCTGACCCTCAGCAGCCACCACTGCCATGCTACATGCCACAGGTAACAGTCATGGCAGGCAGGAAAGTCCCCATCTCTGAACACTTTGGGGTGGTTACGGAGCTGGGGGGGTAGGCCACAGAGCGAGGAGGAACCCCTTGTCTCCACAAAACTAGGACAATACCTCAAAAAAAGACTGATGGAAAAGCGTGTTTTTCAACTCTGAACTCTGCAAGATAACCTTGAAGACTACTGAGACACAGGGCAGCTTTGGTCCTACAAAGCCTTAGAAAAGCTGGTTACAAACACAGGAGCCTCTCACACAGGTGACACGAGGCACGTGCTCAGAACACCACGGGTTATCACAACCCCGTGCAGAAGGACAGTGAGCACCTTGTGGCCTTCGTCTGTCATGTTTGTATGAAGTACTTGCAAACTGGGTTTTCCACCGGGAAGCAGAAGGAATAAAACTGAACAAGGATCCACCAGCTAAAGACATGTAACTACATAGCATGTGTTCTCCAGGGCTGTTCAGAGACAGCTTTTCCAGCTTTCTTGTGCTATTTCAACACCTCTGCTCAGCCTCATTTTCCTGCCAAAGTGTTACATTCAAACAAAAGCTCCTTTAAACCCCACAAGCTTAAAATTAGATCATGCATGTGCCAGAAATAATTTTGAAATATCCTCATTACCTTTCTGCTTCTTCCCAGAGTATTTTACTATTTGTTTGGGACAGAGGGAATGGAGCTGCACTAGCTATTTTTTTCCCCAACATTGTTTGCAAAGAAGCTTTAGAGAAGCCATGCATTTCAAAAGCCTAAAGCCTATTTCCCTGCCTAAAAAGAATATAAATCTTTCAAACAAATCCCTCTCAGCCCAACAGAGATTCCGTGGCTGGATTTTTTTTATTTCACCCAGCACAAAGCAGTAGGCACCCTGAAAGTTGCATACATCAAGAAAAGCTGTTTTAATGATGTGTGTGTCTAATGCATGCCTTCCTAGTCAGTCTCCTCTTTCTCTGCTTAGAACGCTCACTGAGCTGAGCTAATTTTTGGTTTGATTCTTGATTACAGTGTTTTACTGCTTAATTGTAACCACTTTAACTTCAGATTTGCTGTAAGCAAAAATAAGCAACAATTAACTATTAGGTATTTGCAAAAAGATGACAGAGTTAAGGAGCCTTAATTCAATATCCATCTTCAGAGGTTTATAACTGAATCCATACTTGAATTTAAATACCAAATAATCTGCTGATTATTATGCATAGTTTTCAGTCAGTGTAACAAAAACATGATGTCGCAGTCATGCTGTGAGCTCTGTAGCTAGCTTTCCTTGTTTACATTAACAGCTGTAAACACAGTCTAACTCAGCCTTGATTTAAACACAGATTTCCCATACTTTCAAGAATTCACCACATTGTGAAAGCTACAATTTCAGAACTTTTCTCACGTGCATATTGATTACGCCCAGGAACAGCCTGCAATGCTACATATGCACTTGCCCATTTTAGAAACTCTACATTAAAAGGGCCAGTTTTTCATCTCCATTAAAGAGTAAAACCAGCTTTGTGAATGTTTGTGTATAAACTTGCCCCTCTATGTCCTGAATACAGACTGCAACCTTCTACATAAGGTAGTTTCACTTTACTGGGTCAAGGTTCTACATGTTCATCCCTCCATGTAAAAATAAAGATTGTAAAAACCTCCTAAGGCCACTTAAACCAGTGCAAAATATTTCATTCAGTCAGAAATGGATTTTAGTGCAAAGTTTCATATTCCTACCTTTTAATAACATCGTTAGAAAAGCTGAGCTTTTGGAAAAGTGACACTGCCTGCACAAAGGACTCTTGAGCTCTCTTCCTCAGGAGTATGGTGAGAAGCAAGCTCCATTCAAGCAGAAAGTCAGGTGAGGCAAACAAAACCTGCTAGCAATATGTTATATATTTTCTGCCTTGAGAGGGGCAGCAGCATGTCATTCTAATGGGTTCCTCTGACACAGATCAGATCTCCCAGTTGGTGAATGCTGAGCAAAGTCAACCAGCAGTGCAAAGCAATCTTGAGGGCCAAGCGGGTGGGCATCCCTACTGGAGGAAAACTCCCCAGTTGTACAGAGCTGCTACAGCAATTTATCATCACAAGGGCTTCCATCCACTGTGTCTGGCATGAAGACAGAAGGTAAAGAAGGTGGGGCTTATGTCTGATATTGCAGGGTCCATCAACTCTATCAGAAGAGCTTTTGGAATCACACTGCTCTACCACGAGCTAGGGATGTTCCTGGCAAAGTTGATGCCATGTCTCCACCAGTAGCTTCACCACTGTTGACCAAATTTCATGACTACACCTCTCCTCCCAGCAATCTGTGCCTGGAAAACCTGATTTAGACCATCACAGACCATGTGCAACTTTGTCATGGTGCATATGGTCCAGGGAAATACATCTCTGGACCACAAAGTGCAAGACTGATCTCATGACCCCACTCATCTATGACCCATGGCAAAGCCTAAAGCTCCCATTCAGATCCTGTACTCACAGAGGTGAGCACAACACCAACCACCCACATTCCACCAGCTTTGCTCCTCCTAAGCATGAAGGGCATGCTCAGGGGTCCAAGCTGCAGCTAGGTTAGGGCCAAAGGTAAGTGCACAACTTAGAATCCAAGCACTTTGGCCTGCTCTGATGTTGGTTCTCTGTCAGTGTGCTCCCCTGAGTCTTACTGCATTTCTCACTGTCTGTTCCAGGGAGTGAGGGCTGCTGGAGAAGCACACAATATGACTGATATAGAACTCCAGAACGTCTCATGGAGAACTCTGGATACACTCCTTCATAGACTAGCACAGGTTAAGCAACCGCCTACTTCAGTATTTAGGTCTCATGCTAAATACTGTCTCTTCTACCCCCCTCCCCTTCAATGATTTGAAGTACACTTGTCCAAAACTTCATTTTTCCCCCTTTGAAGTCACAGATAAATGAGATCTGCCAAGTGCCTAGTTTAGCCATAGGGGTGATACTAAAATACAGCCTAGATTTTGGAAGGATCCAAAAGGAGTTTAGCCAGGCCATTCCACATTATTCTTTGCAAGTTATTTTTACATGTCTGAGATCTCATTCAACTTGCTTGGCTTCTCAGAGGACAATTAAAAACAATATGTTGCAGATGGGAGACATAAGACAAACAGAGGTTAAATGACTTGCCTGAGGTAGAGTCTAGCAGAATGGGCGACAGGAGTCCCGGGTATTAATTAGTTAATATTTGTACAATGCTAAGAAAATATATAGCCCTATATAAGTATTATTGTAAGGTGGCCCCTGCAGTTTGGAGAAGCAGAGGGCAACAGTGCACAGGCGAGTGCAAATATCCTTTCTTCTCTTGTGGCATTTCGGTCATCCTGGGGTCTGGGAGGAACAGAGCATTCCCAGGACTTACGAGAGAGAGAATGAGAAAGCCCAGGGAAAGAGATCCCACTCCAGCAATGCCATTGTGCACCCCCAGGCTGCTCTATCCACGCATTAAGTCCAGGATCAGCTGTTTGCGCTTTCCATTGAGACCAGTAAATCTGTGAGGTACAGTCAGATTGGGCTACATGGTCAGCTGCCTTCAGCAGAAACTTTGGAACTGAATTTGAGATATTTGGGGGTGTTTACAGCATTAAGAGGTGCAAATCTCTCTGAAGTGCCACAGAACTCGCATGCCACACTGCTCTGTGCTCCACTAAAATCCCAGGGGGAAGGTCAGGCCCATCTGTATTAAAAAACGATCTATGGGAAAGGAGGAAAGGGTCACAGTGTCAGATTTCTCCTTTTTTTTCCCACCTCTCTGGGGCATTCATCCTGCTCCCATGACTTCAGATCTGATTTCTTCAGATGACTTTTTCAGTCCAGCTTCCCTTCACACCATCACACACCCCAGCCTCCTGCTCTGAGCCTCCTCCAGATTCCAGTATCAGCCTGAACAAAACATGCATCAGTTTTTTTTCTCCAGGACAGCTCTCAATCTCCAGTGTTTTTAACATGATTTTGCTATGCAATTTCAAGAGTGGTGAGACTTTTTGGCCATTTCCATTTTTTCTCTTGGCTAGAATACAAGAATATTACCTAAGTTGTGATGCACTTTCCTCCACAATTTTTAAATCATTCAGACTTCCCATGTAGTCTACTAAAGTTTTCACCCAGTTTTCATCATCTCATATCTTCATTATCAGGACCTGCGATTTCTTTTCCCATCAGTTTAGCTCAGACTTGACTAAAATGCAAAATTTCCAGCTAAAAATTCCAACCTTCATCTTCATCCAAAACAGGACAAATGGTTCAAATTTTAAAAAGCACCTCCTCAGAAACACTAACATTTGAAGTTCTACAAATTTAGACAAAACTTTGCAGCGTTTCTAGTTGCGAAATTCTAAATACTGTATTTTGTTTTATTTACTTGGCAGGCTTTATTTAGAGTAGAATCAATGTTAGGCTGCATTACCTTTCCATTGCAGATTCTGCTTGCTCTGAGTCAAAATCCATAGGAAAATACACTTCAGAGTCACGTGGCCTTTGCTGCCTCTACTGCATGGTACAGTGGGAAGAGCATGTAGCAAATATTGAGAAATATATATGGTATAGTGAGGGGCCTCACCCAGAAAGGAACAGAGAGCAGAGCATTGTGGCTGCCCTACGGCTCCCACCAGGCTCCAAAAGGATGCTCGTTTCTCTACCAGGCAGCCTGGTGTCCTGACTGCACATTACACAACGGGAGACACGTGCCCCACATCCCATTCTCTTCCCCTAAGTGATACACCATGCTTTCATCTGAACTTTTTAAAAATGAAATGGTTTGCATCGTTTTAATTTTTAAAAAAATAAAATTTATTAGATCAAGATAACTTTAAATTAAGCCTTTTCTTTTTGCTACAGAAAATGTCCATTGCAGAGATGTGTCCTCAACTGTAAAATCATCCTGATAAAAACATTCCATAGCCTCCAGTACAGCAGCCAGAATCATTATTTTTGCTACTGCTCTAATCTGAGCAACCTGATGCCTCTTTGAGTTCTTCAATTTATTTCCTTAGTGTCAAACCCTCTTCCCCATCAAACCCTTGAACTGTCTCTCTTGTCCCTCACGTCAACCACTGGAGCCTTCCTTGTGCCAGGTGACCTCCTTGTGAGTCTCCAACCCAAACCAACCTGCAAAGCCATCCAAACCTCTATTCCTGGCTGAAAAACCATTATGTTATTTAGTGGCAATTAAACAAAAACAGAAAATTACTGCTTTCAAGAGGGTTGTCAATGGTTTCAGCCAGTATTCTGAAACTGTTGGAGAAAAATAAGTAACAAAACATGAATACATTTTTACTCAATTCTCACTGATATTTAAAATGTTCAACAACATTTCTGATCGCCAAAAATTGACGGAGTGTTCTGCAGACTGTTTTAAAAGCATTAAGCATGCGGTTAAGCTTGTGGTTTGAAAAGTTTTGGAGCTTTTCCTCATCAGAATTGCGATTTCCAATAAGAAATATAAAAATAATATGACATACAAGCCAATAGAAACACAAACATAAAAATAAAATCTACAAATTAAGTCCTTTCAGCCAGGTCTGCTCTCCTTTTCCAAATCCCACGTCAAAACTTTGCTTCAACAGCTATAAGAAATTGGCAAATTAACAAATACCAAGGCAAGTCAGGAAACAGTGCTTCTAAGTGACTCTGAAGTATCACATTCTGATTGTAATTAATGAACATGGCCCAAACCTCACGTTGCTGAGACCCTCCCAAGTCACCCCCACACCTTCTTTTAATTTCTTACAGTCATATGCTCTATTTTTGTCATGTATGTAACCTTGGGTCCCCTGGATTCAAAAAGCTCCTGGTGAAACATCTTATTTAAGACGCTGGTTTCTACGTTTGGCAGGTCGTATCCGACCTGCTATCAAGGAGCATCATTCTTTGATGTCAGGAAGCTCAAGCTTGGTGGCTGCAGTTGGGCTTTGATTCTGTGCTGGACGGCACGCACCCAAGGAATGCCAAGTACCCTCAATTCCATTAACTTCAGTGGGAATTAGAGAGCTCAGCTGTATTTAATATTCTACAAGGTCAGGCTCTGAAAACTGTATTAGCATTCTCAGTTCCCAGCAGGACAAAATTCAGCAAAGCATTTGGATTGAGATTTAACTGTAAACATGTGAACACTCCCCCCGACTTCAATATGACTATTCTCATGCTTAAAGTTAAGCATGTGCCTAAGTTATCTGCTGATTTTGGGCCAAAAACTACTGTTTTCAAGGGCTGCACAAGTTCACAACAGTCAAACTGCTAGTCTATAATGCCAGTTGCATAATCTAGTTTTTCCTTTTTCATAAAGGCTGACACAAGACTGTCTTTTTAAAATGGGGCAGCTACACTGAAGAAGATGGGGCATTCTGGTGAAACACTGAGTATTTCTCTAAAGCTACTAATCTACTATTATTATTGTTATTATTACTGTTATTCCTATGTGAATGCAGGAAAAGCACCTATCCCAGACTCAGAACTTTTGCTGTTCCTAAAAGAATATAAGCCATACAGCAAAGAATAACAAACTCTCTCTACATGACAGCAAACATCAGTCAAGTGACAGATAAAAATATCCCACCCTCCCCAGAGACCCTCAGCCTCTTGTACATCTGAACCGTTCCGGGGGCTCTAAAAAACAGAAGCATCTTACAGCACACTCTGAATGTCCCCACCTTTCACCACTCCAGGGGCCAAGGAAGTCTGTGGGCTTCTGAAGAAGGATGAGCTGGCATCTCTCCTTTTCTGAATTAGGAGGGGGCTTCTCACTTGAAATGGTGCTGGCCCTCAGGAGACGTCATCTTGGCTAGCTCAAGGCAAGGGACAGATGTGGCTCTCAAGCAAATTCCTTCACCCGGAGAAGCATCACGGGATGTGAAGCCTGCTGTGATGGCTCTTCTCCTCTGAAAGCAAAATGCTCCTTCCTCTGGGAGGACACTGGGGCTCAGAAACCAAGGAACAGAGGGGCTTCCCAGGAAATCTGTTAGGGCACAGAAAAAAAACCATAACTGTGCATTTCTCTGCATTTTGGGATCCATTAAGGCTCCTGTTACACCCTGCAGAGTGGAAGGATGCAAAACAAACCAACCTCCCACTCAGAGGCCAGGAGGAAGGGAAGAGCTTTTGGGCCTCATTTTTCACCCAGACCCCTTAAGTGCATGCAGCTCATGGCACTGAAGCCGTGTGCTGAGAAGCCATGGGATGAGCAGCACAGAGGAAAAAGCAGACTCCACTTCTTCACTGTGCAAGCTGGGGCCAAGCCAGGACTTGCTGATGTGTCTCCAGGCCAGCTCCAGAGGTTCATGCCGAGGCTGCCTCCCCTGGACTTTCTTTTTCCCCTTTAGCAGCAGGTTCTCACTCTGGCTTGCTATATCAAACTCTGGCTTCTCCATAACTCCATGATCTACGAGCCTCACAACGCAATTTACTGGCTGCTGCAAAGGCATCATAAAGGCAGAACAAGGACACATTTAAGATGGGACAACAGCATGTGGGCATAAGCCCAAAACCTGCTATTCACAGCCTGCATCTCCCTTTTTTGACATCTTTCACAATGATTTCATCATACAGCTTTTGGCACATGGGCAGCTACTGGACTGACAAGACAGCCTGTTGTGGTATTTTCTTGGGTAAGACTGACTGGGAAATGTCCCCTACCTTTGCTTCAAGCTCTTGTAGAAAAATTATAAAATCAAAGCAACAGCATAGCCAAAATCCATAATGCCAAACAAATCTCTCTTGGCACCCTAGCAGAAATAAGAGCACCCACTGTTAGAGAGGAGCTCTGGGCATGAGATGCAGTGCTGGCAAGACACCGGGAGAAGGAATGACCCGGACTGGTGGGCAAGGCAGAAGTGCTGACACTTAACCTGCTCCTCTTCCATCCTGCATGTCTCTGGTGGCAGGGGCTGATGGCAGGGGCTCCCGAACAGTGGCACACATTCCTCATGAGTGTTCAGTTTATCTCACAGAGATGTTCCCTGAGCACCTCCATGTCCCGCTGTGGGTGCACCCAGCCCAGCACGGGTGGTGCAGCTGAGAGCGGCTGTACTTGCTGCGGGTGGCTATGCCTGCGAGCCCGCTGCCCCAGCTACCAGGGATAATCACAGGGGTGGAGAGAAGATTTGCGGTGTTCTCCTGTATTGACAGGAAGGCAGCGCTGGGGAAGCTTCTGGACACTCACCCCAACCCTGTAGAAACAGATGAGCAACAAACGGAGCCAGGACTTCTACACTTCGTAAATACGTGCTGGTGCCTTCATTTTGCTCCAGCACGTCCGAGGGCCTTCCAAAGACCTGCATGTTCATTGCAGCTCTTGCACGAGCACCCACCGTGGGATTTTTTTCCCCGACAGCTGTCACCGAGGGTTGCCGGGCTGCACATGGCCCGCTCCAAACACGGCGTCACGGCAGCCCCGGGGCAGTGCGGGACCCCCGCACACCCACCCCGCTCCGCACATCCACCACACCCCACCCCGCACACCCATCTCATCCCACCCTGCTCCGTCCCGGCGCAGCGCCCCCAGCACCGCCCCTGTGCTGCCACCTCCTGTGCTGCCACCTCCTGGGCGGCGGGGCTCGGGCGGCGGGGCCGCGCTCGCGCTCCCGCTCGCCCGCTCCCGCTCCCCCGCTCCCCCGCTCCCGCTCGCCCGCTCCCCTGCTCTCCCGCTCCCGTTCCCGTTCCCGCTCCCGGCTCGCCCGGGGGCGACCACTTGTGGGCGTGGGCGGCGGAGCTGCAGGTGGGCGCCCGCCCCGCTCCTCCATCCCGTCCCGTCCGGTCCCGTCCCGAGCCGCCCTGCTGGCAAGCGGGAGCGATCTCTGCCGTGGATGCGGTGCTGACATGAAACGCTCCAACAGCGTCCTGCTCTCCAGCCAGTGTTTTTTGACGTTAAGGCGTCCTGGAGGGAAGACCCCAAAGCCCGTTAATCACTTCAGGATGTCTGGGACGTGGGCAATAACACTGCGGAGAATTCAGGCCCTCTGACACTCCAGTGCAGTATCTGAGCATTTAACAATAACAGTCAACACTGCTGATGCCTGTGAAAATACAGATGTAAGCCAGCTGTCTGTCAGGGTGAAAAATGTGTTTGTCTTTTCGTTTTAACGTGTCATTTCCCTCTTGGACATTTGCTGTGTTACTGCCAGGATATCACGTGCTTCCAGCACAAACTCTATCCCAGGAAGATGAACCACGTTCACATGAAGGGGGGTGTCACTGTCCTGTTTCTGCAACGTTTTTTCTTCATCTGAAGCTGAACAAAACATATCTGACCTAATTCCTTAATTTTTGTTATTATTGAAGTAATTTCTAATATCTGTTTCTAGCCAAAGGTAATGGCAGATTTATCCGTAAAAGGATGATAGGAGGGGTGAAAAAGAGTGTGTGTGCTGGGGGTGTCAATATTGAGATTTATAAGAGGCAATGGAAGTATATATATAATGATCAAAAGTTGACAGGCATAAAATATGCTTATGGTGGGATAACTGAAAGAGGGCAGATTGGGATCACATATTAGGAAGAGATCATTTACTGAGAGGGAGATGAGGCACAGGAACAATGTGACCAGAAAACTTGTGGATGCCCCATCCTTGGAAGTGTTCAAGGCCAGTTGGATGGGGCCTTGAGCAACCTGGTCTAGTGGGAGGTGTCCCAGCCCATGGCAGGGGGGTTGGAACGTGATGATCTTTAAGGTCCCTTCCAACCCAAAACATTCTAAAATTCTGTGATAACACATGATTGGCATATTACAAGAAAAGGATGCAGATGTTCATGAAAGACCAGAAAGGGAACTTCAAGGACACGTATCTAAATTTATTCCAAGAATAGGCAAGTAAGTTCTTATGTAAAGACATCTTACATAAAAAAGGAGTTAAGGAAACCGATTTTTTTTTTTTTAATGGGAAACAAATATTGCAGGTAGTTTCATAAACTATTCCAGAGCAGGTGAAGAAGAAGCAGTGGTAATAAACCAAATTGATTACACCACAAGCTCTTTCTTGACTTTAAACACTGGGATACACACCAGCAGTGGAATCCAAGCTAGACAGCTAAAGACAAAAATAAGTAGTGTGACAATAAAAGACAACATCAGGAAAGCAAAGGCACAAAATGAGTATGAGAAGTCACTCTGTAAGAGGGAAATTAAGAAAGTACTGGAGAAAAGATACTGATGGGTGGTCTCCTGAAGGCCAAAAGCTCTTTTGCTTCAACCCTCATTGAAAATAATTACTAAATTCGGTGGCTTAAATACAGTACAGCAGACAGAAAGATCTGCTAGAGTATGGGATGGAAAAGCAAGGGAGTGCTTACATAAATTAGAGCCTTTCAGATCAGCCACACCTCTACTCTAAAGTATCTGGCTAAAGTGCTCTGAGAGTGTTACTGGTTGCAAATACGCTGAAAAAACTCGTGGAGTTCAGGTGAGGATCAAGAGGAGGGAGAAGGCTAAGAAACATTCCTGTCTCTAAAAGACCAAAGCTGGAATCGTAGCTGCTTCACACTGGATTGAATTCTCAAAACAGGACCAGAACAAATAAAAATAATCCATAAGAACTTAGAAGTTAACCAGGCAAGTAACAGCAACATGGATTTCTCCAGAATACACTGAATCAATTTGAATTATTTCCTTCTCTGACAATGAAACAGCCCTCATGGATGGATAGAAGAGAACTAATAAATGTTGGTGTACTGTCATTTTGCAAGGTTTTTGACACTGCCACATAACTGAAAGACAGAGAGACATGGTCTAGATGAAATCATTATTGAGTAAATGTAAAAAAATGTGGAACAGTGCCCCTAGATAATAGTTAACCATTAACTTCCTATGAAAATTATATTCTTTAAGAGTCTGTCCTGAGCTTAGCAACATTTGCATATTCTTTAATGGTCCGGATGTTGTATATTTAAGACTTCAGTGTGGGAAAAGCTGCGGGACAGAAAGAGCACATTGGAGAAACGATCTGACAAAGAGATAGGATGTTGTTCACTTTGGATTCCTGCCTGCATGTTACACCTAGCCACCTGGACAGGTAAAGGATGGGTTGGTTCTCTGGGAAAGATCTTGTGCTTCTGGCAGATCATAACTGAGGACAGGTCAGCAACATCTTGTTGCTGCAAAGAAGACAGAGGCAATAGTGGGCTCCATGACCACTAGAAGGTCTTTGCCTTCAAGGCAGAAGAACATGGCTCCTTTCAGCATGGGCCAGGCTCTGGCTCAGACAGCACACATGGGTTTGGTGTGTGTGGGGCCACGGAGCAATGGTTGTGGAGGGAGATCTGGTGAGGTCAAAAACCATCCACAAACTGTAGAAGGCTTTTGGAGCAGGGATCAGGGAGGCAACTATTGCAGTCTGGCTGGCTCTTTCTTATGTTTTAATGCGGTTCTGTGGTCATGCGATAAGCACTTTTAGCCAAGAATTTTTCGTACCTAGAGAACAATTTAAGCAATGTAGGAGCAAGCAGAGACAATCTGTCAGTTGGAGTGGAGATGCTGTCTGGAGACCCGCAAGTTAAAAAATAGATTTTGGTTTTGTTGTCTAACAGACCTGATTAACAGTGTAAATACATGTAAATATCTTTGACAAAGACAACTATCTCAGGTCTGTTTCAATTCATTTTAGTTCAAGAAGGAGGTAATTCCCCCTGGAATCCAAAACGTTCAGATCGCTTAGGCTCCATGACAACCTGTGTGGAGGAAGTTGTGTTGGGGTAGCTGGCTGCTCTGTTTCATTTTTTGGAAGTCAGAAGAAATTATCTTGACATTCCTGAAAACAAAAAGTTGCCAGAAGTTTCATGAGAGATTTTTCCTTTCAGTGAGAGTGAAATCTCTTTTAACATGCCGCATTGTCACACAAAATGGAAATCTTGAATTTCCAGACATTTCTGCTGGTCAGTTAACTCATTCTAAAAGCTGCTTGCTCTATTAAAAAGAAAAAAATAGCTTCAAAGTTTGTAAGGTTTATAACCTCCTCGGGGGTGGAGGCCTTGGACACAGACATCTCAGATCAGAGGTCTAAACTTGCTTGCTTACTCCCTTTTACTTCCACTGACACTTCACTGCCCTGGTGCTACAATTGCCTTTGGAAGTGTTTTTCTGATATATTTTGTCTTACCCATACAAGAAAACTACCACAAAGGCAGGTGTGAGACTCTAATTTTCAGAAACAGTAAAGGGAAAGTTATTCATTTGTATTCTTGTCCATCTGCTCTGCAGTATCTACTGCACTATACAGTAAAAATCAGTATTTCCACTCAGTTTCTATGGTTTAATAATCATCAAATTCTCATACAGAGTCTGTGGCCTGAGCCAAGTTTCTCTATTAACCAGCCTGAAACATCTTTGGTCCTGAGATGAAATAAGATCAGATTCATTAAGCCCAGCATTTCCATAAGGAAAATATATAGGTATTTATTTGAAAAAAAAAGCCTCAAATTCCTTCATCCCAGATAATTTGTTCCTGCTAAATGTCACGTGTTGCAAATGCCTGCAATTCATAATGGTTTTATAAATCAGAGCTTGGGAAGGCTGATTAATGTAAAATGGGCTACGTGGCATGGGCCAGGACACGGTATGACAGGAAACTGTGCTGGTGATTTCGGGTTCTGATCATATTTTAGTAAATGCTAACATTAAATGCACCTAAAAATCTGTAGAATAACACACCTCTTCAAGCAGAACGTTTCCCCAGTGACTTATTTGCTAAACACAAAGTGCCTTGGATTTTCAATGGTCGAGACTATTTTGAGTTTGAATAAGGCATAAAGTAATAAAATAATAAATGTTTCTTTTTTTCCTTTATCCTTCATGTATTTTTCCTTTAACATTAATCACTGGATAGATGAGGTGAAAAATGCAATTCAAAGTTTTATATTGTATTCCTGCTGATTTTTTTCCCTGTAATATATCCAGACAAGTTGCATTTTGATATTCAGGTCATTTGAAGATTTTCTTTTTATCTTTATAGGAAATGGAATAGTCATACTGTGCTTTGCCTTTTACTCATAGATTATTTTTGGCAGTGGTCCTCGGGACAAATCTTTTCTATTCTAAATCTGCTAAACTGGAGTTCTCTACAGTGCTACAGAGCAATGGTACTTCTTCACCATGGACCTTGTGCTAAGCATTGATTACAAACAGAACCAAAATGACAGTCTAATTATCAAAAAAAAAGTTAAAAGAGACAATGTGCCTGATTCTTCCCTAGAAGCATGGGATGGAGCACCAGAAAAGATCAGCTATGAATGTTTTATTAGATGGAAGAAAATTTCCTGAATATGACGTTATCAACACACAACAGCTATTTCATGAATTTAAATGCACAAGGGGCAGATATTTGTGGATAATACTTAATCAGTTTCAACCTGCCAAGGAGTTGGGCTACACCCTTAAGATCAATTTCATTTTTTTTTCTAAACATATCTTTTTTATTCTAACATATTGTTTTATTCTAAATTATGGCAAAGAGTAATTTCCAAAGAAGAAATGCCTGCATATAGGGCATTGTATGTTTAGTAAAAAGCATTATGGTCAGCTTCCAATAATTTGGGAAGCAATCAACTTAAAGCTATTTTTTTTAATTATTCCTTTTCTTTTGTATCCACATATAATGTAAACATGCATAAAATTATAGATCATTCAAAATTTCAAGACATCTTTAAAGAATTTTTGTGGATGCTGCCTTACAGAGGCATCCTCTCATATGGAAGAGCGGCCCTGGGAAGTTGTCCCTGCTGTTAGATGACAGAATTCAGGTGCTCCAAAGCCAGCTCATACGCTTTCTCCACAGGCCTGGAAAACTGCTCAGTCCTTCAGTGGCCAGCCTAGAATGCCCTTTAGACTTTTGAGTAGTGGAAAAAGATGAGTTAAAAGCGGTGATACTTGTTGCTGTTTGGTGGCGCGTTCAGGGCTGAAATTATGTCAGTGTTTGGCACAATTGCAAAAGTACAATTGCTTATCATTGTTTGTAGAGAGAGTAATATAGAAGATAAGGGGCCACCATCTCTCCAGGGGACCTCAGTACTCACCCTTTCCACTCCTTAAAGAGAAACAAAAGTGATAGTAGGGGAAACTGAAATCCAGAGTCGTCAGCAGCCTTCCTTACTTACAAAGCTGGAGCTCTGCAAAAGTAAAGATGTTAACTCTCTATTGCATAGACCAACAGCTTTCTGCAGGCTGCATGTTCCAAAGCATTCAGAAGCACTGAGTCAGGGCTGGCCTCAGCAGAATGAATAATTGCACAAAATCAGGCCATTTTCAACACTGGCAAAGCTTCATTAGTGCTTGCTCAAGGAAGAGGCTTCTGAAGAGCAGAAAAATGGTCTGCCAGCTGTCACACTGGCAAGGGACTAAGCATTTATAGGGTCACTACTTCTCCAGGTGCTGCCTCTGTGACTTTAAGTAAGTCAGCTGAGGCTTGATTTCTTCAGCAGTGCTGTCCAGGCTTCATTATATATCCATTAGCAAGAGGTAGAGATGGCCGGTGTGGCTGAAAATCAGGCATTAATCTCCTTGTGCCTCACCTTCCCCACACTAAAAACAGCAGTGATGTTTCCCCAAGCATGAATTGCTAAATTCACATGAATGGGGTGAAAAGGGCCATTTCAGTCCAGCATGGAGCTCTGTTCCTTTCCCTAGGGGAACTGCTGCACAGCAGCTCCTTACATTAGCTGCAGCCGCACAGCCCTGCATTATCAGCCCTCAACCCCGAGCTAGCAGCAGTATCCAAAAGCTCAGCATGGAGCAGGTCCAGGTCCTTCAGCAGTTTTACAGCTTGTGCTGTTTCACAGCTCCGTGCTGCCTCAGGCCGGCTGTTACCCGTACACAAGCGAGCAAATTTAAAGCTGGCTTAGCATTTGAGGGTGACAGTACCACCTTGCCTTTCTGCTTCAGTATAAACATGACCCTAGAAAAACAGTGCCTCCCATCTCCCCCACTGCCCAGGTGACCTTGGAGCACAGGCCCCGCATAGCCATGCTCCCTCACTGGGATCAGAGTCCGCTGTGCTGTGGCAGGAGCACGCTGGCAGCAGCAGAGGGTGTCACTGTCAGGTTGCAGTCACCCGCAGCTTTCCGAAGTAGCAGCATCATGTGATAATGCCAAAGGCTGTAATTTGAACACTGCAAACTGCAGGGCCTCAGCTAGAAGGGAAACGGCGAAGCAGGAAGAATGGCCATCTCCGTACAGATTATGAGAGATAGATTACAGTCAACTGGAAAAAAAAAATCACAGAGCAACAGAGAGGTGGCTGGAAACCTTGGAAAAAAACCCAGTTCAACAGAACATCAGTATTTTGAGAGTCCCAGCCAGGAAGCAGGACACAGATACCATGCAGTAAAGTGCTGCCAGACATGTTGGTTATTGATTTTTCTGAAGATCCCACCTGAATTGAATGTGTGGACTGAATCCCAATGAGAGTCCCAGATGGAGTAGGCAATTGTGGAGGCAACGGACTTATTACTCTTTAGGACTCAAGGGACCAAGATAGGTTTTTACAAGCAGCTAAAACGAAGAAAGAGATCATATGGGAAGGTGCTAGGCTCCTATTGTTTCCGGACACAAGTCCTATAACCCGGGGCAAAAGGGAAGAATTAACTGTGGTTAAAAAAAAAAAAAAAAAGAGAGAGAGATATAAAATGTGTCTGCATCAGTTTCTCTGGCTTGCCAAAGTGTACAGTTCACACAGTGAGAAAACCAGCATCTTTGGGGAGCAGAGGCAACAGAAGTTGCTGTCAAAATCATTGGAGACAGAGAAACTCTGCAACTGCTCTCTGCAATGTGCTGGGTCTCCACTGCTCCCCACAGCAGGGAACTGAATACTGGCGCCATGTGGGAGTAGGGGAAAAGCTTATTTCTTTTTCCTTTCTCTTTATTTTATGTCTTGTAGCCTGTCCTACCATGCAAGCATCTGAGTAGTAAAAAGTACCTGCAACTGCTGCCAGGAGTTTTAGGATAAGCACATCCAGTCCATCACAGAGCTGCATCTGGCATTGGTATGGTGCAATTGCTACACAAACACCACACGTATGGTTATCTATTTTGGCGCTTTTGTCCATGTCCTGACTGCATTTAATGCATAACAAAACAATGTCAGTAACGTCAGAGCCCCCGGCTTTTGCAGCAGGGATGAGTCCAAGAGCCCCGAGAGTGTTTGCTTGGTGCATCCTAAAATTTAGCCTTGACTAGTATCAGCCTAAGTGCCCAGAAAGGTTTGGATTTCCATGTCTGTCCTCCTCCCTGGAAACCTGAGGGTTTTCAAAGGGGAAAAACATGACTGCTCTCCCTTCCCAGGATACTGTACCTGTGGAGGAATAATCCCAAGTACCAGTAGAGGCTGGGGGCTGACCTGCTGGGAGCAGCTCTGCTGAGAGGAGAGAGAAGGACCTGGGAGTTTTGGCGGATGATAAGTTGATCATGAGCCAGCAATGTCCCTGCTGCCAGGAGGGCCAATGATGTCCTGGGGTGCATCAGGTATAGTGTGGCCATCAGGTCAAGGGAGGCGATCCTGCCCCTCTACTCAGCCCTGGTGAGGCCACATCTGGAGTGCTGTGTCCAGTTCTGGATTCCTCAGTATGAGAAAGACAAGGAGCTGCTGGAGAGAGTCCAGTGGAGGCCAGAAAAATGATTAGGGATCTGGAACATCTCTCTCATGAGGAGAGGGAGCTGGGCCTGTTTAGTCTAGAGAAGAGAAGACTGAGAGGGGATCTCATCGAAACATAAATGTATCAAAAGCGGGTGCCAAGAGGATGGTGTCAGACTCTTTTCAGTGGTGCCCAGTGACAGGATGAAGAGCAGTGGCCATAATCTAAACCACAAGAAGTTCCACCTCAACATGAGGAAGAATTTCTTTACGTTGAGGTGGCAGAGCCCTGGAACAGGCTGCCCAGAGAGATTATGGATCTCCTCTCTGGAGACATTCAAAACCTATCTGGACACATCCCTGCACAACCTGTGACCCTGTCTTGGTGGGGGGTTAGACTGGATGATCTCCAGAGGTTTCTTCCAAACCTAATGATTCTGTAATTCTGTGATTCCCTCTGACTGCATTGGAGCCCGAGGGCCACTGGTGGCTCTTTGCCCCTCAAAAGCATGGCCTGGGCTCTTTGGGGAGATTAAAGCCTAAGGAAAAGGCCTTTATGAATCTGAACAGGTGGTAGGTGGAAGGCCACAGAGAAATTGCTTGCAAACATCCCATTCTCTGGCAGTAGCTCTCCTGAGCAAGGCAGCTGGACACTGCAGGTTGCAGGAGCAGCACAGGGCTTATGCCTCCTGGGTGCCCAGGTGCTGCTGGTGATGACTCTGCTGCTGGCTGCATGCAGCATCCCTCGAAGCCACCACACCTGAGCTGTTGGCTGGACCCCCTGCATGTAAGGAGGACTGCTTCAGCTGCTTTTATTTTATGTGTCTCCATCCCTCTCCTGGCACCTCTCCTTAAATGCACAAGCATGGCTTAAAGCCTGCCAAGAGGTTTGCCACCCCAGTAGCTGCTGCTTCTGAAAACACCCCAGGAACCACTAACCCTCCCTTACCCTTTCTCTCCTCCATACATCCTCCTCTTCACGGCAAGAAACAGGCCGGAAAAATAGACACATTTTTTGATGCTGATTCCGCAGATGTTCCTGCCTGCAATAGTAGTGCTCCATCATTAGAGGCTGGACTCACACCCCCAGTTCATGTGAATACTTTCAAATGTGTAGAACCAAAATAGGAAGAGAGCCACTTGCTAATAATATCCATTGAAATACACTGGCATTTGACTGCCTTCTGCTTAATCCTTTCATTTTCTTCCACAAATGAGATTTGCTGCTGTAGCCCAGATTACAGGGCAGTAATGAGCGAGGAAGGGAGCTCCCACATGCAAAGAGAGGCTTAGCCAGAAAATAAACAAACAAATCAAATAAATAAAACGCCGTCCCACATTAGATGAAGTTGTACTGCCACCTCAGGTTACCATCTGTTTCTACTTTGATTCCAGTGTTTCTTTCAACCATTTTGTCTACTGCTTATGAGTTCAGCTGGTGGCTGTTGTTTCTAAACACAGTGGGGCCCCAGGAGAACCACAGTGCCCCATTCTCCTGGTCCCAGATCCTGGGATATGATCTAGGAGAGAAAGAGAGAAAGAAAGAAGAAAATAATGAGAGGGTGAAAGAGCGAAAGATGAAAGAGAGATAAAAAGAAAGAGAGAAGAGAGAAGAAAGAAAAAAGAAAGAGGAAAGAAATGGAGATCCTTCCCACTATCCTACATTCTTCTAATCTCTTTCCTTTTTTTTTTTTTTCTAAACAGCTCTTCAGTTTGGAGGGATATTAAAAATAGAAGAGTGTTAGATTTGGCAATAAATTAATGTCCAGATGAAGGGAAAACAATTACAAATTGGAAACAGATTTATTCACACTCAGTGTATTAATGAAAACGTAAAAAAAAAAGCTAAACTGGGTATACTGTGTGGAAAAAAATAATGGCCCAGCAGGTCTACTTTTTATTAACAACTCATCAGTAAGCAGGTTGTAATTCATAACAAAGAATTTACCCCAAGGAACGCCACAGGACTGTGAGCTTTTTAGTTTCCTAAGAAAATACATATGTTGTTCCACTTGGTTTCCTTTCAATAAAACCCACCAGTTAGCACTTCATTTTCGAGCTGTTCTGACAAATCAGGTGAGTTAGCTTTGTAGAAAAAACAGAAGCCAACTTTTCAGCTGAGAATTTTAGGGAATTTTTTAATAACTTAAATAAATTTCCCAAACGGCAAGGAAGTATGATAAAAGGCTGTGAAATGAGTTTGTTTGGAACAGCTTGAAAGAATTTTTCTTTTTAATTTGCTTCATTAATTTTTCCTGAGGAAATATTTAGGGATACATCCCTTACTGCTAAGGTATGTGTTTGAGACAAAAGGAATTTTTATGATTTTTGTTGTGTTTTTATAGTGTCTTGAAACCTGATTAAAGATACTGATGAAAACCTGCCCACTGGTTTGCAGCTATGTGCAAGGCCTGAAGGAGACTGAGACACCAAGAAATCAGTTTTGTGAAGGTCACTCTAACACGATGGGTCTCCTGTGACACAAAATCCTGCATTGTTTCCTTCAGCTGCCCCTATCACCTACATACAGAAAAGCCCTCTTGAAGGAAGAAAATAATCAAGAAGGCAAGTAGGAAACCAGACAGAATTATATGAAATGAAAGAAAGAAAAAGGAACCGAGGTGCAAAGTTGGTACAGATTAAATAAATCACTCCAGTTAAATTACTAACAGCGCAGTGCTGGTCATGACATGCAGCACGTCCAGCCTGGGCTCAGTAACAGACCTGCCACAAGTGCCAGGGCCTCCCACTGGCACCAGTGTCTGTTATACCTGAATGGAATTCTCCATTCAGTCATCTTTCAGAAGGAAAAGAGCAAATTTCCCCCTATTTTGCCAGCCTTTCTTCATGGTTTGGTAGAGCGGAGATCTAGTGGAAGGCTCCAAGAGATCACTGGGAGCTTTCCCATCAACTTAGTGGTTCATATACACTGCTTATCAAACATCACTAAAGGGAAAGGAACTACCTGCTCTGGGATTTCCTAACATTATACTGAAATATAATTTGAGATGCAGAGATGCAGAGGAGACTGTGTTCCTAGTTATTTATCATTCTTGAGTTGATTAGAGAGAAGCACTGAAAAAACAAGGATTACTAAGAAGCACAGAACTTATGTGGAAAGACTGCTTATAGCCAACAAGATATTTACACTGAGTAAAATGCAACTTAAAGTTAATTTTAAACCTTCTCCAAAAGGAGAAATAATTGTGATTGAGAGTCAACTGTTTCTCTTGCATCTGCTGTGTCTCTGATGACCATCACTCCCTTGGGTACAAAGTTCTCAGTGGAAGAGATGTGCACAATTACTTGTTTCAGAAATAGTGAGACGTGGGAGTGTGCTGGTTCATGTGTCTCTACCATGACTATGTATGTTCCAAAAGCATATACTTCAAGTGGCAGAAGTCTCTGCGACACAAGTGTAGATTATAAAGCTCCTATGAATAAACCCAGGAAGGTTCTCGGGCACAACTGTAATATTTTAGAAGGACTGACTCTCCATACAGCTTTTTAAAGCAGGTTAAAGTGAAGATAATCCTAGAACATTTCTAAGGCAGAACCCTTAGTTCTTTACCTCCAGACCCAGTGTGCAGGATCCAGCTGCAGAGAAGAACCAGCCCATCTGTCGAAAGCAACCTATTACTGTGACTGTTGGGCCGGAGTAGGACGTGGACATTGACATTTCCAAAGCACTTCATCTGAGAAATGCTGGTCAGGTTAATACTCAGAGACCTCTGCAGTGACATACGAATGGAAACAACCTCCTCCCTCTTCCATTTCGATAGATACAGACCACGGTATCCTCTGTAATTAGAGACAGTATAAGTGCTTGAGGATGCAGCTCATAGCTTGGAAAGTGTAGGCAGCTGAAGCATTTAGGCACATGAAATCACTGGAAGATTAAAATACTTACTGTGTTCATCCGCTTTCAGCCAATCTCCAATTTGTAATCTGTCCAGAAAAAAATGAGATCATATATCTGCTACTCAAATTATTTTGCTATCTGCCAAAGAATGCTTCTGGGAAGGGTTATTCTTCCCAGCAGAAATGTAGGAAATAAGTTGGAAAACATTAATTCATATTAATAAAAAAGGCCTGTGAAGACAACAGCTGTTTGATCCTTAGATAAACTGTAGACAGTTTTCACTATTTAAGTCATCATGAGTGATGTACTGTAGGCTTAGAGAGAAAAAGGGAGCCAAGAAAAAGAGGAGAGAAAAGAAAAAAGTCTGGAGAAAATATTTACTTGCATACTTTTCCTAGGAAAATAGAAATGTAGCTAATGAAACAGACTTGTTCAGATACTCCGTAGCACTCCCCGAGGGATCTGCAGGAGATGCTTTCCACCTACTCCTAAGCTCGCTTCAGCAGTCATGGTTGGGGTTCTGAGGTGAGAGCCCTGTGGGCAGGGGCTTTGCAGGCATTTGAAGAAAGATGGATTTGGGGGACTGACGGTGCCTCTGGGGCTGGAGGATGGCAGTCCTGCTGACGTGGCAGCCAGTGATGTTTGACAGGGCAGCTGCTCAGCCGGGAGTCCGGCTGCAGGGGGGACCCTGCCTGGGGGAGCCAGGAGTTGCAGGGAACCAGTGAGGATTGGATGTCCACATCCAAACAGAGCTACAGCATGTGAGGGGGAATCCAAAGCATGGCTAGTTTCAATTGTTCTGCCACATGAGAGGGGCTGTAGGTGCCTTTCAAGGTGGGCAGTGGTCTCGGGCAGACTTTCACATCCCTTCCTCTGCTGCAGCACCTTTCCCTGTTCCCAGAGGACACTCCTCAGTAGCTACAATTCAGACACAAGTGACTTTAAATCAAGAAGTATACTGGAAAACAAAACAGAAACTAGCACATGGCTTCTGCTCCAGAGGCAAGCAAACATGCGTGTGATGTGAGGATGGACATGGCCCCTTGGCTGCTCTCCACTGCACTTTGTCCAGAGAAGGGATCTTCTCAGATGTGTCTGCCCTGGTGTGGAGTATCCAGAGACAAAAGGGAGGAGACTTTCCCCAGGTCACAGCCAGGAAAGAAGGTGGCCCAATGCTGTGGCTTTCTCCAGCCTAAACTCCAGATGGAACACCCGGATAACAAGGAAGCTTGCTCCCTCCCGGTCCTGACCTCTGCTTCTGCTGGTGAAACCAGTCTGGGTAATCTCTTTGTGGTTTTTTGGCCTGATTGCTCTGGATACCACATTGGCTGGATGTCTCATACATCCTAAGTTTTTATCAAATGCAAAAATTCCAGCTTGGGGGTTGTTTTTTCCCCCTAATTAAGATTTATTCCCTGAGGTCTCCATGCAACTCCCTTTCCTGAGTGCTTGGCAGATGCTGGGGTTCACTGCAGATGCACACAGAGGGGGGGACCAGGTGACGTGGGGAAGCTTTTGGGAGGCCTGTTGATAAGTGTTTGTCAGTGGAACAGACACCTCACTGTGGCTCCCTTTTACAAGCTTCTTAAACTAGCTTCTAAACTAGCTTTTAACAAAGAAAATGTGTCAAAGTACCAATAAAACTGCTCTAATAAGCCCTCCATAGCAAACTCCTAATTGAAGCTCATAAAGAGAGCTCTAAACAGTATTTAAAGTGCAAAGAAAACATATTGGTCCTCAATGCAAACAAGTAGATGTGGTGCTGATGCTTTTTATTTGACCAACATGAAAGCTGCAGAACACAAAAATGTAGGTGTGGGATGTGTGTGGTTAGAAAGCTGGTTATGGGGCTTACAGGCAGGTTTAAAACCTCTCCTTCAACAAACAGGCAGTTCAGCTCCAGCGCTTTCAACCTGCCCAGAAACTTGTACAAATGCCTATTTCACTTGTACACTTTCCCACACACATGGATGTACCTGCAAATGCAGGACAGAGCGTGCACACATTTTATTGACTACTTACTGATTTGCTTTTGTATTTCAACTACTGCAAATTAGGCATCTCCTCTCAGTGCCACTGTTTAGGCTCTCAGTATCAGCACAGAGCTGGAATTACTCTGCATCTCACTGAGGTCATGCAGTGACTCTTTGTGACCCCTGCTGAAAGCATCTGGAGGGCTTCTAACAGTCCACTTTGAGAGCTCCCCCATGAGTGACAATGGTAAGCCTCCTCCAAATCTCTAGGTTTCTCTCTGGCCTAAGGGAAAAGAAGCACACACAGATGTTGAAGAGGAGAGGGAAAGGAAAATACATTTGAGAATGGTGTAGCTTGGGAGAGAACATAGCATTCATGGCAACCCATCTCACCCCACTGCAACTCCTGCCCCATGAAGAAGCAAAATTAAAATACATTTTCGTCCTAGTTGTATATGAACTCTACAGAATGATTTCCCCAACAAAATGTAATTTCCTTGCTCCTCCAGTTGCTGCAGCGCTTGTTCCCACTGAAGGCAATAAATTTGTGATGGCAGGGTTATCAAATGTCCTGCTGGACAGGACACACCCCAGTGTGTGTTTAACTTGGGATGTGCAGGTACCACTAAAGCAGGTCGGGGAGCTCCAGCCATGCCTGCGGTCTGCTTTGCCCGTGGCTTCCCTGGCTGGTAGTGGGAAGCAGACGGAGCGGCTGGGCAGCCACATGTGGAGGGGAGTGGGGATGGGAGTCAGTCTGGTGGGGGCAGGGAGAGTTAAAAATACCATGGGATGAAATTTCGGGATCAAAGGAGAGGAAATAATAGACTTTGAAGATGAGGAAGGAGGGAAAAGGAAGACTTAGAAGACACCAATAAAGTAAAAGTCTTTTGAAAAAGCACTCAAGCCTTCTACAGCATATTTGGGCTGTGAGGCCAATATACCTGGTGGTGGTGTCTCCTGATCTCTGCCTTTCTCAGGCTCTTTTCAAGGAAGAGCTGCATTAAAATCCATCGAGCTGCTGATGAAACACTTTGTGGTTTTGCCTCAAGTAATTCACTGGTTTCCACAAAAACTAAAGGCATTTTTTATGGGCAAAAGCTGTCATTTCACTGTGCTAAGCTGTTTCTGCCATAAAAAAGGTGCGATTTCACTTCCTGCACATGTGTGAAAATTTAGGATGTGTTCCAGTATAAAAGAACATGTTGCCACATGAAAAGCTGTGTTTTTAACAGCATTTGCAAAATCTCACCCTTGACCAAATCTGTCAGTTCTCACAGAATCTTGAAGATCAGACCATGACTTGGTTTTCTGTGAGGACACAGAAGTGTTAAAATACTGCAGTGATGGGAAAAACAAAGGAAATGGAAAAGAAGAGGTAAAAGGAAAATAAGATGAAAACGAAAAGAAGAAGACAACAAGAAGAGAAAAAATGAAAGGGAAAAGGAAAGGGGAAAGGGAAGGGGAAGGGGAAGGGAAGAGGAGAGGAGAGGAGAGGAG
>VZRR01003151.1:895800-1013018 GCA_013398015.1 Oreocharis arfaki
AAAAGAAAAGAAAAAAGAAAAGAAAAAAGAAAAGAAGGAGAGAGGCCCCATATATGCAAGGACTTGACACAATTGTAAGTGTGGAATTTACAAAGACTTTCAGTGGTATAAAAACCATCTGCCTCAGATGAGGCTGCTGTCCTGGAAGATTAAGACTCCCTTACCCTTCATTCAGCAGGAAATGGGAGACTTGAGACCGTGGTATGCTAGAAAAAGAGGGAAGGACTCCTTCCCTGAGGCACATTGCCCACCTAAGGGATGCTGCAGACTTCCTCTTGCACCCAGAACCTGGAGGAGAGAACAGCAGGTTCAAATGGATGATGGCAAGACAAAAAAAATCTGAAAGTTTCCCTAAAATCAGTTACATACTTCTTGTGAGGTTGGACTCAAAAGTCTCTCCATGTACTGAGAATCCACAGGCTAAATAAGACTGTGATGCATCATGTGGAATAAGGTTAAGAGAAGAAATGGTTGATGAAAGCTCTCAGGCCATGATTACATCCTATGAAATCATCATAAGACTAAAATAGTTTCTCATTTTCAGCTACAAGTCTAGAAATATTAAAATACAAAAGGTCGATAAAATTATTTGACTACTGAAAACTGAACACTTCTGAAGCAGAGAATCGAATGCAGCTGTTTTCTCCACATTGAGTAAAAAAATGAAAAAAGTATAATGGGAATTTTAGACTTTTTTTTACTTCAAAGTAGCCTTGTTCTGTGCGATACCCATGTTCTACATATGGCCTTCAGTATATTCTTCAGTGTCTTGCTAGCACTCAGATGTACTCAATAATGCTTTATAATGCTTCACTGGGAAATTTAAGAAATTATTTAAAACAGTATCAAAAAGTGAAGGCACTGCAATGAAATTCACCAAAATCAGCAAGAAATGCTCCTTTTCAGTTGAAATTGTGAGTCTTAATAAAAACTAAAGTCAATAGAGACTTTGGATCAAGCTGTGAATCAGCTCTTCAAAACAGGTGCAGAACAGTGAGTAAGTCTAGGGCTGAAGTCAATTAGACCCACTCAGGCTTGGTCAATTAGTCATTCTTTTGATCTCTCAATCTGTCAGAAAAGAAAAAAAAAAAGTTCATTTTTACTCAATTCTTTAGCTACAGGGAAGAGGGATCCTCTCTTAGTGTTAAAGCAGAAAAGCTTCTCTGGACCTCATTTTCTTTTCTGTCTCACACATTATTAGGCTTTCTGCAAGAGGACAGGTTTGCAGATGCTCACATGGAATACTGAAGAACAGGCACTGGGGGCAGAGCTTCAGGATATTAAAGGAGAGTAATGTGATATGCAACCAGCATCAGCTGCATGTGAAATGGCACTGGGCTGGGCTCAGTGATGAGGCACCTAAACTTTCACACACAGCAGCCATCCTCACATCCTTTCACATCCTCAGCAAATACACTTGGAGAATGAGCTGGGATGGGTCCAATAAAAAGCCCCCACAAACAATGTTGCATAAAACAGGCTGAACTTTATAACTGCAGATGACACAGGACAGAGCATGAAGAAGTGGGTCCAAGGAAAAGGTATAGGATTGCCCTGATCAGCGCCTTGGGGTTCATGTCTTCAGGTATAGTCAGGAAAATCACCCCAGCTTCCCTCCCCATCACTCCCTTCCCGAAGCTGCCTGGCACAGCACTTTCTACCTCCTCAGGGAAACTCTCTCTACCAAAGTAGAAGTAATTAACTCCAATTTTGCAGGTGGAATATTCATTATTTTTAATGAAGTTGTGTTTATCCTGCAAGGTAAGTTGTTGTATCCTGTAAGTTAGTCTTACCCTATGAGAGAATAAAGGCGTTATCCTGCTATTGTTAAATTAATGGAAGTGCCCAAGCAGAACTGCTGTTTTAGACTAGCCAATTCTGCATGCTTAGACAAGGTCTAAGACCTTTAATAGATAAAATCAACATAAACACGTTTCTCAAAGTAGAGCTAAAGCAGATTCGAGGATTATTTATAGTAATGGACATAGAACTTTGCATTCGGACACAAAGTGCACTCTGCCTCACTGAACCTGTCGGTAGAACTACGGAATAATTTCCTGTACCTTGGCATAGTTATGTGTACTCAAAACCACACGGACCTGTAACTTCAGACCACAGCTATCCCTGCGGAGAACAAAGCACTGGATATCTTGAGGATGGCATCAATACAATACTGGAGGCTTAAGCTGCTGGATACAAGCCAAAGAACATAAATTAGGAAACATTTTACAGTCCAAATATGTTGGAAACTGTATGCAGAGCTGACCCTTTTTAGGGTGATTTGAAAAGCACATGGCTTTAGATTATTTTGATGGATTAAGTATTACACTGAACTGTCTGTTTAGGAGGTTCTAATTAAATTTCAAAGAATAAAATTCTACCATGTTTTTAAATATTTTAAATATTTGTGTATCGTGGGATAAATGAAACAACTCGGAGTGAAAACTTGGCCCTACTGAAACCAGTAGGAGTTTTCCTTTTTGAAATTCATGTTGACTTCTAGAATGGCAGAATTTCATCCTTGAGAAAATGCTTTTATATTGAACAAACATGGTTTGACTTTTCTTTTCTTTGTTCCAATAAATACATTTCGTATGGGGTCCTTTAGAACAGAGGAGGCAGAAGCCACATTATCACAATAAGGTTTCCATATTCCTTCCCCATACAGTTTGTTCTAGGAAAGCTGTCACACCGTGTCTGTTGAACCTGACAGTCTCATAATTCATTTTTATCTCTGTGTGCACTCAACCCTGACAGACTCAGTGTATAATACAGATGACCCTACTAAACTGCAGTTAATGTATCAGTTTTTGGATAAGCAAGAGCTGGTGCAGTTGCAGTGGGCTGGTTGCTAGTGCAAATGTGCATCCTTCAAACACGTTTGTGTTTCCTCACTGACGATGAATACCTTGCCATAAGCCAAACAGGAAGGAGAGGAAGGCACTGGCACAGGAAAGTGGTTAAACCACTTTGTAACAGCAAATTGGCCTGCTACTCCTCCAGCTGTGCCCACCTCCTCTGCAGGATGTGGTGGGCTGGGTGAAGGGGTGGCTGGCTGCCAGCTGAAATGGCCCCCTCGTCCTTACCCTCATACCATGGCAGTCACAGAGGCCAGCCTTGCACCAGAAAAAACATACCACCTTCCCTGCCAAGTCAGCAATCACTTGTGCCCTTGTCACCTGCACTTTACCACTCCAGAAAGACATTTTACCAGGTCAGTTGTCATTTACCAGCAAATGAAAGGCCAGTGAGATTGTCTAACAGCACTCTGCCCAAATTAATCTGCAGACATATTCCTTTACATTGAAGAAGTCTTGTATCTTCTGACTTGTGTGCCAAAATGTGGCTGATCAGTTATCTCTCTGGGATAACTTTGGAATACTATCAGGAAAGTGCTGGGTCTCCTGTGATCTGACCTGATGCCATAGGGCTTGGCTGCACAATTCCCACTGGCTTTGGTCAAACCCTTATGACTCTGCTGAGGTCAGAGAATCCACAGGCACATCTCTAGTGCTCCTAGGACCAGCTGTGTTGTTGACTCTGTCATGTTTTTATGTGCAAATGCGCAGAAAGGCCAGACCCACACAATAGCTTAAGTACACAACCTCCCACTATTTGATTCTGGAGGTCTGAGCCCAAAATTCATTTCCTCTGAACCGCACTTGACTGCCCATCCATCCCCTTGGAGACCATGATGTCTTTGTGTACCAATACTTCCTGCAGTTAAAACCACTGGGCATCCAAGACCCTGCTGCTAAAGGCAGTGGGAAGTAAGAACAGTCCCTGCTCTGCTGCTAGGGACCAAATCTCTCCCCATCTGTAAAAGATTTCTCACCTGTCTATGTCTGGGGATGCAGATGTCCCCCTCTAAACTGCTGTATGAGTAGAAGGCAGGACTGTTTCTCCCTAATGTGAGAGCCTGGCAGGCAGAGCAGGTAGCGCCTGTGCCAGGAGCACACAAAGAGCTGCTAACTGGACTGAGCAGCTGAACCTGCAGCTCCTGAGTCCTCTCACCATGAGGGGCAGAGATGGTCAAGCTTCTCATCTGAAAACAGAAAGGCTATCTCCAGCACTGCTCTAGGGAAAATAGCATATTTCAATATTCAGCTGGAGTTTTTCAGTGCCCCCAGAAAATTGTACTGTGATGGAAAATATTAGTTAAAAGCAGCAATTATTCAAAACCTGAGAAAAAGCAGCTTGCTTTTTTCCGCTCTCTTTTTCTACTACTCGCAATCCTGAATTGCTTATGAGCTTGTAATTGTGTATAAACTGGTGGCAGACACAGCTGTTAGCACAGTCAGGGCAGCAGCCACTTTCCAAATGTCCCAATGTGCAGGAGGTAGTGCAGAAACATCTCCCCACCCCTGATCTTGTAGTTGTCCTGAACAGTGGAATTGAAATAAGAGAGCAGTCTATGCCTTTTGTAAAACAAATGTCTGTCTTTGCTGTTGCAAGCTGTACTTCCACTGAGGGTTTTCTCAATATACACATCTCCTAAAAGCTACCATACTGCAAACTGACATTACTGCATCAGCAGAAGTCTCTGCACAGAGTCAGTCTCAGAAACAGCAGAAGTGGGAACTCGCTTTTGCCGGCCCCTGGGGAGGGAGCTGTTCCATGAATTTTGTACATATAGAAGTTGTTGATAAGCCCTCTTGCAACATCAATGCGTTTCCCATAGGCATTGGAGTAACCACTTCCTTTCTTCTAGTTTGCAGCTGCCTGTTTAACTCAAGACAGAGAGCAGAGATTAAGACCAGCTTAATAGGAGAGAACACCTGGAGCAAAGCCTGTTAGCAGCTCCTGCATCCCCAGGAACAGCTCTGTGAAATGAAAAAGCCATGGCAAGGTCCATTCCTTTGACAGGGAACAGTGACATGATCCTAATTGCAATGGGGAATGGAGTGACCCTCCTGGTCTGCTCCACAGAGAGCTTGACCGCTATAAATTTTTATTCTTGTGGCATTTTGCTTTCCTGTGCTCGGAAAGTTCTGCATTTGTTGACTTTGTGTCAGCTGATTAATTGGGTATTAGCAATGCTTTGGGTGAAATCCTGGTCCTGCCAAGCAGGAGGGGAATTACACCAATGAATAAACTCAGAGCTTTAAATTGAATTTCCAAACTTTTCCTTTATATATGACAGACAGTGTGACAGGATCTCAGGGTAATTCACAAATAGGAATGCACTTCCTAATTGTTGCCCCCATTTATGGATATGTTAGATATATTTCACATATTGAAAAAAGAGGAATCATTTTCCTTGGACATGAAGATTATATGACAATGTGCAATGCAGTGTGGAAAAGTCCTTGGCTACCTTCTGTAGGAAGTATGTGTTATGTTATTTATTTTTCAGGGATATGAAAATAGAGCCTAGACCAGGGAGAGCCAGGGCTGCCGCCTTTGTTTGGGCTTGAGTCAGACCTGGCAAGCACACTGGCGAGGACTTGCTCTGTCTAATTTCAGTAGCCAAGCTGATGCATGATAGGCTTCCTTTGGCAGTGAAGTCACATTTTTCCTGCTCCCCTCTACGTGCAACTGTTCATTTCTGCATCCTGTTTGCCAGCCCTTACCTGAAGAGGCAAATATGCATGTGGGGACTATGCGTGTTTTAGACTGAAAACAAAAATTACCTTCTCCTGTAAAAGATGTGTTGGTATTTTTTTTTAGCCTGGATTGTTATTGTTATTTTGGTTACAGCATGGCTCCCCAGGCCAGCCCCACTGCCAGGGCAGCAAGTTGCAAACGGGAAGCAGAAAAGAGCAGCCAGGAACTGCTTTTGTTGCCTCCTTCTGCCAGAGAAAATGTATCCTGAACTGCCTGCAGGCGGGGAAACACCTCATCACTACCTGCTGCAGAGCAGGGACTGGGCATGAAAAGCTGCATATAGCAAAGGCAGAGGTGATGTGGGATAAAACATCCCTAGCTTTCCTGAGTACAGAAAATACAGAATGAGCCTTAACATTTCCTACCTCATTCAGCTATCCCCAAACATCACAGCCTGGATTGGGAGAAAATTAAAGACTTGATGGGTACAGTCCCACACATCACAGCTCAGGAGCAGAGACCCCCAGCTGCTGGCACCCTGGTCACACACAGTACTGCCCATGTTGCCTGTGGGGTGTGAGGAGGGACCCAGTCCTTTCACTCCCTGTGCCACGTCCTTGGGCAGCAGGCAGCCATTATGCAGAGAAAACTCAGGAGGCTGTGAAGGGGAGGGGCAGCCAGCTGGTACCTAGGGTGTCACAGGAGCAGGCTGGGCAGTACAGAAAGCCCTAGGGCACCAGCAAGTGTTCACTTTCCAGTCTTGGAAGACATGATGGCAATACTGACCATCCACGATGCTGAATGCTACCCGCTCCAGAACCACCAAACGTAGGAATATTTTATATTCCTACACCTCCTGTTCTGGCACACTTGGCACAGAGTGCTGGAGAAGTGTTTTCACCTTTTCGCCTTTCAGGTGGCTCTTGCTGCACTCAGGCCTGCTGCCAGCAATGCCCACTGGCAATATTCAGCGGTGTGCTTGCACTGCACACCCACAGCTGGTGGGGAGGAGTGGGGCTGGATCCGCCCCTCAGCCAGAAGCAGCAGTGTGGGGCAACTCTAACACTTCCCTGAAGTCCACTCAGCTTGCTGTTGCCATTAGGCAGAATCCAAGGTACTAGATGTGATATATAAATCCTGAATGTTTTTAGTGCTGGCTATCTTTCCCAACTAGGTGTGAGTTCTCAGGATTTGTCATAGGGATTACAGCACTAGCAGAGAATTTAGCAGAGAGTGAGAGAGCAGTATACTGCGAACGACTGAGTTTCTGTTCGAGTAGCTATGCCCATTTTATTCCTGAGAGACCAGTAATCTGTGGCAGAGATGACTGAGAAGCCACTTCAAGGACTGAGAAGAGCACTGATGTTATCCTGACACGTTATGAATTAATAATGTCAATATTCCCAACGAGGCACTGCCAAGGGAAACACTGGACCACACTTGTTTTTGTCAGCTTTCCTGATCAGAGCAATAAACACACCAGCTGCTAATAAGGTTGGTGGGGCTGTCTCTGAGAGCAACGCTCCCACTCAGAAAGATGCAGTTGTTCAGGGTGGCATGGAAAGAGTAAAAACAGTCATCAGGGACCCCTTCACCTCTACTCACTAGCTAAACCCCAGTGATGCAACATTAAGCACATGCCTTAAGGATAACTTAAAGAATAGGGCTCCATAATACTTGCATTTATTTCTTTTAGCTGGATCTTCTATAAATCTTCATCACTCTAAAAATGACTACTCAGCTAGGCTGCAGAAATGTACACAGTTTCTTCTAATTGCCTTGCTTCATTGCTTATTAGAAATAATCACATCTACATTTTCAATCAATGACCTGTGATTTTATTTTGACCAGGTTTCTTCTTTCACCCGAGGGTTTCTTTTTGCTGTTGTGTTCCAAGATAGCTTCCCCCTGGAGTTGGAAATTATGGGACTGTTCTTCCAATTACTGTGTGAACTTAGGTTTCTAAAATTCAAAAATGTTTGTACTCGATGAGTTTGACAGGCAAGCAAAACCTGGGGCAAAAAGAAAAAAAAATAAAAAGAAAAAAAAAGGGAAAAAAAAGTGAAATAACAGCAAGACAACAGTTTCATAAATTTGGAAAGACGGTTTCTTGCCAGTTTGTTTTTATTAACTGTTATATAGGAAATGAGGCTCGAAGTATTGAAAAGATGGTGGGAGAGCAGGATCAGGTAAACAGATTGCAAAGCCACCCCAGGAAAGTTTAAATTGGTCCATTGAAGAATCAGGCTTCACATACCTGAGAATCAATAACCAAG
Organism: Oreocharis arfaki; assembly: GCA_013398015.1. Lineage (NCBI taxonomy): Eukaryota > Metazoa > Chordata > Aves > Passeriformes > Paramythiidae > Oreocharis > Oreocharis arfaki. The sequence continues at coordinate 903,624 of VZRR01003151.1, forward strand.
AATCACCAGTGGCTGTAAAAGCGCTCGCAACTAACCAGTAATAACCAGTAATGACCATTTGACTCCTTTTTTGCTTCCCACCATGAAACAATCAGAAAGAATCAAAGAAAAAAAAATGCATATGAGTTCATGTTGTCAGAAATCTGTAAGAGTTTCTGCCTGTCAGACCAGTGCTTTGTTGGCTTTGCCTTGAAATGCCAGACCTGTTGGCATAACCAGACTTGCAAGTACTCCCAGAGCAACAAGTACAGGAGATGCTGGAGGGTACTGCCACTGACAACTATATAAACAACACGTTTGAAAGTAAAACAGACCTGAGGTGGTTTGAGAGGGAGAAGCCATTGGTGAAATCTGTCTCTCTGTTTGGGTTTTGTTACTATGGTTTTAGGACTAGTTATAGTAGTTGGTCATCTAATATCTTCCACAGAAAGCGCTTATTTTCCAGTTAAATTTTCCCTTTGATTTCCTTGCAAACCATCCTCTGCCCTCCCAATCACACCCCAATAATCTTGCATCATGTGCACATTTATCCTTCTTTCTGTACTTACTTCACAGATTTTTCATTTGAAATTGGAAGTGATTATTTTGTTGCTCTGATTTGTCTTTTTTTTAATAGAAAAAAATCTATATGAATTTTCTATATGCTATAAATAACAAAATGTATTCTCAGATTGAATAGCAGATTATAATTCAATCTTGGAGCTTTTCTGCCATTCATAAAACCTGAAGTTGTACCCTGGTGGTTGCCCATGTCAGTAGAAGACCGTGATTGAATTCTACCCATGCAGTCAATCAGGAACCACATATTATCCAGTGTACTTCTATAAACAACAGGTTTTGAATGCCCTGAAATATAAGGCAGTGATAGAGGAAGTAGGATGCTAGTCGTAATGAAGATGGTTATTGTTTTATATATTTAATGAGGCTGTGGCATGGCTTGTGGTTTTTCTTTTTTCCTTTTCTTCTTGGGGAAGTAAATCATGACCAGCACATAAAGAAATCATATGTTGTAGATAAACAAGTGCTTTTCAATTCAATAGCAAGAGAGGAATTAGCAGAGAAAGGAAGAAAAAAAGGACGGAAGGAAGGACGGAAGGAAGGACGGAAGGAAGGACGGAAGGACGGAAGGAAGGAAGGAAGGAAGGAAGGAAGGAAGGAAGGAAGGAAGGAAGGAAGGAAGGTTAGCAATTGAGATGTGAATTAAGCTCTAGTTTTCTGTTACAAAAAAATATCAGTACAATTACAAACAGGAGGGCCCTGAGATACTTGTTTGTTTTTCAAGGTGACAAAAATTTTTGCACATCTTTCTAGTTTTCACTGGCTGGTCTGTGTTGAGTGCCCACGTCAGCAGGCACATTTCAGGGGGACAATATCTGTAATGGGCTATTGTAGGGGGAACTGGTCAAGCACTGTCAGATATTTCACAGAATCTCAGGAAATGCTGAATTGGAAGGGACCCACAAGGATCATTGAATCCAACTCCTGGCCCTGCACAGCACCATGCCCAAGAGTCACACCAGGTGCCCGAGAGCATTGTCCAAATGCTTCTTGAGCTCTGTCAGGCTGGTGCTGTGACCACGGCTCTGGGGAGCCTGTTCCAGTGCCCAGACAGCCTCTGGGTGAAGAGCCTTTTGCTAAAATCCACCCTAAGCCTCCCCTGACACAACTTCAGGCCATTCCCTCGGTTCCTGTCACCAGTCACCAAGGACAGGAGATCAGTGTCTGCCCCTTCTCTTCCCCTCACGAGGAAGTTGTAGACTGCAATGAGGTCTCCCCTCAGTCTCTTGAAAGCATGAACATGCCCTGTGATGCACAGGTGGGTCCATCACTGAAACTTCAAATGTCAGGGCCTTTATACAAGCACCTCAATGATTCACAAGCCACATGGGTTTTCGTTTGAAAACCCTCCTTATTTTATAGTGGTAAATAAGATTCACTGTTGTATTGGGGCAGGGCTGTTTTTAAGAGATTCACTGGAAGATTTTCAGGTGATTCTTTGAAATATAATCTGAGAGCTTTCTGGGAGCAGAATTATTGCACTCTTAGTACTTAGCAACCTAACTTCAATTTGGTATTGTGATATAAAGACACATTCCTTTGTTTTTTGTTAGTCTGCCCAGGAAAAAAAAAATCATACTCTTTCTGTGACCTTCAGAAGTGACCTAGTCCTTTTTCAGGATATCATAAAGGAAATAATTAAAGTCCTGGGAAAGGTTTGTTATGGAATCACTGTTTCTCTAGAGCCAGATCAAGTAATAAAGTATTTTACTAGGATACAAAAGGCCCTGGTAATTTAAGAGAGGAGCAAACTTTTTTCCAATATAGTTTCAGATTATATCATCTCTCAGGAATCCTTTGTGACTGGTCTTCTATTTAAAGAGAAATAGCCCCAAACTAATAGGATACTTGACCCCCAATTATAAATTGTTCTACTGTCATAGTCAGTACTATTTTTTATTACTACTCATGTTTTTTTAATTTCTCTTTCATATAAATCTAGTCTTTCCACTGTTTTCACCAAGCATGGGCCAAAAGAATCATTTTTTGATTCCAAATTCTGAAAACCTGATGTCTCAAGAGCTGGTTCCACAAACTCTTCCTCTGTGTTATTTTTAATCTTGGGAAAAAGGATCTGTGGCAACAGCCAAATCTTCTGTTTCCTGGGATAAATATCCTCCCTCAATAGATCCCTACCCCTGCAGAGGACTTTCAGTTACTTTTTTGTGTTTATGAAAAGGATTGCAGCAGATTTTTTTGTTTATTTCTGAGAGCTTTGTCAAACCTGTAAGATACGACCCGAGGCATAGCTCTACTATATCACATGGATACATGTATTTATTTGTCTGACATTGCTGACCATATTTCTGAGAGAGGCAGCAAGAATAATGTCATGAGAAGTTTGTGAGAGCTCTTTGCCTGAGGCCACTCATCCCCTGTAGCTCCCTCCCAGTCTCCCAGTTACACTCACTTTCCATATGGCAACACAGATCCAGCCCTTAAAACAGGTATTTTGGGGAGGGGGTTGCCTTAAATGTAGTGATTTTTTCTAGCTCTTTGTCTTAATTCTTTGCAGCATTAACAGTTCAAATCACCCAATTGTTAGATGTCTGAGCTGCTGATGCTATGCGAGTTGTAATCATAATGTGCGCCTAAACCTAACATAGCAGCATGGTCAGAATACCATCTAGATCAGCTTCAGCTGCTAAATGGATTTAATTCAGTACAGCACAGTATTAATGTAACAATTATTGCTTGTGATCCAGGTATTATTCTGTGTAATTCCCTTATTCAACAGCATAATTGTGTGACCTGCATCATGGACCAGCTGCTTCTGGTTCTGCAATACCCATAAAATGTCAAGGAATTTCCTAATGTAGAAGATAGACATGGACTTTTTTCCCCAAATCTTTCATGTTGTAAAATAATCACATTCACTTAATTTAACCTATGGTTGCTTTCTTCACCACCAGAAGAAGAGATGTATGTTTCTGTCCTCGGGTCTAAATGGAGGGCTGAACCAAGGCCTGTCCCCAGGCAGCTGGGGAAATGCTCATCTTGGGAAAAACACACCTTGGGCCTGCTCAAGAAAGATCAGAGAGTAAATCCTGTGTCCTGTAAACCAATTCTGAACTTGGACATCACCGAGTAAAGCAGCTCAGAGCACGCTGCCTTTCAAGGGGAAAAATCGTAAATTCTCATATTTACTTGGCTTTCCATATAATCCTGAATTTGCCTGTTTTAATCCCATCTTCCCACTTGAACCCATTTGAGCCACTTTGGAGGTTGTTTTTCAAGGATTAACACGCTAGAGTCTCTGCTATATTACAAAAATACAAGGTGGCATCTCACACTCACTATGAGGGGAATTGACAAGCCTGTCAAGGATTTTTTCTGCTAGGCTAAAAAGCTTGCAATCTGAGAATTAGTCAGCACAGAACTCTTATATACTAAGAGTCTCATATTTTATTTTTAAGTTGAACTGGTTTCAGTGGTAGCTATGGAGACTAACAGCAATGCAAGAATAGGTGCTAAATCTACTTTGCCTACAGAATTTTTATTTTGCTTTGGAAAGCCCCAGTTGAATTTTGAAAGGACTTTACAAGTTCACAGGCTGCATCTGTCGGTTTCTTCTCTGCAGTGCTTTGCAGAGAAGTCTGTTTCTTGTTTCTTATGTGAGTTTCCTGCAATTGCAATCTCGTCTCCTGTAGCACCACTTAAGCACTGGATATTGGCTGTAACAAGTAGAGTAGTAGCTACAGCTGCACCTCATCCCCATTGTACTTCATACTGGCTCACTTTACCTAGGAAAACCCTCCAAAGCGTTCACATGAAAAATTTGGGTAAAATGTTTCAAAAAAAAAAAAAAAAAAAAAAAAAAAAGACTATTTAAAACCAACCTCGTGTTGTTGTACCGTGTCCAAAACTGAGAGCAGTCATTAGCTGGCCTGTCAACCAGACCTTTGTTGGGGTTGGGTTGGTCTGGACGGCCTGGAGTGCTCCTCTGATATCTTTGCATGTCAATATCTTTGATTACACCTCTGTCTTGTCCACAGAAGGTATTTGAGGAGAGGTATTCAAAACTGCAGTTAAGACTGCATATTCATATTCATATTCATAGAACTGTGCAGATTTTAAATTAACTTATCAATGCATGTGTCAGCTGGGAAAAAAATCTTTGTATTATCATCAACATTTCAGAGGTGGCAGAGGTGAAGTCAGAGATGCTAAGACCTGTATTTCTAACTGCCTGAAGCTGCAGAACAAGACACACAATCAGAATGTTTTACAACCATATATGTAAATGGCAAAATATTCAGTGTCGCCATTCTGTGTCTCCCCTAATTTCAACAAGCATTTGGATAGTGTCTGTGAGATGGAGGACTGTCTCTTCATCTGGCATTTGTTATAAATAATAAAAATACATTTGCAAGGAGCTATTAGAAATGATCAAGAGATGTCCCAAATCTCTTTCAACATAAGAAAAATAAAGTCATAGTATAAACTTTTTAAAGAAACACAAATGTTTCAATGAAAAAGTTGTCAAGAAAATTGTTATTCTCTGGGATAAAATTACTCTGTGGGAAAACCACCTTTGTAAAGCCAAGATCCCCCCATCTCACTTTGGATGGGGAAATGTCAGGTCAAGTTCCTCATCTGAGCCATTGCCCTGTTCTACTAGACTACTAAGCTCTTTTTTTAATATGCCTATTGTTTTATTTTCTCCTCTCTCCCTTGAAAAAGAAAAAAAGGAAGAAAGATCTTGTGTTCTTTCTGCCCTGGAATGAAAACAAATTTTGAAACCGCAACATTTTTCACAAAACAGAATTCTTGTTTTCTGGCCAGCCCTATTACTTATTATTACTGACCTTCCAGAGACTCCAGTTTGAAATTTTTAGCTAAGTTTCAGAGGGGATCAGAGCCAGAGCTGCAGTCAGCTCTTCAAAATCTCCAACTGCCCATTCTGCTAGCTCTCTCACACCAAAGATGCCTCCCCTCCCCAAAAACAGCCTAGGAAGAAAAACCACTAATGATCTTCACCCTTGCAAAGAACACCATCTGAGTTTTGCATTTGGGCAGCCAGAACTTCTTCTGTCCTTTCCCATAATAACCTGCTCAGATATTTTTTAAACAGCTGTAACCGATGCCGTCCTCAATAAAGCAAATGAAAGAGAGGAAAAACATGCGCCGCGGCACATTTGACAGTCAGACACCTAGAGGAGAAGTTGGTTCAGGCCCCAGGGGACACAGCATCAGTGCTGCGCTGCTTGAAACTCCCCACTCTGACTAGAGTTGGAAAGTGTCATGTTTTTTACACCTTTCTCTCAGAAATGCTCCCCTGAGGCAGATGCTGCTGCGATTAACATTAGGGAAGCTCAGGATGAGCATGACATCATTGTGATGTCATTTCTCCCATCCCTGGGGTACCTGGGAAGCAGAGTTTCCACATGCACTGCAGCACCCAAAAGCACCTTCTTAAGGCAGTGACGCTTTTAAAGCCTGTCTCTCATCCTCTCACATCCGCGAGGTTGGCGTGAGCATCCTATCCAGATTTACACTCCCCATTTTATTAGCACATCGGGCTGGGACATACCCTCTGGCAGAGATGTATGGAATGTAAGTGACTGTGTTACTTGGCAAGAGAAAATTTCTCCGAGAAGCTAAAGATCTGAGGGTTTTTACAGAAAGCACTTCCCCCCCACCCCCTTCCCCGAAGAAAGGTCAGAATTGAAGCTTTTGGAACAGTCTAACATGTTTCCCAGATCTGTCTGACATGCAGTCCTGTTCCCATCTTGCTAACCACTAGTCGTCCTCCACCTTATCCTTTGTTGGAAGCTTAAGAACATCTTGTGCATGTGTACATAGCTAGAAAGATGCTGAAGCCTTCAAAATGGTCTGTTGACTTGGAAAGGAATAGGGCAGGCAGTGCTTTTTTTCTTGGATCCTCTCCGTAGTGAGAAATCGATTAAAATGTTCTTGGTGCCTCCCTTCTATTTCAGCCAGCAAATAAAGCCTCTTTGAAAAAGTGTAGTTTTCCTCTGTCAAAACTCAGCATCTTTGAGAGAAAGCTTTGCTCCACCAAGATGGGTCAGGATGATGGAGCACACTAAGGATTTAGTGATCAGTGAATTTATGGGTCATGCCCATTCCTGATGCAGTGCAATTACCTGTACCAAGAGCCAGGGGATGAATTCAACCTCTTAAAACATATAGGACTAGATCACTCTTGGGCAAGAGCCCAGAAAACTTATGCCCTGCCAACTGAAAGCAAAATTGGAGCAAAGTTGTTCTTACTTCATATACCTAAGGATCCAATGAAAAATAGTTGGGGGCCTCTTGAGCTGGCCCCGGGGAAGATAGACCTGGTGGGTTTTTTATAACTTTAGAGAGAGGTATTTTATGAACAAAAGCAACAAAAAACCCAACTAGAGAACCTGCCTGCAGACAGAACTGCAAGAAAAAAAGGCAGGGATTCTATACATCGATGAGCTTGCCTTTGTTGAAGGGCTTCAGTGACCTTTTCAAGAGCTTTTTGAGCTTCAGGTGTTAGGGATCTCGGAGAGGTAATGTCACAGTCCCCTCTGAGTAAGTCAAATACTGGAGCAAGTTCATCATTGGTGATCTCAAGGAAATCTCAAGGAAACTGAATCCTGGACATCCAGAACCAAATACAGATCATGCATACATGACCAGAACTCCACCAGTGTCCATCATTCACCATGGGTCTGACTGTGTCTCTGTAGGATCCTTGCATGTGAATGTGGGGCTCAAGACCTGGATGGTTTTAAGAGATTTGCCACTTCCATAAATTATATAGTCCGAAAGAGGGATTTCTTCTTTCTAACACAGTGGCTTTCATATCAAAGGACTACTTTTGCTGTATCATGCTTTTTAGTCAACTCAGAGAAGACACTACATCTCTGGCTTGTATTTGGCATGTCTTCCTTGGAAAAGAAAGGTAATTCCCTGTGACTCACCATAGCTGTTTAGAACTAAAGACAAAAGATTTCAGTGAGCAATGGTCTGTTAAAAAGACTTGCCCTCTGGAGAATAGCTTCTGCATAAAGAGAAGATGGCCACTGGAGAGAAAAAGTAGGAGGAGAGGTGCTGAGCACTGTCAGATGTTGAAACCACACGCTGGTTATAAATCACAGAGATATCCTTGGCTGTGATGAGGCTTGGACTCAGAACAATTCCCAACAAGGGGTTCTAGATGCATGTTATTTCAGGATCTTATCTTGATGAATGGATGATGGCACTTCAGTGGATATTGCATTAGCCATTCTGCACTTTTACGGCTAATTGGCTGTAGGGTGAAGACAAATTGTCTCCTTTCCCCTCTGAACAGTGTCAAGATTAAACAGTGAAAGGACATGGAAAGAATAATTGCTTAAGGCTCTGGCGTGATGTTTTCTCCTGTACAAACATACAATTAGGCTGTCTTAACCTCCCAATGTAGCAATAAACACCACTTCACAAACTAATTTACAGGCAAAAGTCAGAGACGGGGCTGGAGCTGTGCTCTGCAAGGCGAGGGCCCTGTCATTCAGCCAAAGGGGCAGTTCCACTAATTTAAGCCAGCAAAAATCCTTGTATGCTTTCCTCCAACTCAAATGAGACTGAAATAAAGTCTATACATTTGAATCATTGAGCAAACCAGCTAATAAAAACTGCTTTTCTGACTGGTCATAAAAAGAGAATGTAATTGGTCATACTCAAGAAACTTCTCAGAACAGGAAAGCAAGGGGAGCAAGGTCTTAATAATATTGACTTTTCTAACACTTTGACATTTTTCTGCCTCCATCACTATCTGTCAGTCAGTAACATGTATAGGCAGGAACTGCTAGCACACATTTCTTCAGCCAGGCTGATGGTAGGCCCGTGCTTGCACAAGAGACTCTGCACTTTTCATGCACCCCACGCTGCCCTCCTCTCACTGAGGGGTCACTTGAATCATATTCAGTGCTCTATTTGCAAAGACGGGACTGGCTTTTATTTCCTAAATGCAAAGAGCAGTACAAACTGAAATATGAATGGACAAACCTTGGCGTGGGTTCAGAAGGAAAGCTACTCCAGGTACTCTTCGGACTGGATGGGGTCCCACATCCATCCCTGTGTCACACTGGGCACCTCTCGCAGCCGTAGGCACTGCCTTGACTGTATGGCCACTGAGCCACATACAGCTCTGTAAACAACAGAATCCTGAAGAGATCTGACAAGTTTTCTGGACCCTAAAGATTTCTGCTCCATTTTGCCTGACTTAGGCGAAAAGAGCTCCAAAACCACCACAGCCTGAGCAAGCTGCTCCTGAATAAACCTGGTGTTGACACAGGCATTGCGTAAAACCCAAGTCATGTTGTTTTCCCAGTGAAATCAGATTGAAAGAGCAAAGTTGGATTATCTAACCAGAGTTAGGAATGTACTTTATTGGAAATGCTAGACCATCTGTGTTAGACCAAATCTGTGCTAGACCAAGAAATCCACAATGTAAACTTTGAAAATGTAAATAATTCCAGTTGTTACCTGTGAACCCCGTGGCACAGATTCTCTGTGAACCTGACTGGAATCAGTGTCACTGGTTACACTGGAAGGAGTTCAGTGCATCCGGTCCTTTGGGTGCTGACTTGAGTGTGTTATGGATTCAGGTTTTGGTCCCAGGGAGCAGATTCCATTCATCCCCACTGCATCTCCATGCTTGGACTCCACCAAGACCCCAGGTGGAGCTGAGGCTCTTCTTCAATCACCTCTGGGTCACAACAGACTTCTGGGATCGTATGGGGGGCAGATGAGCATCCCCCTCCCAGAACTGGTATTTCTGGCCCCTGACATTCATTGCTCTGGGATCCTTCAGCCTAAGGGAGGAAGTTAGCTTCCTGTGAAGTTGGAAAAGTGGCTAGACTAAACTCTTAAGGTCTTAAGTTCTCTGTTCAGGAGAAACGAGTCATACACTGTATAAAGAAGCAACAGAAAAATATTCCCTTCCTCAGGGGGATCTGCTCGCTGGCTTAGGCAATGTGCATCATGTGTTATTCACCACATTCATCACTGACTACTCACTGCAGTATCATCTCTTTTTTCATATACTCAGCCTGCACGATAGGTGTTTGCACTTTCCATGACAAGTCAGGACAATCAATAGTTTTGCCATTTGCAAAGTCATAATGTACTGACCTTTGTCAGCTCTCTTTGTGTCAGCTTCGCAAAAGCATGGGAAGCTTTATTTCTTTCATTTATTTCCTCTCATAAGCTGTCAGTGTGGCCCACTGTCCATTGTCTTTTCTAATGTGTTCCCTAAGGGTAAATATGACTCCAGACGAAAATAACATTTTGCTGAGGCTCCTAACTAGCCCTTTCTGTAAGGCTGTGACTGGTTTTGTCAAAAACAGTATCACTTTCTTCAGTAAAGTATTTTTGAAAAGCAGCAGCACCTCTGTATTTTCAAAGGTGAGCCAGCTCTAGCTGTGCTGCTAAGAAACTACAGTCTTTCCATTCTTCCACAGCCTCCAACAGTATAACAAATAATAAGGTTACCAGAGGGTATGCAGCTTAGTGTGTAAAAAAACCCCTAATCAGATATCTTTATTTCCCATAAACACTTACAGCTGCAGCTTCTCTGCCAAAAATAAAGGGTGGTTTTTCCAATGAGGTTGCTAAATTCAGTATCTCACTGGGAAATTTCAATGGAAGGGAGGGCAAAAGAGCGTATGACTAATGAAGGCAAATCCCAGGAGGAGTGAACGACCTGTCTCAACGTAAAAGCTACCTGTGCTGCTCTGAATTGGGGTTTTACCGTGGGGTAAGCAAGCACTCATCCAGCAGCAAAAACATAACCTAAGAACAAATTTTTTTCCAAGAATTAGAAAACGGATGCAGAGGTCTTTTTCTCTGAAATGTGAGCAAAGGTCATAGGTGATGTCACATCATCAAAGTGGGACAGACTAACTTACTGGTTCTGTCTTTTAAAGACAGCTCACATATTCTGGGAATTACTGTTCATCATCAGGTTCGTGGGACTGCAGAGGCTCACCCAAATCACACTTATGAGGGGTTTCAAGCTTTCATCTCTGTTTGTGATAATCAAAAAAGTATTTTTTGTCTGTTCTCATAGCAAAAGCCTCCCGATGGAGTCTGTGTGAAAGGAGTATTTCAGCTCTGCGGGTGAGCTATGCGAGGACACAGGCAGCCAGAGAGAGCTGAGAGCTGTGAGACCTCTGGGAGGACAACCCAGTCACTCTGTTATCCCTGGTGCAGGTGCTGGACATATGATCTTTCTGAAGAATAGAGCAATTTCCAAAGGGAAACCACAAAGAGACTCAAATCCCTTGTCTGCCTCCTGCATCCATCTCGCCCCACCCAAACACGAGTCATCTGGATGAAGCCACAATACAGTTGCCTATATAAAAATCATTGACATGGAGGGGCAGCAGATTCTTTGAGGTCTTGTGCCGAGCTGCTGTGGGAGATCCAGTCGCTCAGCTTCCACTGTCTTCCCAGGCTTTGAATTCGGGGGAACTGCATCTTATTCTGGGAATCTGCTTTGCCTGGAAGCACGTGCCCTCAGTCTCGGCAGGGCTAGCAAGCTGTTCACAGCACACAGTTTCAAAAGCATATGGGCCAAAAGTCAATGAGACTTTTTTCCTGAGTAATAAGACTGGGTTATCCAACATCAACATGCAGCTATTTCTGCAAATGTGTGACAACATGCCACAAACCTACAGAGCAGTCTTCCCAAGAAATGCCACCAATGCATTAGGCTGTCTGCCATGATATTCTGGGCTTATGAACCGCAGCAAGGCAGCCTGGGATCAACTCAAGAGCTGAAGCAAAAGCTGGGGTTTTCCTGTGAGCGGCATTCTTCTCCAAATTAAAATCCTGATATTTTATACTATGGAAGTCAGTCTTGGAAAATGAAGGATTCGTCAAGGTAAGGAACAATTTAGTAGTTTAATTATGAGCCCTTTAATGTCTTTTCATAATCAGTTAATAAATACCTTAACAATAAAATTGAATTTAAGCTTTTAATAGGCTGTGTTGGATTGAACCTAAACAAAAGAATTAGCAGCTCCAGGCATTGTGCAATAACTTCTCACTGCTTGGTGCCAGGAGAAACAAAGCATTTCAAGTACATTTTTTTGTACCTCACTATAATAAACGCTTGTAATATTCCCCAATTTCTGGAGTGTAAGATGCAGATCTTATTTATCACAGTATGTGACACATCTGGCACATGGATCAGGAAACAACTGTTTTACTTCATTTCTGTCATCACCTTCCAACAGATTTCTTTCACATTCCAATTTGGACGAGAGAACTTGGACTTTCTCTCCATAAGTTCTCCATTAACAGTTTCACAGCAACGAGCACTATTGGTTCGTTCTCCTTCCACAGCAATTAGTTGCACCAAGCTGCATACTTAGACTTTTACTACAAGTGAACATGTAAAATCGCTGGTATTTACTCCTATCTTGCTCCCAGTGCCTCCGAGGCAGGCAGAGCAGAGATGTTTGCAGACTGTCATTGCCTCTCTTTAGTGCCTCTCTCAAGTGGCATCGCTGCCTGGGTGTGCCTTGCCGTTTTCTGCCGCCTCCTGTCGCTGCTATGAGCGTGTGTTTTATTTACAGTAGGGCTTTTGTTGTGTCGCTGAGTGTGTTTCCCAGCTGAAGAGAGCGCTCTGTCTTCTGCTCGAGCAGGGGCGGGCGTATCAAACTCGCCGAGATGGGAGCTTTGCAAGCTGCACAAACGACTGTGCACTAATAAAGCTTGAAAAGCTTGAATTACACTGGAACCCACAAAAATTTTCAAATTAAAATTCCATATTTAGAGGCCCCCTGTGGGCCGTGATTTTATTTAGTTTAATCCCCTCTTGAGGCCAATTAGGTAGACACTCTTCTGCACATGCACACACTAGCAGAAAAAAGTAAATATATAAGACTAGTTAAAAAGGAGAGGGTAGTATATCACTCATCCATTCAAAGACTGAAATTCTTTTCCCTTCTTTTGTCCCTGAAAATAGCGTGGCTGTCAGAAATCAATAAAAGTACATGCAAACAGTACTCATTTTTTATTTCTAGGCTGTGTTTTAACTTTCCCTTGCTTCTTTCTGCAACATCTAGTAAATTTTCACTGTCGCATACTGTTTCACCAAATGTATAATAAATGCAAAACCTCCAGTGTTACTGGCAGAGAAGGGCTGGATGCCTTGTTTCTTAGCCTGGGAAGTAAAGAGGTGCTGTGAAAATAAATTCCTCAGGCAACTGATTGAAATTTATCATCGCTGCATAAAGTGCGTGCAGGGGGTGGGATAAGGATGCACTCCACTCTCCCTAGCTGAATCCCATTAAGTGCAATAGGTTTGTTCCAGCAGGGAGCCCGAAGAAATTCTGACTGCACATGCACAGATTTAATTCACCCATCCCCACAATTTTTTAGGGTTTCTTGTATGAACTGTTGAGAAGGAGACAGTTTTCTCACTGTCGCTCTTTGCACCAGAAGTGCAAACTTTGTCTTCTTTGTACCAACTGGCAGACACCACATGCCCCATATGAAAAAGGAGTTAATAAAATGCATGCTGAACATATAAAAAAAGGTCAGAGGTGATGTTTAGGTAATGAGGATTTCTCCAAGTGGGGAAAACAAAAGAACAAAGTTGTTATAACTGTTACAGCTGTCTACAGCAACTGAAAATAACAACTTGTGCTTTCACTAACAAAGTAGTTAGTATATAAAGTAGGGGTCCAAAATTATAAGTTCTTTGAGCTTTGTCAGATATTTAGCAACAAAAACACCTTTCCCGGAGGTAACACACTTGTGTTGAAGTGCTTACAGGGGAAGGTGTCTCCTGCCTGGATGAAACAGCCGCTACAGTGTGCTCTGGATGGAGCAGCCTCCTGCCATGGGTGAGGGGCTCAGGCCAGAGGCAGTGTGAGGGTCTGTATATTGGCATATATTGGGAACAAACATGAGCTATGGCTTATGGCTTATGGCATATGGCTGCTGGCTGCCACCATGCTACAGGGAAAGCAACCCCTGGTATGGAAAAGGAAAAGCCACATCACAAAATTCAGCAGCTCCACTGGATTTTCAGGATAAGCATCTTTCTGATTATCCAAGGAACTGCATGGGGTCTGCACACAGATGCAGTGGCTTAAACCTTTGAGAACAACATAATGAAAGCAAGAGTTAAGGAAATGTGCCTGAAATAAATGCAATTTTACGGCACTTGAAAAGAGATTAGGGCAAAAAGTCTATTTTGTTTTACAGGATCTCTTATCCTGTGCTCATTGCTCCGATGTTGGAGCAGCATTTCTCTGCTCCCACATGTTGTTTATTCTCTCGTCTGCCACACAGGGGCAATGCATCTGCAGCAACTGTCATGTCTGGGGCAGCCCCCACTTTGCCTTTTTAGAGAGATTGCACGGAGGCGTGGAGGGGAGCACTTCTGCCTTCATGATTTGTTTGGGATATATGTTTGAGAAAGTCAGGTGCAAAAGAGAAAGCTTATTAAACAACAACAAAAAAAACCCCACCAAACACTGAAGCAAATTCAACTTTTTCTTCCAGACCAGGGGTAAAGCTGCATGGGAGAATTCTTAGTCAGTCTATATATTGGGTTAAAAAAAAACTCACCTAAAGGGAATAATCTAAAAAGAATAAGGTTGTCATAACTTTGCAGATACTTTAAAGCATTCAACATACATACACACAAAATGTATATACCCATTTCTGGGCCTGATTCAAAGTCTGGGAAAAGATGTCTCTTAGGCTCAAACCGAGATATGGGCCAACTGAGGGAAGAAATTTTGCTGCAAAAAATGGCATTTGGAGCTCAGTCACTGTAGTGTAGCACAATTTTACCATGGTCTTTCATGAATCCATCCTTGCACAGTGCAAGAGGGAGGAGGAGAGGGTAGAAATGGCTAACATGCACCCCACACACATACACTCAAACCAGAGAGAAAATCATGGACTGAATTGTCAGTCTTCTCCTTTTCCCCCCACAGAACCAGCATCTGCCTCCCATCAGACACCTTCATGTGCACAGGGTTGGCTCTGGGGCGGTCTCTAAGCTCGGTTTGTGGGCTGAAGAACGTAGATGCTGCTGTAGTGATATGAATCAACAAATGCCACTATACCTCATCTGCACCGGATGAACAGGTTTCTTTAAATACTTGAGTGAAATTACACATCCTCTGTCTTTGTGTATTTTCTCTCAATAGGCATAAAGCACACATAATATAGGGAGCATTAAACCCTTATGGCAACAATGCAATTTTATTTTATTCAAAAACGTAGCAGACCTCACACTGTCTGTTAGGACTGCAAGAACTCAAAGGCTGCAATTTACAGCCGAACACTGTGCTAGTGTGAAGGTCTGCCAGGGTGCCTGGGGTGCTGCATGGACGCAGAGGGGTGCAGATGCTGCCACCCCTCTTGTGCTAATGGTAAGGCTGGAGCACTCAGCTTATTTGCCTGATGTTTTGTGAGGAGCACCTAATGATGACTGCAAAAGCAGTCTGTAGGACAATTAACTAGAAAATATGTTCCCTCTGTAAGTTAGGGAGGCAGATATTTATTTTGTTGCACAGAGAATGCAAGGTCTGGGTCCTTACCCATCCCCCTCACATGGAGAAAAGAGCAGGAAGCTGCACGTTGAAATTCATTGAGTTTCCTCTACCCTGCATGTGTTATTCCCCTGTAGGGGAGAATGGGGCCCTTTATACCTCCATAGCTCTGGGCTCTTTGAGTAATGAAGGGAACACATTTATTGGTACAAGGTTTGGTGTTTATTGATGCTACCCATTTTTCACCAGGTTTAGCACTCTGTGGGGAAGGCACATGGACTTTCCAAAACACATTTTATAATCAAGCCATTTCAAGGTTTATGCAGTATAATACGTTTAACTGTTAAATTGTAAATACAAGTCACTGCCCAATACTAAGCTTCCTTCAAGACATTACAGTCAGCTACATCTTTAATTATCTGATTTATAAGCAACTCTGTTGCATGTGTTGCACGCACATGTTATTTGTCTGGCAGATGTAGCGTGCAAAATTACCCTTCTAGAAGAGGTTGTGGGCAACCCCCGCCGCTGCCTCACTGTCCTCTAAGGGATGCCGGGTGTGCTGTGTCCCCATGCCCTCCCCGGCCGCTGCGCTCCCTCTCGTGGCAGCACAGACCCCAAGGAAACCCCACAGCACGGGGCATTTACTCCCAGGGGGCGGCCGGGAGCACAGCACAGCTCCGGATTCACGGAGGAAAGGTGTTTCAGCAGGCAGAACTACATGCACATGCACGAAAGACTAGGCACCCCCACCCCGCCCCAGACATTTCCCAGACTGCATTCCTAATATAAACCAGTGGGGAATTACGGTGCTGCGTGTAAAAATGTTGTGCTGCAGTTTAGCGGGGGAGACCCTGCTGCCCATGGCCCGGCAGGGAGCCCCCGCACGCCCAGCAGAGCTCCCCGGCTCGCCTTGAGGCCGTGCAGAGGGGTCCATCCAGTGAGGCATGAGGAGTATTAACCATTTCCAAAATCCCGCATCCTGTATTGATTTAGCAGCCTGGCCCTGGCAAACACTGCTAGCACAAGGAAGGCTTACAGGAGTTATTGCTCTGCCCTCATCTGCCTTTTGGCTGCCAGCTTAGCACTGCCTGTTCAAAGACCAGTCAAGTACTCCAGCTATTTACTTAGTGTGTTATTCTCCACCAAAAAGCAAACCGTCTGACAAAGGAATAAATTAATAAAAGCATACTGTCTCAGATTAAGTCTGAGAAACAGGTATCCCATCAGGTTTAGTTAGTAAATCAAAAATCTCCAAAGATGATGAAATAGCTCTTTTTTTTCTGACAGCACACCCAGATCAAACACTTCTCATGGTGAGACAGAAACTCGCAGCGGGAAGCTCTCCTTTGGAGAGATTCATTTGCTATCTGGTATTGATGTGCTACTTAATTTATTGATCCACAGAGGAATGAGGACCTGAAGGCAGTACAAACTTCATTCTGCATGGGTTCTTTTGAAAAAAAGGGGTTTAGCTTCTCCTCTTTTTTGTAACTATTTCTGAAAACAAGCATCCCTGTCATGTTTTCATTGTATTGTTATGGTATAAAAAATTCCAGGTCAGTTTAAACCTGACAGCTTGTAAAGAGTTTTGCACAATAGGCCTTGCTCTCCAGTCCGTTCATGTTGTTCACTTTGTTAGTACAAAATCTTCAGATGTTCATTTTAAGAAATAAATGAAATAGCTTGCATGTAAACATGGCCTGTAGTCCTTATTTTTACTTTTAAAATCAAAAACCCAATCAATTTAATGGAAAGGTGTTAAAGGGACAACCCATGTAAGACACATAGAGAATGGGTTAATATTTTCCCTTTTTTTCCCTTTTTTTTTTTTTTAACCATTTTAGTGTTGTTCAGAGATTACAAATCCATGCGTGTGAAGCTTACAGCACAGTACAAGGGATCCTGTAAAAGAGACATGTGGGGATAAAGGATGGAGATCTCCACTACGGCTGAGTCTTCCACGACTTTCACAGAGAGTTTAGTTTATGCTATGAAGGTTTCATGCTGTTATTTGAGGTCTTATGTTTTCCCCTAACTCTTCTTTCCTCACCTGGGAGCAAGGACAGGTGTCACAATAAGAGTTGTCTCCTTCAAGACTGATTAACACCGTGGTAAGAAGAAAACACGAAAGATGTGCACTCTTTTCCCATTGCAGGAACCAGATGTCAGTAAGATCAAGGGATACATCTTTTCTCCTCTCTTCTTACCCTTCAGCCAAGTAAAAGGGACTAGACTCCAGCTTGGTTGAAGAGTCACACCACTGCAGGAGCCTGGCTATCACCTCACCCTAGCATGATCTCTCGATTTGCAAGATCACAACAGGGCATTCGCCCTCGCGGAAGTTGTGGAGCTTGCAAAGGCAGCAAAGCTCTGCAGCTTTCATTTTCCCCTGTGCTCAGTGACAGTGCAAATGGTGGCCATCTGGCCTGAAAACAATGCAACCTGTAAGCAGCATATTACGTTTCTCACAAACTACAGTGCAACGAACAGAAGATGCAATTCAATACAGAACTTGGCAGCAGATGGACAGCCAAGAACATGGATACTGTAATATAATTCTTTGTATTCTTGACATCACAAAAACATGCATGGAACTTGAATAATTTGTGACCATTATATGTTCAGGATGTCAGTAATCTTGGGTGCTGGGCAGAGGGCACCACTCCTACTCCTTCATGCCTGAAATCTCTGGATGGTGAGGACTCAGAGAGCAGGAAACCAAGGAGAAATCTTACAATAATATGAACTAATGGATCCCATTTGCCTCTTTTCTGCCAGCAGTATATTAAACCTCTGAACACAAGCAAAATGTCTAAGGTTTTGTTGGGTTTTTTTGTTTTTTTGTTTTTTTTTCAATTGTCCACCCTTCTCTTGGTCTCCAATGCCTCGTATTAATTGAAAGTCCAACATATGTTTGCATTAAAGTCTATCGGGAAATGGTATGATCTCCACCCATCTTCAGAGGGATTTCAGGACTATTTATTGCCATGATTCTGCTCCCATTTCACTGAGAGGTAGTTTTTCATTTACTTGAGCAAGGGCAATGTTAGATCTATACTGAGAGTTTTAAGGGAGAAAAAAATTGCTGATTAAAACAGGCTCCAGACAATAATAGTATCACTTTCTTATATTCAGAGAAGTCAAGCAAATATAAAACAAGCAACTAAAAACTGACAAAAAAAAGGGAGTTCATTCTAAGTTCAGTTCATTAAGAGTTACAGTTTGATACTGTTGATTTCCCCTGAGTTCAATAAACACAAACTCACAAAAAAAGAACGTAGCTATCCTTTTCCAAAAGACATTAATGGAGCTAGGTAATAATGAGATCTGACTTTATCTAATCAGTGAATAGCCCTGGCAATACAATTTCGTCTCCTGAAGTCATCAAGCTGCTGACAATCATAATGTTACGTGTAAAATTTTATGATGCTGCAGTGATAAAAATCCACCTTTAAACCAGCAGGTTATCAAGGGCAAAGGATTACCTTAGACTCACACTTAGCACACTGAGGAGTGGTTGCTGTCTGAGATCGAATTTCCTACATGGAAATTCCTACATGCAAGAAGCTCAGAGTTCCTGCTGTACTCCATGGAGATCATGGTACATTTGGAGAAGCCTCAGCAGTGATTAATCTCATCCTTATCTTGGCACTGAAAGATCAGTCCCATTGTCTAACATATCTGTCTAGTGTCACTTGAGACACTGCATGGTATCCAGACATCCCCCTGGGGCTGGCAGACGTGGCATGGGACCCTGGGGACAACCATGTCTATCTTAAGCAGAATCTGAAAGCTGGCAGGATATCTGTAGGCAATTCGAACACCACTAAGTGCCTAAACTTAACCAACAGACCCCCTTTACTGGCCCCCATGGGGACACCTAACTATAAATGATCAAGTTAAGGTGTCTTATTCTTGAACTTTGTTCCACCAAAGTCAGCTGGAAACACCAGAGGTCAAAAAGTAAATAAATAACCCTAGCAATACCCCATTTCTGAATGCATAATAATTTGGCCCTTCCCTTCATCAGGCTATAGGTAAACAAGTAAAACAATCCAGATGCTATAGTATGTGCAGCCACCTTGGTGAGTATCTTGTCCCAGTCACAAAAAAAAAAGCCTCAACAGACCCAGCTCTTCACAATCTGCACTAAATGCTTATTATTTGGGGAGTAAAAAGTAAATTGATGTAACAGGGGAAAAAACTGATATAGCTGAAAAAAAAACCAAACTCCAGTTTCAGCAAAATCTTTGAAACTCTTCCCTTCTATCAGCAATCTGAGTCCACCTCATGCCTCTGACCACACATTCTTAATACCTTAGTGAAAAGAGCAGAATGCCTCAGTTCAGTTTCCAAAATATTAATATAAACATAATCTATGGGCACTTTTCGTGGCAGATGCCAAATACAATTTGGGTTTGGAAAATTTCTCTTGCTTCTACCATCACTTTTCCCTTCCAACCAAATTGCAAGTAGATTGTAAAGATACTTCTGCTGTTCCTGGTCCACACACAAATGAAGGACTAGCACTTCTCATCACAGCATAACACTGAAGAATATGTTTAATTTAAGGATAAAAACTGTGGGTATCCGTAGAGTTTGGAAGATACCATTGTACATAGTGTTGCAAATAGTCATCAGAAGCCACCTTTGGCACACGAAACCCTTGAGTGGGAAAGTGGTGGATCTGGGATGTGATTCTGAGAGGTCAGGCTTCACCTGACATGCTCAGCTCCAGGTACCTGTTTTTGGCCTTGCTCAAAGCCTTAGGCATGCTTTTTGGATTTTATATTCATGTACACATAGAAGAACCTGACACAATACTGAAACATGAATGAAAATGTAAGGCTATCTCAAGGAATAAAGTAAGGATTACTAGACCAAAGTTGTCAATGTATTTGAAACACAGACACCCACACTTGGAGAAAATACATATCTGACATAAATAGTTCATCTAAAATATACCATGAACCAGTACTCATGGACAATTAATAAAATGTGCAGGATTTCTTTCCTAGAAATGGAAAACGATCTTAAAAGAAGTATCAAGATGCATGAGAAAGTTTTTGCAAATCTGGTAAGCATATATTGCACTGCAGAAGACAAAGACTATCTGCAAAGTAAACCTATTCATCTTTAAATGTATCCACTAGCCTAAGGAATCCGTGCAGAATCAGATGTAAATTTAGTGGTGGTATGGATGGTGTGAGTGAAATACGTTCACAAGTGACATCTTGGAAACACTCTTACATGAACTAAAATTTAATATATTATGGAGAATAAAGTCTTTTGCACTTTAACAGCCTGATCCAAGCCCTGAAGACAAAAGAAATATTCCCATTCACTTGTGTGAATGCTGGATCAGATTGATACAGAGAAAGTAACAGACCATATGTTTCTGATTCCACTGGTCTTTTGGTGGTGAAGAACAGACACTTCTTTGACTAAGGAAGTACTAGGACTCTCGAAGAGAGCAATCCCTGATTTACTCCATTCTGGAAGGAGAGTGTGACCTGCCCTTGAGTGCATGCTTTCTTAACTCCTTAACACATGGCAGTAAGTAAATCCTGCAGAAAAGCTGCTGAACTTGCACATGCAGTAACTTCTAAAGTAAACTCCATGGCTGCCAAAAAGTGTATGAGAAGTCAGAAATAACTTACAATATGGCAGGTGTTACAGTGCAATAAGGGCATATCTTAGGTACATTATAAAACACGGAGTGAAGTGGTTCCAGGACCTAAGAGTTATTACGATACAGACTGTGAGGTTGCTATTTAGATTGAATTCCTCCTACCATGTCTTCAAACCAATTTTTTTCCCCTTATTTGCTCCATTCACCACATTTAGATGCCACCATCATCTCAGAAAAGGAAATCCCCACTTCTCAGCACGAAACCTGAAAAGCTTTCAGTCTTAGAAAGAGCTGCTGAGCCTACATCCTACAGCCAGGTAACCTAAGCCGCGTGGAAATACGAACTGTTCACAACCTTCAAGACCTTCACAGTGGGCCAACCTCAGGACCTAAGCCAGCACCATTAATACCTCAAGCAGCAGACAGCACCAGTCAGTGGGAAAGTAGGACGTCAAGGAAGTGGGGAGCATTGCCAAAGCACCAAAGAATATGTGTGCGTTAAAGCACCACTCCTGGAAAATGCTCGCATTAGTTCTGTGCACGCTGGTGTACCTCCATGACAGTGTTGATCCAGGAGATGCTGACTTTTCCCTGCGAGCAGGATGCTGCTTCTCAGTTAGCCAGACCTGTCTCCAGTGGGGTGCTGCCCCCTGACTAACAATCTGTTTCCCAGCCCACTGCAGCCTCACTCCTGCTCGACAACACAGACTCCACTGAGCTGGCATGCCCTCAGTGCCTGTGGAAAGCACATCTCTAGGTAGGGCATATGCTCTGCAATCCCAAAAATCCGGGTTTTGGGGGAACTCTTGAGTCGATTCAGACGGACTTCATAGCTCTAAGAATCTGACTTTTTGGCCCTTTTGAAAAATCTCACACTAGATCTTACAAAACTGGCAGTATTCATGAGAGTATAAATTAAGACTTCAAGAAGAATTCCTCCAAGAAATAAACCGCAGCCTTTCATCAAGCCAAGGCTCCATCCTGCAATAGCAAAATCCAGAAGCCAGGACCACATTGCCTCATCCCCAATGTAAAACAAGAAGAGCTTTGGAAAGAGCTGCAGGCAGGATTTTGCTTCGCAGGAGGAAATCCAAGATGGTGGTTGCAAAGTGACAAATTCCTGCTTGTGCTGTTTAATTTCTGCTGAAGCCAATGAGGCTGTTTAACAAGCCTGGCATTAGCATAAAGTGGCCTCTTGCACCCACATGGCCTCATGTTTTTTGGATCAGTAGCACAGGTATCATGAGAAACACTCTTCGGTTTCCCTAGAAGGTAGTAAGAATATGGAGTGAAAAAGCAAAAGTTTTCTTCTTAAACATGGAGCTAGTCTCCAATTTATACTAATAATTTTTTTTTTCACTTGTTGATAGCAAAACTGTAGACCTTGTTCAGATCTGCAGGTTTGTTGCTTTGGTTCGGTTTGCTGTATTTCTCAAGGAAGCAGAACGGTCTCCCCTCCCACCACACCCCCAAATGAATGGTTACTCCACAGAGCTTGTTTGGGGAGGAAGACTGTTTGTTTTTTGAAACCACTAAGGTTGTCATTCCTTCTATGGTGCTAACACCTCCTCCTGGCTGGAGATTATTCCTTATTGGCACCTTTCTTTTGTCAGAGATCTGTTCTGTTTGGTCTCTCCTCACACTTCTTTCACATTGCAATGCAGCACATCACATAACAGCTGAACCACAGAGCAGAGGCACAACTAGCACTGGAGGGTGGCTCCCTTCTCCTCCAGCATTTCAGCTTCATTTGGTTTGTGATCAGTAGCCATTGACTCCCTAAAACAGAGATGGACTCTCTTATGCTCCTTTTGCCCTACTCCCGTTTTTTACATCCTCCACTGTGCCAAAAAAAACCCAAAAAAAACCAACACCAAAACCAAAACCAAAAAACCTTTGAAAGGTATTATGAAGCTTTTTTATTTCAACATTTTTAAAGGTGTTGGGCTGGGACTTTCCCCAAAAATAGCAATAGTTAGGTTAGCTAGCTATCATGTTTTAAACGTTTGTTATATTTTTTAAGAGGTTTTTTCCTTTCTTCTGAAATGTGCCAGAAACATGGGGTTTCTGTTCTATACAGTGGTTCTCCTCACTTTTATTGTCCCAGGAAAGAGACAGAGGAAATAGTAAGCACAAACCAGGGACAATTTCCTTGTTCTCTTAAAAAAAAATTCTCATTTGTTTCAGGATTTCTGTAATGGATAGCTAAAAGCATCCTAATTCCCATTCCAGCTGGGCAACAGATATATCTCAAAGTGTGACAACCTGTTCGACTTAGTGGGACTTTATCTTTCACTTAGACACTAACAGACAAGTGTTTGCCCTGTGCCTGCAGCAGCTGCATACAGATGGCGATGCACTGAACTCACCCAGGAGAGCCTGAACTGCAAAGCATACAGTAAATCCATTTGGGAGTATAAACACTTTTTTGTTTTTAATTCCTCCTAATTTTCACTCATCCTGGGAAATTTTTGCCCTTAGTAAGCTTCCAAAGTCAAATCAGGCAAGCAGGACACTGCCTATTTTTTGACTCCAAGTGATGAAGGGTGGAGAAAGGATTTGTCATCACACTAAGTTCTGGGAAGGGCTTTGGGTCCCAAACATTGTAGTCAGTGGAGAGAGATGGCAACTCCCATCTCAAATTGCAGGTATGTGTAAGCACTCTTTGGAAAAGCTCTTTTCTCTCTCTGTGACTTTGGAAAGAACCCAGGTGATGAAGACAGATATAGATAGTCAACAGCTGTAGGAAAGAAAAAGCCTCTCTTTTTGTTTTATTTTAATCAGTCATTGCTGTACAGAGGAAAAAGCTCACACACACATATACACATAGACATGCAGAGTCCCCACAGGACAGAGAACAAGAATTACATCCCATGAAATGCAAAAGACCTCAGTGAGACCTGGAGTCAGACCAATACTTAAATGTTCTACAAGTGCATAAATAGTTATATGTTTTACACAGAAAATATGTAAATGCTTGCACATTTACACATACATAACTCAGCTTTGCATTCGTGCTACCACAGTGTTTATAGAATAAACTTGTGTCCTTGCACACCAGCCATATGTGTGTCAGGAAAACTGTGACTCAGTTTACTTTGGTGCAACTTACACTGAACATGTGTTTAGGGAACTATTGTAGGAGGAGGAGAGCCATATATTCCAGGCTAGGGCTGGGATTATGTGTCATCTGGCTTGGCCGGTCTGGGGCATTAACTGACATGGCATATCAGGTTAGGTTAGTAATCTGCCACTTGGTTCTGCTTCAGCAGATCTGTGTGCCCAAGCTAGGGATCAACTGACAAACCTGGAGTCTCGGGGGGAAAGGATTAGTTGCTTTGGGATCAGCAGGATGGCACTTGCACCACGAGATGTTCCGACCTAATGCCTGGATCTGCCGTGAATCAGAAGCTGTATGTGGAAAGCAGCAATACAAATCCAGCTCTCCAGGGATGCCCATGACAACGAAAGCAGCCATGGATGACAAAATGACAGATAATGGCAACTTGGATGAGATATTACCAGAATGGGAGAAAAACTTAGAGGATATAAAAATACCTGCTTTTTTTAACAAGCTGCCCCAAGAGAGTGGGAAGACTTTCCCTCACTCCAAACAAATCGGGAATTACCTAGTAGGCAAAATGATCAACAAGGGCTCCTTTGCCAAGGTGATGGAGGGACTGCACATCCCCACAGGGGAGAAGGTAAGCTCCTAAGAAGAGGGTAACACGCACTAGGAATTGCAAGTAATCTCACGCTAACTTATGGCAGAAAATTTCAGACCATTTAATCTGAAAACCACAATCTACTCAGTGAATTATCCTCTGAACCTTATCCTCATAAATTAACCTCATAAATTTAGTTTATTGCTCATGTATAATCAATCACATGTGTGGATACGTATTGAGTGCAACTATTTTCACAATTATAAAATATGGACAACAAAGATATCTTCCTGCTGAAAGAGAGAAGGATGCTGGCATAAAGACAATTTCAAATCTGCTTTGCCTAATAATCCTCATTGAGCAATTAGTGCCTTGCATCTTTAAAGATACGGACAATGCTTAGTGAAAAGTCAACCATTCCAACAGCAAATATTTATATGGCAGGACACAGATAGCATCTGTTATCTCTAGTTCAGTTGAGATAAAATAACATACCACTAGACACAAAAAAGTGTGGAAAAGTGGGTTACTCTCCAGTGACTTTTAGAATTTTACTTTTCTTGTGGCTTCAGTAGCTTCACTGTCTAACTAGCTCCCCAAACTGCAAAGAGTCCAATCCCCAGCCCATAAGAGCCCATATCTGGAATGGCTTTTAGACTGTGTCAGAAGGGAGCATGTTAGAAAAAAAAGTGTGGTACATTTCAGATGCAGTTACCAGTCAAGCATGTAGGGATTTTTGCATTTCAGAATATTTCATATATGTATCTTTATTAATGCAATGAGAGGGGTAGGTATGGCAGACTTCAGCCTTCTTGTTTTGCCCTTCAAGAGAAATAAAAAGCACTTTCTTCCATCAGGAATGTCGCCCTCTGTGATACTGATTATCAGCACCATGTCAAAAAGAGCCTCTCCCCCATGTCGGCTTACTCTATATCCTTCTGAAAACTAATCCTGGTTGCAAAGCTTGTTGCTAATTTGCAAATGTCCTGCCATTTAGGTAGCTATAAAAGTAATTGACAAGAGGAAAGCCAAGCAGGATTACTATACTTTGAAAAACATGAAGCGTGAGCCACAGATACACCAGATGGTTAAGCACCCCAACGTTGTTCAGCTATATGAGACCCTGGAGACTGACAACTCCTATTATATGGTGATGGAGCTGTGCCCTGGTGGGGACCTCCTGGACAGAATTTGTGACAAAAAGAGGCTGGTGGAACAGGAAGTAAGGAGATACACCAGGCAAATTCTGTCTGCAGTAGAGCACCTGCATTGCCAGGGGATTGTTCACAGGTAAGATGTTTCTCCTCTTTCAAACAGTAAGGAAAGTGTGCAAGAGCATAGAGTGCTCTTCTTCCCCAAAAGCATTTCTTTATTTTTCCATCATAAAAACAGGGATTACAAAGAAGACTATGTTCTCTCAGCTCATATTAATAAAGCATTTTATTCTCAGTAGTGGTTACTACTGTTACAAGTTGTTACGAACTCCTTGGGCAGTAAAGTAGCAAAGATACTTATCCCAGGGACAAGAGCTGATGAGCACAACAAACAGATACTTTGCCACAATTATCTCAGAATTAGTTCATGACAAATGTGCATCTAATTCAAGTATTTTAGTGTGGCTACACGTATGAATATTGTTGTCCTTTGGTTAGCCACAACATGTTGAAATAGCCATATGTCACTCAGAACAGAAAACTGAGGAATCACAGCCCATTGTTTGTCCAGAGGACGGGTCCTACAGACCTGGGTCTGTGACAAGTTGATGACCCTCCATGTTGGCTTTTGCATTACGAGGACAGATCATGCCTTGTGTCACTGCTAGAGGAACCTCAGCAGCCCATGCAAGGAGAGCTGATCTTCCCCTCTGTCCGGGATCTTGGCACATATGCCAAGAGCAGCAGAGTAAGACTTCTGTGTTATGTGGAAGAATAGGCAAGAAGCAGTTTTTCCCACCATTTTTCTGTTTTACTTAATGATTCACAGTCAATCAGATTCTTAATTTAAATGGTAACTGCACTCACGAAGAAAGCCCACAGGACCTAACAAGAAATCCAGTTGACTCCATCGTTACAGCAACCATGAAACAAATAAGCTGTAAATGTGATGTCTCAGCATTTACAAGTGCTTTGTGACTTGAAATGCTTACAATCCAGCACTTCATTATATTGGATTTTTCAATTAATAAGGAATGGACAAGAAAGAAATAGTCAGTGACTGACCTAGAGAACTTAAACAAACAACAAAACCCCAAAAACACCAGAAAATAAACCCAATGGGCTTCACCCATTTAGTCCAGGCTGACAACCCTACCTTGCTGGTTCCCTAACTAATCTATTTTACAGCATTTCTTCAGTGCTCACAATCATAGCATTTATGTTCTTCCCATGACAGCATTCACCATTAATTTCTCAAGTCCTCTTCCCATCTTTTTGTTTGGAATAATTTTTCACAGGGAGCTGGAGAATAGCCTGACTTCTTGCCCTACTTCTTTCTTCTTCTGTTGTTCATGCTTTGGTGGAAAAGCTCTGTGAGAGAGAATTTTGCTGCACACCCTGAGAGTAGCCAGGTACAAAGTGGCGTGAACTCCCCTGGTGACTTGATTTACTATCAAACTGCCCTAACCAAGGGAAAATTCATTCCTGGCTCTCAAGCACTTTGTCGTGGGGTTTAGGAAGTTGCATGGTCTGGCAGGAGCCCAGTCACAGGTGTAGGTTCAGTCAGCAGTACTTCAACTCGTGACCTGCTGCTAGCTTTGAGATTCAGAGCTGTGGCCTTGACCTCTTACCAGAAGCAGATTGAGAAGGATCTGGAAGGGCTTCTCTGCTCAGCTCCAGCTGCAGCGATTTATTACAACTCGCTGCAGAGGTTAAACCAACGAGGATAATTGTGGTTGTATCCTCTTCTGAAAAGAAGGCATCAATGTTTCCAGGAAGATGAGCAAATAAGTAGGAATGTTACCTTACAAATCCAGTCTGGTTTTCCCATCTAAGCACTGAGCAAAACTCAACTCCTTGCATTGCTTTAACCCAAGGAAAGGAGGGTTCCCAAGCTGTCTGTTGGGAACACCTGCTGATCCATGGAGAAGATCCTGGTAGAATGACACCAATTATGCATCCATGAGATGGATAATTGTGTGCCAATGCTTGGGTCTATGCCAAGACTGGAGTCGTCTGGTGATTGTAAGGTCTCATCCCTAAGTTCATCACTTAGGAATGTGCTAATTTAATCTACTTTTCTCAAAAGTATCTTATGGGCATTCCTGATTTTTTACCCTGAATATATCTCAGAAAAACAGTATTTTCTACTGTCTTAATAACGGACTTGATGAAAAACTGGCCAAATTTGTAAGTGTTTTTAGTCCAAATTGATATATCTCAACAGAAATTCGACACTATGTTCAGACAGTGCTTTGGTGTCTTAAGCTTTACTTCTCCAATTCATCATTAAAATCAGCACTGATCCAACAAATCCTTAGAGGTTAAATTAAGTTTGAGTCTACATTTCACAGTAAAGGTGGTAACCTTTCTTGTCCATGCAAGATCATGGTTGATCTTTTGCCACAGTTGCCAAAACGACCCAGAAGATGGAGCATTGACTCCCTTGTTCGCCCAGCGTTTTACTGTGCCAGATATAAGAAGGTTCAGGCACAAGATGTGGCTCAACAGCTCCACAAGCTAACACTCATCAGCAGAGCTCTGCTTGCTATCCCTATGCCTGCTCTGGACATGGCCAAGTGGTGAGGTAATGCATCTGAGCTTAGAAACCTCCAGTAAAGACATGCAAGCTAAATCCCATTGCCTTGCAACTGGATTGGGATAGCGCATGTGCGCTGTCTGCTACCAACCCCTACAGCTGGCGCTTGCGAGGTGACAGTAACCTGCCTGTGTGTACAGTTCTTAATTTTTCCTGGCTGTTTTTCCTGGATATTTTCCCTTTTCTCATATAAAAACATCATGTATGCCTTTGAATCCTTACTGAACCAAAGTCCTGGAGAAACATCACAAGCTGCCCTCTAGGCTCTCTCTCTCTCTGAAGTCCCCATGGGAATGAGGAGGAAAAAAATCACAGTGTTGCTTAAATTTACAACATTCCTTGGAAAATTTCCTTTGGGAAAAAAAAGGGCATGATGTATCTTTGATGAAAGATAACTTCTGACTTTTATAGTGACCATTATCAAGTTTCTTAGGCAAGAAAGTCTACATTTTTATTAACTCTGCGAGCAGTCGGCTCAACCTCTAGAAGAGCAATTGTAGCAATCCAATATAACATTATTTAATGACAGTGAGTAAAAGTCATCAGAGTGCACTGTGGGGTGCTAAATCTGATAGAAATGTCAGATTTGCAGGAGCCAGAAACACAAATAGTTCTAAACCGCAGCATTTCAGTGCACAGGGTTATGACACAGGCAGGCTACGAACAAATTTACCTTAAATCTACCTCTCAGCTTTTGGGCACTGGCTAATTTGTCACTCCAGGAAACATGCTATTCAAATTAAAACTTTATTAAAGAGATATCATTAAAACCATCCCCATTCCCATTCTCGGCCTGGGGCAGCAGAGGGCTTTGAATGCAATGCTGTCCCATCCAGAGCCACAGAGTTAAAAGGATGTTCCCCTCATCACCTCATCACCCATCACGACCACCTCCAGACTTGATGCCCTGCAGCAATGCAGGGCTGTTCATGCAGCCCAAATCCATCCAGCCCTTGTTCCCATCACTCCTTCTCCTTTGTCCTCCTGTGCTCTCCAAGGTCTCTCTAAGAGCTGACAAAAGAACTTTATAACTTCAGAGCAGGTGGGAGGGAAATCCACGTTCCTGGAATTGTTTCTGAAACTGGTTCTGTCCTCCTCATGGCCCCTGCAGAGCCAAGGGAAGCCCCCAGCAGCAGACTTTGATGGGACTTAGCAAAGCATCGCAGGCTCTTCGACTGGCTCCCAGCTCTGAAATTACCCTGTCTGAGGACTCCTCTATGATGAAAAATATTTTGGTTGCCAATTCAGGCACTCCCCATAGTGGGGCATTGTTCTGGCTTATGCTTTTAATGTGGAAATACATAAATGTTCACACAAGTACCTGAGCCAGCGTTTTTCTTGCAGCTTGAATTACATCCTCCTGGCAGGGGCCAGCTGATACTGGTTGACCCTATTTACATAAACATCACTGAAGATGTCTCCGCTTTCAGGGTATCTGTCTCCAACACAGCTTTGGTACATCTCCCCTCTTGTACAAGCAAGGCAAATCTCACTTTCCAGTTCTCCTCTCGTCCTTCACATCTCCCTGGCACAATTTACTCACAAAGAAATCAGAAATATTCAGCAGTGCTCAGTACTTTAAAAAAGCTAAGAGAACTCTGGTCCAATATGCACAACTTTTTTACTCAAAAGAAGAAATAAATGCACTTCATTTAAAAAAAAGTCTAAATTAATAGAACAGATGATTCTTAAAATTAATAGTATATTTAAAATGTATATTCATAAAATATTTTCTGAAATACTGAAAGTTTCCATTTTCCTGACTGAAAACTTCAGGAAGGAATAAGAATCTTGTTACAATTGTAGGCAGAGCTTTGCAGAACTATTGCTATAATTTCAATTAAAATTTGCTGAAAAACTATCTGCAAATGTGTATCTGAAACATCAAGCATCCTAAAGTTTGCTTTCTGTTTCAATTTCAGGGACCTAAAAATTGAAAATTTTCTTCTTGATGAGAACAACAACATCAAAATCATTGGTAGGTGCGCTGCTATCTGTGAAGCTTGTTTTCTGCTTTTTTGTGTGTGTGCAGCTTTCAGTGACAGTTCAGCTTCTATTCAATCACCATACTTGACGAGTGAGCTTGTGATTATTCAATAAACATATTTGAGCTTTTAGAATAAGTGAAAGTTATGAAGTATAACTTAACAGCTTGTTTATTTGGACTTTAACTGGAACATACTTTTAAGAGAACAAGGAAAACAATTTTGCCTATTGTTTTCCCTTGTGTATTGCTGGAGGAGCAAGAAACCATTACGGCTTTTATGTGTAGAAAACTGTTCCTAGCAGAAGTGATTTGTGGACAAAGAAATAAATCTTCTGGGGTGAAACACAGGTATGGACACATTAGTTTCTGTTGAGTCATTACTTCAGCTAGAGACCTCATCATTTGGTATGTGCTAAAAAAAAAAAAAGGCTGTTTTGGTCACTAACAGAAATCTTGCTAGGGCTGTGAAGCAAACATTTATAAAAATGAGAGAATTTGCACTAAGCGGTTAACACAGCTCAGAGAAACATTAATTTTATTCTATGGAAACCTCACAGAAAAATCCCCACAAGGGATGCTAAATCTTAGAGAAGCCACATGTTTAACCCAGTGTTTCCCAAACTTTTAAAAGCTTAACACCTCTGAGAAAAAAAGGCACCAACTCTTCACCCCTGTTTTATAGCCAGCCAGTCCTTTACAATCACACCTTTCTCTTTCCTCCCCCTTGCACACATGCACATACACAGAGAAAAAGGCTTAAGTTAGCACTTTTTCCCCCACATTTACCATGGGCTAAAGCACACAGAGCCGAGCCCAATGCTGTAGCTCATTAAGCCATGCTAATGTGGCTGTGTTGTCAAGCTCATGCACTCAACAGAGGCAAAACAAAATAGTTAAACCAAAATCAACCAAACCTGGTCCATGTCTGGGCAATACTCTAAGTCCTCTGCTGATTCATGGCATGTTAATTCAAACCCAAATTGGCATCCACAGCTGAGACATCAATAGATGCTACAACTATTTCTGCTGTTTTCATACAATTGGTAAAGTAGTTCGAAAAGAGACTGAAACTTCTTTGCCTTTGGCTTTGTGACTGTCAGATTTTGGACTGAGCAATACTGCAAGGTTTGAGAGTCTCTCCCAGGAGCTGTTACATACCCAATGTGGAAGTCCAGCTTATGCTGCCCCAGAACTCCTTGCTAATGAGAAATATGGTCCAAAGGTGGATGTCTGGTCCATGTAAGTAGATCTAAAAATGTACTTATTGAAACACTCTCAGCATTGAATGGTTTAGATAAGACTCTGATAAAAATGGGTTGGTGGCATTCAGCTTTGGGGCATTAAAGGCAAAAGCAGAAATATATCAGGGAAGGGTTGCCAGAAAAAAAAAGTTTCTTGAAATGTGCTTCCATTGCAAAACACTGGAGAAAAAAAAAAGCATGATCAATACACATGCTGTTATGGAGAAACCCTGTGCCAAGAGAAGCCAGCAGATGGTAGGATATGTGCATATAGGAACCTGTGCTGAAAGGTCCGAGAAATAACTTGTACATATCAACCCCCTCAAATGAACCCCACTACCTTCCTGTCCTGGCAGGCAGTTTCAGCTGACAGCTGAGTAACTTGTCTCAAAATCAGACTCCTTGAAAGGGCTGACAAATGGCCATTTTCTGTCTAAGGCATATTTTGCCAAAAGAAGAAATCTATACAGAAAATCGAGTCTCAGGGACACACAGGCCAAAGATGTGGCTATAACAGAGCTGTGAGACCCCCACCCGTACCTTAGAGAGGCCCTTTATACTGAATTAGGATAATAATGTGGAGTTATTTTCCATCATAGGTGGCACAAACCTTCATGGACTCCACTTTCTTTTTTTATTACATTTACAGGATACATCTCCTGTAATAAGCAAGAATGCAGATGGTACCAGGAGAAGAGCAGTTTTTCACATAAAGTATCTCAAACTTTTCAAATGCATTTCCAGTTTGTAGTTCCAGCAGCCACATTATGCTGGCTTTTACATTTTTTTTCTAAGTGGAGCTGGGAAAATGATAATATATTACTTCAATTTTTGTATTCTTTAATCTTCATGGATCTGGACAGGAGAACAGCTCTCCATGTCCATCATTTGTCCGACGGCATGTTAATCTGTATGTATATATGTATATATATGTGTATATGTATATATATACATAAATGTATATGCAAGTGTACCAGCTTCTCCTCAGCCTTTTGATAGTAACCAGATGTCTGGGTCTCCACCTAGGAGACATTTTTTAAGCCAATTTCTAGCAGGTATGATTCAGAGTATGGCAAGTGAGCATGAGTAATATACACTAAACCAAATCTTTCCCTAAGCATTAAGAGGAAAAAAAAAAGTGGTTCATCAAACGCACCTCCATCCAGACTCCTCCCACTTATTTACAAGTATAACCATAATTCCTTGCAGTATCTGACTAACAAGTGTTAGAATAAAAATCCAACTATTGAAGCCAGTGATAAAGTTCCATGGATTTCAAATAGTTCATAAGGCTTCTAAGAGTAATATCACTTTTTGGTTTAGAAGTGCCCACTCCCATTCCACCCCACAAGCATACTGATTTAAAGGATGTTAATGTTATGTTTCTAGAACAGGTTGCCCAGTGAAGCTGTGGATGCTCCATCTCTGGAGGTGTTCAAGGCCAGGCTGGATGGGGCCTTGGGCAACCTGGTCTAGTGCAAGGTGTCCCTGCTCATGGCAGGGGGTTGGAACAAGATTATGTTTAAGGTCACTTCCAATCCAAACCACTCCATAATTGTGTTCAACACGCAGTTTTGCACTTGATCTAAACTGCTTCATTCAGGACACCTGCAAAAAGGAAAGGAAGGCCTGGATGTACACAGCTGCTCTGAGCTGGGATGTGTCACCTGCCTGTCCATCTGTGAGAATGCAGAGTCTCCTCGAGGAGTTTTCAGCAGTCTTTACTAAACTGTGTATTCACAAAGGCCAAAGTGTTTTAGTTTGCTCTACAGGGTTGCTGGTACCTACATACAGGCATCTGGTTCAGGTGCCTAAAGCAGAGGATTAGTTTTCCTATATGCTCGAAAGATAAAAGGCATTTATATGCATATAGTTATATAAAGTATATTGCTCCTCTCAAGGCCTGCTCTGGCAGGCATACTACATATTTGGGGTTTTATCTAACCATGACTTCTATACCTCAGCTTCTTCTGAATTTACAATGTATAAATGGCACCCAAAGTTAAGGATGAAGGGACACATGCTACCAAACTACTTCAATATATGTCTGATTTTCAAGAGTGCTACTCTGAATTTATGTTAACATAGTACAGATTAATCAGGTCTACAGGATGCTGTTAGCACTTAAAAAGGATAATACTGATTTCACATTTCAGATATCTGAATGAGGGCAAAGCAGTAATCTTAGAACTATTTACTGAGCTCACTGTGTTAATAAACAGCGAATAACAGGTAAAGTCTATATAAACTTATATATGGCCCTTGGTGTTTAACACAGACAGATTCTGCACCTCAGGCATAAAGCATATTTAAAATTTAAATTGGAATTGTTCACATTATCATACTGGGAAAGGGAATTCTGATGGACTAAAATATTAGTTAAAAAGAAGAGTTACTTCTGTTGCCACAAAATAAGTAAACGACTACAGATCGACTGGACCTAGAATAAAAAGATTTCAGTGTAGTGCAGAAAGACTGACTTTATGCAGCAGGACCAACAAGGAGTCATTACAACAGGAACCAGAAAGCCAGTCAGTCAAAAGCACAGCCACAAACCCAACCAGATCCAACTGCAATACAGCCAAGACTCCTGAGGTGCAACAGTGAACTGCACTGCCTGTTTGCCTTATCATGACTCTTGTGCAGAAGATTTTAAAGGTTCTTTGGAGGACTGCAGAGTGATTGGCTTTCATGCACCAGCTGAATTGAGGAAACAGGTGTTGTATTCAAACAAATCCAGGTATTTTGATAGGGCAGAGGAGAAGCAGTTTGTATGGCTAATAAACTTTCAAGTTTAACATGCCATCGGATTCCATCTACAATTAACTCCCAGGTGTGTTAGTGTTTACTAGCTATAACTGTGTGCAGCTCCATCTCATGGTTTTTCAAGTGTTTGAACACATTAATAAAAATCATATCTGAGCATATCTCAGATTTGTTTCACAGATATCATCAGCACTAGTGTACCAACCAGGTCAATTAAATTAGAGTTGCCTGCGTTCCTAAAATTGTTATCTCTGCTGAGCTCAGTAAAGAAATGGTAAACAACAGCCAGAGGGAGGTCTGAGCAACTTGATCTAGAAAAAGATGTCACTGCCCTCAACAGAGGGATTGGAACTGCAAGATTCCTTCCAACCCAGGCCATTCAATAATTCAGTGATTCGTTCGGTGGTGAAGAGCAGTGCTGCTGTGGTGGTGCAGTTCAGCTGGAGCAAGGAAGTACCATGGAGAGTGTTCAAGGAAAACTCCCTGTTCGCAAACTCAGGACAGCTAAGCAAGTTTTCTAAATGTTGGTACTTCTCTAGACTGAATGGCAAACCTTCACAAAGTTTGCTAATCGCTGCTAGCAGACTGTTAGTCTTTCACAAGAGTTAAAGTTTTAAGTCTTTAGCCAACAGCAAGCTGTTACCAAACGAGCGCCTTCTGGGCATAAGTCACACCTAATTTAGCAATCTGAGCAAAGCAAGAAGAACTGAATTACTATTTGGAACAAGATCTATTGCATCAGTCCCAGTTCTGTGTTGTCACTCAGCCTCCAAAGCAAAATGCTTTATTCTGATGGGCTGGGTACATTACACTGTCACTCAAATTAGCTTATTTTTAAAATAAACAGCAGGTCTCCACTTTCAACACCGCAGGCTTTCCAGTCACTCACTGTACACTCTATTTTATACACACTTCCCACAACATTCTTTTCTAGATAAAATGGCATTTACACAAAGAAAAAAAAGGTGTAAGATGTGTATTCAGTACAAATTTCTGCTTAGAGGTAATTTGTAACATTCG
Organism: Oreocharis arfaki; assembly: GCA_013398015.1. NCBI lineage: Eukaryota > Metazoa > Chordata > Aves > Passeriformes > Paramythiidae > Oreocharis > Oreocharis arfaki. The sequence continues at coordinate 938,750 of VZRR01003151.1, forward strand.
TGATGTTGAAGGCAGCTCTGAAAACTGACTCATAGCTTTGTGAGATTCTTAAATAAGTACTTATTAGCATTATATGGAGTTCTGATGTTTGTCTTTTCTTTTGACAGAGGTGTGAGCATATTTGCTATGCTAACTGGCACATTACCCTTCACTGTGGAACCTTTTAATATCAAGCAAGTACATCAAAAGATGTTAATTGGAGAAATCAGCCCTATTCCATCAGATATTTCCCCTGGTAAAGCAGTTCAGTCTTTATGAAGAATATTAATGCAAGAAAGTTTTAACCCATGTAATAATGTGAATTTAACAAATATCCAATCTTGAGGAAATTAGGATGTACGTTTTCCAGTTGCTTTTTTCGCATTTAGAAATAACTTTTTCAAAGCTATGGCAGTATCTCTTTGTCTCAGGCTACAAGAGAAATAACATTGTTGTCTCTTCAAAAGACCATTATTCTTGGTTCTCATTTACGGGGGGAATAAAATGTACGTTGCTTTTACATAAGTGGAGCAGCTCTGCAACGATTGAGAACACTGCCATGTTTAGTATGTCCCGTGCTGTGTGTCACAGCCAGGCATTCTTTCCTGTTTTTCCCACAAATAAGTTATCTAAACCTTAGATATTTTTTCCTGGAGACCTTATCTTTTGGCTGCTGACAGGGCCTACAACGCTGAGATTTTTAAAGACATGGGAGGGCTATTTTTGTGAAGAGTCGGTTCATATTTTTCATGAGAAAGAACTGAAATGTAACATTTTTCAGTTAATTTTACTGACAATCTTTAATAAGGTACAGTCAGTGAAGTCTTTTAGGACAACTGGGAAAGATAGTTCCCAGAAATTGTAGCCTGAATTACAATCCATGGCGCTAAACCCCAGAATTCACGTTGGTGTATATACGCTCTCAGTCAGCAGGACAAGGTTTACTTCCTCAGAGTTCAAAATTCTGCCGCTTTACAATGATTCTTATACAGCTCTGGCTTCAATCCCTATTTTCTCTCCACCTGGAGCAGCATCTTCTCTGGTGACTGTCACAGTCTTAGGCCCCTTCTCACAGCTGTTATGGTACATCTTCGCTGACCAAGGCAGAAAGCAGAGCAGAGTGAGACATGTTTTGCCCAGCTATCTACCAGCAAGAGTTCACATCTCCCCATGGTTTTGAGCAGCGTGGCTATGATGTTAGGCAAGAATGATCCTAGGAACCAGGATTAGCTTCAGTGGCTGCCTGCAGCTAAGCACTGGGAAGCAGCAGACAGTTCCAGACTAAGCTAGCTGGATCTAGTCTGGAGTATTAGGATAATGTGATGATTCTATTTCTTTCTGCCCCCTAGTAAATGGAATAAGGATATCTACCATAGCTGTCAAGAATGTTTGTACATTAGTCTCCCATTTCTCTTTCTTTGGAGATCAGTTGCCAGATAGCAGCTTCATTTTTGTAGAATCCCTCCATAGCTGCAATTACTAGATTTCTAATTTTTCTTATTTATGTTATTGTTATAGCTTCTACTAATGAATGCATTATCTCTGCTTTTCTACAAAGCCCACACAGTTAGTGGAAGATTGTGGATAACTCCATTGTTCTCTTGCCCATGGGGAATTCAGTGAGAAAGCAGTAATAAACTAGCTTTGCATACTTTAGATCAAAATTCTTCTGAAGGAGATTACAAGTGAAAGGAGCAGTATGTTCCCAGTTCAATGCTCACTTGCCATTTTGTTCACTTCAAAACTTCCCCAAGGAATATGGAAGAATTCAGTAAAGTTTTTCCAAGAAGAAAAAAAAAAAAAGGGGGACTTCATACAGTGTTGGTGCTGAGTGATTGACATACAGGAATGTTTGAGCTTTCTCTGTCCCAGCTCCAGGGAGCCAAAGCACCGCACATCATGTGAGCACAGGAGTCCATCTCCAGACCTCATTACAGAGAGTTTTATTGATGCAATTGGCTTCTTTGGGTGAGGGATGTAACTCCTGTGTAGTCAGCTGGCACAGAAGTGCCCCTCCTCAGAGGCCTGATCAAATGCTGAATGAGCACAGTGCTGCGATCACTGATGATGCCATAGGCTGCATTCACTAGGGTACATCAAGCCAATTAGGAACTGAGTTCCAGTACTGTATCTACAGCAGCATCCAAAGGTCCCTGACAGGCATCCCAGCATGGTTTGGCCACTGCTGCCCACCCTGCCCTTGGGGGGGAAAAGGGTCACCCTATGGGACCACAGCAGACTCAGAGAAAAGCCCTAGAGACTGAATTTTAGCTGAGGCCCTTACAATGTCTTGAAGCAGGGCAAATGCCACATTTCTGAAACAGGAAAAATATGCAGTGGTCAGATAGTGAAATATTACTAGCAAACAAGCCATTTTATTGGAATACTGCACAGGAGCTGTACACTTCATGCAGTCTCTACTTGAGCCCGACCCTGCTAAGAGGCCTGGAGTCAAAGAAGCAATAAAAGACAAATGGTTGAACGAAGGTTTCACCAGGAAAATACTGGATGCTGCTGCCTATGAGAACAGGTAACAGTTTTGATATCTGTCTTCTACTCTGGAATTTCAGGATTGGGGATTTGGGAGTGAAGCGTTTGGGGGATTTTTTTATGGTTGGTTGGTTGGTTTAGAAGATTTTTTTAATCTACTATGGGCTCTTCCAAAATGACAGTTTTACTTCAGAAAACACCACATCAACACTTCTAACTGTGGATAAATTTTATTTAAGAGGAAACATCCTTATAGAACTGTTTATATCCATTGTATCAATAATTTTGTTCTTAACATGCCTCACATCTGCTACTAATTTCAGTGTGCTTCTTATCCTTTCCTACAAAACTAGGTCTCACATGCCCACCTGAGGAAATATTTTTACATTACACTGAAATTCTTGTTATTCTAATAATTTTTATTCTCGCCCATCTTTGTAACTGGTTTTAACTACCTTCCATTTATTCTTAGCAAGGCACTTTATGGTTTAAGATTATTATAAAAGTTTGAAATGGATATGTGCAATATGACACTTCTCATAAACATTGCCAACTTTCAAGATGTTATTCACCTTTCGTATTGGGAGGCTGCAAAGCATACGTTGCATGTCTTTAAATGCCTAAATTCGGTGATGGACCTTTTACATCATACTCACTGATGAGAGTAGCTAGTAATGGGTCACATATTTTATTCCCAAACTGTTCTGTAAAAGTCAGTATTCCACACTAATTGAAAAGGAGAATAATTTGGCCTGTGTAATCCGCACCATCTGCATTAGTGTCTAGAGGACTCTTGGCAGGTTTCCCTGCCATGGTGATCCACTGCCAGTCACAGCCAGAACTGCTAGAAATCTATGTGCAATTTCTGTGAGAATTGCCCACTGCTCCTACCTTTGCCCTCCTTCCTTCCCTCACGTGTCTGTGCTCATTCATACTGAAATTTGAAAAAATGTCTTAGGAGTCTCATTATCCAAGGCTGATGTATTTCTATGATGCCTTTGCTAGGCTTTACTACTCACAGAAGCCCATGAGTAGAACAATCATTATTACAAAAAGCATGTTTTATTTCACAATCTGATTTATGTAACAATTAGAATCCTACTGTACTTGCTTTAGCTCTTTTTTGTCCTTCAAGATTTTCCTGCCTTTGTTACTTTTCTGTCTTCTTGCATACATGCACACCCACTATCTCCCTGTTAATCCGTTTGAGGCTACTGTACTCAGAACTGAAATACACACACTTGATTAAAATGAGAAAATTCTGTTTTCCATATTTTAATTTTTCAAGCTTAATCCTGGTGGGTGTCCTTTCAGAGTAATCAATTATATCAGCAATAGGATGTTTAATGATGCAGTAATAGAGCCTCAGCCCAGCAGTGAAGTTAGCGTAGCCAGACAAGAAGATTATTGCACAACTGTGTATCATAATTTGCCTGTAAAATCAACTTAGCCAACTCCAGCTGCATCACCAGAAGTGTAATGTCTGCTCACTGTAAATTCTGACATTGTATCTGGTCGCATCATTTGTATTAAAATACTTTTTCCTAATATTTCAGATTTTGCCCAGGTGAATTGAATCCTGTTGTTTTAAACTACATGACAGAAATTATGGAGTTCAGTCTTTCAGAAGTTATCAACAGTTTAATAAATAACAGACCCTCTCCTGCCATGGCTTCTTACTGCCTATTGCTGAAGAAACTGCTCAGGTACCAGAAAGACCACAAAAGAGCTCAGGTAAGATACTATGATCATGGGAGGCATAAAGTGCTCCCTGGATTCTTATGAGGAACAATGCAGCAGCTACGTAGCACACATGAAAAAGGTGGTTGTCCAAAGAATGGGGAAAAGTTCATGAAAAAACAGTCATGAAATTGCAGATGCAAGTGCAGTCTCAAGAAACCTACATTCTGGCATTCTCAGAGGTGATTAATTTATGAGATTTTTTTATTCCCAGAGATAAATATACCTTTTTTATGACCAATGAATTTTTTAAATGAACTGCTGGTTGTAATGGGATTGAGAATTATTTTGTTTTACATATAAGATTACTTTTCCATTGGGAAAAGGAGCATTAGCATCTCAGTGACCTCTCCATCCCTTTCGTTTCTGACTGGTCTGTGAGGGTTTAATCCAAAGTCTGGGGAGGTGAGTGGGAAGCTGTGAAAGTTGTAAAATCTTTTCCCAGCATCTTTTTTTTTTTTCATATTTTTACCCCTGCATCTTATGCTCACACTCCAGCTCCAGCTCACTCAGGGACATGGAGTGAGATCAGAGGGGACAAGCATTTTAAAAATAAATTCAAAAAATTATGGTAATCATTGGTAAGGCCACAATTAGTCAAAAAGGCTGTAAGCTTTTCTTTTACAACCTTCTCCACTAAGGGGTTCACAGCTCAGCCATAAAAATTTTGCTTCAGGCAGAAACTAGGCAGACAGGAAGCCAAATTCCAGCTTCTAACACACAAGTGCAATGGGAAAAGTTTCAGCTACAAAAACACACACATTAGCGATTAGCCTCCCATTCAAAGCCTTTGCCCTGGAGAAGCTGTATTTTGAGAAGGTCCAGTTGACTCCTCTAGAAATTATTCAGATGAGCTTGAGCAGATCCAGATCTCCATGCCAGCACACAGCCCCAAGGTCGCAACAGTCTGTGCAGTGTCTGCAGACAGAGCCATAACTCAAAAATATGAGTTGGGGAGTGTGTGTGTGCATGCTTAGGGAGGGGAGGCTTTTCTTCACATATGTGAGTTTTTTCATATTACGATTTTAAGTAGGATCTGCTAAATCATAAGTCATTTAAAAAGACCCATATTGTGAAGGCTATTGACCAGCTTGCTAATACCTCTGGATATCAAGCTGATTTACAGCCAGCAGAGATCTAGCCTTCCAGGCAAGTCATAGTGCTTCACGTCCTGTGTGACCTCTTTCAGCATCCTACCTGGGTGGAAGAGGGAAGTGATCGTGTACATAAAGTTGCAAGCTGATTAAGGGTCTGTGATACTTCCTGCCACTCCTGACATCCAAAATGCCCTCTTAAGGCAGAGAGTCAAGCTGAATTTAAGCACAGACCCTGAAAATAGCTCTGATTGTAAGCCAATAACACTAAAAATTATTGTTTTGAAGCACTAGTAAATACATTTTCCAAGCAGATTGAAACTTTTCGTAGACCAAAGAGGAAAGGAGAGGGAGTTTAGTGAAGGAGTGAGTGACATTTTCTTTCTGTGGGTTGACATTTTTTCAGGTAAAGGTTTAAACGCAAACCAGTACTGAGCCAAAATAATCTGACCAGTTTCCAGCTTAAAACAGTGATGACTTTCACAAAATCACAGCATCACAGACTGGCTGAGGCTGGCAGGGATCTCTGGAAGCCATCTGATCTAACCCCCCTCCTCAAGCAGGGCCACCTACAGATGCCTGCCCAGAACCATGTCCAGACAGCTTTTGATGGTCTCCAAGGATGAACACCAGCATCCCTGGGTACCTTGTGACCGTGCTTGGTCACCCTCACAGTGAAAAAGTGTTCCATGATGTTCAGAGGGAAACTCGTGTGTGTGCTTCAGTCTCAATCATCTCTGTGATGGAGGACATGTCCGTGTCTCCCTTGTACTGGGGAGACCAGACCTGGATTCCAATAAACTGCAGCAACTTTTGCATGATCAATGTGGGGAGTTCTTAAATTTGCACACAGATCCTCCCTTTGATGGTTTCACAGGGAAATGACTCACTTTTAGTAGGATGTCTTTGCTGAGAACTTGAAATACGGGCACAAGCTAAATGTCTAAATTTGGCAGAGTGGACTCGACCACAAATAATACCTTCCAATATTTGCTACTAAGACATACAAATTAGGAAATTAGAACAGACCAATTCATACCACCTTTTCATGTCACTAAAAGTTTGTTTCCCTTTTTCATCAGCATAAAGTTTGTAAATGCTACCTTTAAACTCATGAACACAAAGCCTGCTACTAGAACAGTTTAGAAATCATTCTGTTATCAGACTGTTTGTAATCACAGCGTTTTTTCCCTAGATAATCACTCTATGTATCTTGTTTCTTATTTTTGTCCCTCTATTCTCTCTTACATTCTTCTCTATTATGAAAATTAATATTTCTCCCTTGCTAGTAGTTAGGCTCTGCAACTTTTTGCAGTTAATAATGATCTCTTGATTGTTTCTTGTTCAAGCCTTTTGCACAATTAACCTTTGCAATCACTCCTCCCCAGGAGCTCTTTCAAATCATGACTGTCAGTGCTACCACCTTATACCAGTTTCTCCAACCTTCAATAATATTCATATTTCTCAGCAAGAATTTGGGCAAAAACAGGGAAGAAAGAGAGGAAGGCTGGCTAAGAAATCAAGCTGGGGATTCTTACTCAATCAATGCTCTTATTTTTGCAGTATCCTCTGGCCCACTCTTCAGCTAAAGCTACTTTTTGCACATAGTTGCACAATGGCAAAACTTAGCCCTAAGCATATGTGAAGTATATAGGGAAAAGAAAAGAATGCATCCCTTGGATCCCAAGGCGGAGCCCCGCACGGGTGGCATGATGTTTTTGGGCAGAGGCAGAGCCAAGAGCAGCCCCCAGCTTCCCTGGAGACTGGCCCATGCTCCTCTGGCACAGCTCTCGAAGGAGGCAGCTGGCAGGGGATTATCTTGCGGGGAGGATTCTCTGCTTTGGTCTCAAAGAGGCCAAATTCAACCACCTCTTTGGCAGGCAGTGATGCACTTCTTCGACCACCCAGACACAGAGAGCTGAAACTGAGGAAGAGGAGTAAAGACTGTTAACTGAATGCAAGAGGGAAATTTCCCACTTTTTATCCATCTTCTTGTTGAGAACCTGATGTTACTAGAGCTTAATTACAACAGCATGGGTATTTGATATTTGTGTTATAAATTATGCCAAGGATATTTCAAAATGCATAGATAGATGTTCTCTCTATTCTGTGTAGAGCCAACTATTTGCTATTTATTACTAGCAGTGTGTGATCCATCTTTAAATCACATAATTTCCTTTCAGCTCTCCAGATCTTGCAAATGTATGCATCTGCTTTAACTTTAAGGATATGGATAGTTTCATTGAGCTTAACAAGACAGCTTGTGTATATAAAATTAGAGCACAAAAATTAGAAATTGCATATAAATGAGTGGAAAGTCAAATCTAAATTATGGAAACAGGTAAGTAATAAGTAACAGTCACAGGTAGAATGAAGCAACCTGAAAACTAGTTGGTATTTATTTACATTATTTCTTTCTAAGACCATAAAGATTATTGCGTATTTCTGTCTGCCTATGAAAAGAGATATTTACAGGGAGCTAAGATCTACATAGGAGCAAATTTATGGTAAAAAAATAATCCGGTATTTTTGAGCAAATTAGAAACCTCCTTTCCTCTCAGTGGCTTGTAGAGAAAGTTAGCATCTGGATCTTCTGAATATTCTGTCCAAAAAGAATGAAACATATTAAATATCAACACAAACAGGAAAGTAATTGCATTCATAATAATGCCTATGAATAACAAGCAATAAAATATTCTACCAACACAATCAGCCCAAGACATTGTTTGGAATTCAAATGCATATTCACAAAACAGTGCATTCAACCCATTCCAGGCAGCAGAGCATGCTACAATTTTTCACATAATACCAAGAAACATACAATTTCCTGGGGAAAATTTTTCAGCAGAAATTCTAATCTAAAACTGAAAAAAAAGTCTGTGGAAATTAATTTTCATGTACGAACCCCCTGCATTTGAAAAACCAGTGTGAGTCATTGTATTTGCACCATGTCCTTGTGTACAGAAGTTAACATTTGTACATGCAAATAATAGTTTTGTTGGATGCAAACAGATGTGATTCTCATTTTTCTGGCTGCAATTAGAAAAGTCTGTTGAAAGCTTTACCCTTAAAAAAGCCTAAGATCCTTTCCATGTTCAAATTTGAGCCATAAGTCATTGGATAAACTTAAAACACAGCCTGTCCTTTTATGCATCGTAGTTTCTCCAAGCAATGTATTTACATTTTATGTGTCCTGCTGTAGAAGAGGGGGCCCTAATGATTACAATTTGCCATCCAGAACTTTATAGCTGGTCCTTGCAGAAAATAGCATTTCTGCCAGAAAGCTTCCTGCCCAGGTGCTTAACCAATTAGCTCTTAAGAGGTCTGGCAGTAAAACCAGTCATGGCAAGTTTTCTGACATACTGTATATAAGGTGACAGCTTGCAAAATGTAAGATGAAAATTTGTTTTCTTAACTAGCGGTGTGTAAAATCCTGGGAGACTATTTGATTGCATAGCCTAAAATACTTATGACATCTCAAATTCCCAATTGATCTAGTGTGGTTTTAGCAATAAGTTGTCAACTTAAACATATTTTGTTTCTTTTTAGAAATACTTTTAAAATAATTTCCCTAATTGTGATTGGGTTCTACAAGTATGTAGGAAGGATGGGGTGACCCCACAAATTTGAGGTTTGGGGCCCTTCAAATTTTTCCAAGTATTTTTGCTAACTCACAAAATACGTTCAAGCTATCAAAAGTGCATTTTCTCCACAAATTACACCCACTTTTTAAAACGGTGTGTTAGATTAAAACCATATTTTTCATAAGGACAGTACTTCGCATTGCAAAGATTAGAAGAAAACCATGAAAAAGATAAATACACCATAGTAAAATGAATTACCTCTCTGCTTGTGGAGGCAAGAAGTTTGTATTATGTGGGGATGGCAGTAAAAAGATCAAAACTCACTACAGATAATCCTTGAAGAGGTAGCCATGTAACGACAAAGGGGATCTGTCAAAGATAATATGGAGAGCAGCAAAAAAAAGCTTGGTATTGGACTGGAATATCCATGTGAGTAATTGTCTTGGTTTCAGAAACTACATTTCAGAAATTTCTTTTTCAGGAAGAAAGGAGATGTTCTATGACAGAAGCAGTACACAGAGCAATCAGCTCATCACAGGACTTGGTTCTGTAGGAAGGGATTTATTTATTCTGTTCTTTGCTTTGCAAAGTGCTCCCCTTGTGAAAAATATACTTTAAATCTAACATTTTATTTCACAGCTCTTGCATTTTCACAGGGTTTTGATAACTGCAACTCAGTGTGCATGAGGCTGACCCAGTGAGGACTCTGAAAACTTGGATCATAGGATAGACAAGTGACCTACATATAAGAACATATCTCTTGTGCATGGAAGATGCTTATAGGAGTGAGGGAAGTGGCACTGCAGCAAGGAGTGAGTCCTGAAGCCCATGTTCTTGTTGGGGTGAATGGCCCTGTTAGCACAGCTCCATGGAGGTCTTCCTGCTGCAATTCTACTGCAAAAGGTCTTTTCCAGACTCCCCAGATCTTTTCTAGTCTTGTGCTGACTACTTGCCCTCACAGCAAGCGGCAACAGTCCCGTGGCAATCTTCCTTCTGGGTCAGGGAGTGGCTCTCAGCATTCTGTAACATTTCTGATTTGCAGCATGAGCTCTGCAGTACCCCGACCTTCCTTACACATTTTAGGAGACCCTGTGAGCCACAAGCCTCGAAGGAAGTGCTATGCGCTCTCCAAAGATGGCATTCCAGTGTCCAGTGGATTCTCATGAAAACTTTCTCCCTACAGCCTGTGTGGTAAAGGGAAGGGTCTGCCAGCCCATGTAGACCTGGATTTCTGGAAGAACCTCTGGCATAGGGCCTGTTCAGATGAAATGTGTAACTAAGGCTTGTGTGAAAACAAGATTTCCCGTTACACGTTATAGTGTGATTTCTTTTCAAGTTTAAGGTGCTTTTTTTTTTCCCTACAAATCAAATGACGTCTAGTTACTTTACAGAGGGAATATGGAGCAGAAAAACACAGTATTAATCCCAATAAACAATGGAATAAGGAGTCAGAAACTAAGATTTCCCAGAAGACTGAAATGGACTCTCTGGAAAACCTCAGAAATTATGGCGATAGGTCATTTCCTACTGTACTAACCCTGGCAATGCCAAATGCTATTCAAGAAGATGAGATCACAATTGCCTTGGAAAACCAAGAAAACTTCTCAAAAGGTACTGTTCTGAAATAAGTCTCGGCATGTTAGTTCAAAAGGGTAAAAGGGTATCTGTCAGAGGAAAAAAAAAGGAACACAATTCCTGAAAATGCTACAGAAATACCTTTGCATTTTGTTTTGAAATTACATGTATTTTGAGCAATTCTTTCCCAGGCCCAAATCTGGTGATGAATTTAATTTTGATCAGGTGAAATAATTTGCAGATGAATACCTGATCCAGTGCATACTCTGCAGATACTGATCACAAATAACTGTTCCATGTCCACGTGTGGGTTATTTCCTCTATGAGTAACCCTGGGATGGTACTAGTACCTCTAAGGCACTTCCAAGAACAGACATGTATGAGTAGAAAAGGGCGTTTATCTACATTCCCAGGATGAATGTGAGCATGTCACAAGTGTCACAACTTCACTATATTCCATGGGGGGTTGTACTCATATTCATGACATTATTTCCCACAGTCTCAAAAATACAGAGCAAGAAGAGTACTGGATAATCAAACTCCATATCTGAATTTATTCCTGCTCTAGTTATTGCACCTCCACAGTTATTTACGTATGTGCCATGTTTAAAATGATGTGATAAATGTCCCCAGAAGCATAAATGCATAAGTTGCCCAGAGAAGCAGTGGATGCACCAACCCTATAAGCATTCAGGGCCGAGTAGGATGGAGCTCTGAGCAACCTGATCTAGAGAACAGTGAATGGGGGTTGGAGTGAGAAGAACTTTAAGGTTCCCTCCAACCCGAACTACTCTATAATTCTTTGATTCTATAGTACTGACTAAAATTAAGCCAGACAACTTTATGGTGACAGGCTCATTTAAGACTGTTCACCCAACCAAAAAAATGACAGTTGCCTACCTGCGGATCACCATCTGCCTGAAACCAACAGTGCAAAATTTCATTCTGTGTCCTGATTTACTTTTATTCATGCCTTTACAAATACTGATTTTATTATGGGATGAAGCTGATTTGATAATAACATGTTTTCTTGAAAATACCATTCCATCAGAAGCTGATCTGGTTTTTTTTAATTCTATTTAGTTTCCAAGTTTGCAGGCAGAAAGTTGGTCCACTGTGGGCCTCCTAAGTCATCAAGCAAAAGTATGCCATGTGAGCACATTTATCAGCCACTTTTGGACTCCCAGAACAATCAGAATGATTTTGAAGACTTGACAGAGGCCAGAAAACCACGTCTTCATGAGAAATCCCCGTCCACAACAGCAAATAAGCAATCTCCCTTTTCAAATGTCCAAGCAATGACAAGTACAAGCAAAGCACCTCCACGGTCCCTGATGAAAAACAGAATTATTACCAGAAGTCCTTTGCCTCGTCAGGACATGAGGTTTAAAGACCTTCTAAAGGCAGTATATGACAATATTCACATCCCAGCACAGAGGCAACCTGATAAAGACAGCACTGACCTCCTCATGATTGACTCTCCCCAGTTGTCACCTTTCCCCAGGCTGCAGCAAGCTACCCTGAGAGAAACCCTACCTAGAAAGATTTCCTTTCTGGGGGCAACACAGGAACATACAGATATCTGCCCTCTTGTTATAGTGAATGGTTCAAAACCACCAGCTTTCCCCATGCCCCAACAGCAAAACTTTACCATAAGAAGTATGAAGCAGTTTAATGAAAACCCAACTCATTTTTTCAATAAGAAAACTAAGAAAAACTTTATTCAGCTCGGACACATACCTACAACTACAGATGTAAGTCTTCCAGTTTTATGCCCACCGTACCAAACCAGGTCGGGGAAAAAAACAGAGATTCTAAGATTAAATTTTGCATAAATGAAACACTCATAAAGAATCAGATAAAAAAAGGGTGAGGGATCAGGTAAGAAAAAAAGGTGGATAGAAAGAGGGAGCAAGAACAGGAAGGAAGGAGAGGTGAATCCAATCTTAAAATGAGAACCCTCCAAACACAAAAGAATTATATGATCAAAGCTGTGTATCCTCTGGTATCGACCAAACACCGTGCTACAAATTTTGTGGAGCACACCAAAAACCCAGGAAAAGAGATGCCACTGTAACAGAACAACATCATGTATATACAGGCACAAAAGTGGACACTGAGGGCAGAAGATGTGATTTTAAATATTTTGTATCTATACATATATTGTCCTAAACTTGTGTTACTTGTACTTATGCATTTCATTAGGGAAATAAACCTGGGCAGGCAATTTTCATTAAGCTGTTGGCTTAATGCAGAAGGTAAAAAGCCAGCAACAATGAGGGAATAAACAGTTGTGGGGGGATTGCCATGACACACAAAATAGTCACGGCACTGATAAATTATTTGTTTGTTTCTTTGCTTGTTTATTAGTTTAAACTGTGTGTGTTCCAATTAATGGAGACCATGCAACCTAACTCCCCTGAAATCTCTTTAGCTGCATTTTCTCTGTAAATTTAACAACTTACTTAGTATTGCCTATGTGTAACTGTTTGCCTTGGCGAAGTTTGTACCTTACTATTGAAAAAATGGATTTATTTTCAGTTTCAATGTATTATGGTTCTCAGTTAGATTGTCAGAGTGCTGAGCTTTAAGCCTGTTTCTGTCCTCAAACAAGTTTTATATCAGTTTAAATCCCTTAAGTTCAACGGATTTGACCTCGACTGACACCAACAGAGGTGAGAATTCGATGGGAGTCTTCATATTTGCAGCTCTGTAGGATCCCACACAAAAGATGAGCAAAGGTTTTTTCTCAGAAAATCTGATTTCCTTATAATTTAGGAAATGTTTAAGTCTTGAATATGTTTTAAGCTTTGGAGCGCCCTTAAAAAACACTTTTTCTTTGAATATACGTTTTGAAACAAATAGATTCAGCTGTAAGTTTACGTTTCAGTTCACTGTTTCCTTTCACAATACTGAAATGCTTCATTCTGGACATAAATCATAGCATCATAGACTCATAGAATCGTTTATCTGGAAAAAGACCTTGAAGATTATCAAGCCCACCACTAAACCATGACCCAGAGAGTCATACCTAGACATCTTTTAGATACCTCCAGGGATGGTGATTCAACCACTTCCCTTGGCAGTCTGTTCCAATATTTGACAACCCTTTCAGCAAAGACATTTTTCCTAATTTCCAACCTAAACCTACCCTGGTGCAGCTTGAGGCCATTTCCATTTGTCCTGTCATTTCTTATCTGGAAGAAGAAACTGACATCCACATGGCTACAACCTCCTTTCAGGTAGTTTTTGTGAGCCATACAGTTTGCCCTGAATCTCCTTTTCTCCAGGCTAAGCAATCCCAGCTCCCTCAGCCACTCCTCCCAGGACTTGTGCTCCAGACACTTTCCCAGCTTCTTTGCCCTTCTCTGGGCTCTCTCCAACACCTCAATGTCTTTGTTGTAGTGAGGGGCCCAGAACTGGACACAGCACTTGAGGTGTGGCCTCACCATTGCCAAGTACATAGGGACAACCCCTGCCCTGGTCCTGCTGGCCACACTATTGCTGATACAGGCCAGGATGCCATTGGCCTTCTTGGCCACCTGGACACACTGCTGGGTTATTTTCAGCAACTGTCAACCAGCACTCCCTGGACCCAGCACTTTGCCTTCTGCACTTCGAACTTCATACCCTCGGCTTTGGCCCATCTCTCCAGCCTGTCCAGATCCCTCTGCAGAGCCTTCCTGCCCTCCAGCAGATCAGCACTCCTACCCAGCTTGGGGTTGCCTGCAAGCTGGCTGAGGGTGCACTCGATCCTCTTGTTCAAATTGTTGATAAAGATATTAAAGAGGACTCGCCCCAATACTGAGACTGGGGGAACACCACCTGTGACCATACACCACCTGGATTTATCTCTGTATTACATTATTCACCGCCACTGTCTGGGCCTGGCCATCCAGCCATTTTATCCATTGAACAGTATACACATCAAGCCATGAGCAGCCAGTTTCTCCAGAAGAATGCTGTGGAAAATGGTGCAAAAGGCTTTACTTAGGTCTGGATATACAGCATCCACAGTCTTTCCCTCATCAGCTAAGTTTACATTGTCATAAATGGCGATCAGGTCAGTCAAGCAGGACCTGCCTTTCACAAATCCCTGCTAGCTATGCCTGATCCTCTGGTTGTCCTGCACATGCCATGTGATGGCACTCAAGATGACCACNCATAGGGACAACCCCTGCCCTGGTCCTGCTGGCCACACTATTGCTGATACAGGCCAGGATGCCATTGGCCTTCTTGGCCACCTGGACACACTGCTGGGTTATTTTCAGCAACTGTCAACCAGCACTCCCTGGACCCAGCACTTTGCCTTCTGCACTTCGAACTTCATACCCTCGGCTTTGGCCCATCTCTCCAGCCTGTCCAGATCCCTCTGCAGAGCCTTCCTGCCCTCCAGCAGATCAGCACTCCTACCCAGCTTGGGGTTGCCTGCAAACTGACTGAGGGTGCATTCGATCCTCTTGTTCAAATTGTTGATAAAGATATTAAAGAGGACTCGCCCCAATACTGAGACTGGGGGAACACCACCTGTGACCGTACACCACCTGGATTTATCTCTGTATTACATTATTCACTGCCACTGTCTGGGCCTGGCCATCCAGCCATTTTATCCATTGAACAGTATACACATCAAGCCATGAGCAGCCAGTTTCTCCAGAAGAATGCTGTGGAAAATGGTGCAAAAGGCTTTACTTAGGTCTGGATATACAGCATCCACAGTCTTTCCCTCATCAGCTAAGTTTACATTGTCATAAATGGCGATCAGGTCAGTCAAGCAGGACCTGCCTTTCACAAATCCCTGCTAGCTATGCCTGATCCTCTGGTTGTCCTGCACATGCCATGTGATGGCACTCAAGATGACCGCCCCCATGACCTTCCCTGGCACTGAGGTCAGGCTGACTCTCCTGTAGTTCCCTATATTCTCCTTCCCATCTTTCTTGTAGATGGGTGACACATTTGCTAAGCTCCAGTCAACTCAGCCTGCCCGGTTAGCCAGGGCTTCTGTTAAATGATGGAAAGTAGACAGGTGAGCTCTTCCATCAGCTTTCTCAGTACCCTTGGGGGGATCCCATCCAGCCCCATAGACTTGTGCATGTCTAAGTGGTATAGCAGGTGGCTGATCATTTCTACTTGGATATAGGGACTTCATTCTGCTCCTCATCTCTGTCTTGTAGTTTAAGGGGGTAGGTACCTGGAGAATGACTGGTTTTGCCATTGAAGTCTTGGGAAAAGAAAGAATTAAGCACCTTAGGTTTCTCCTTTGCCCTTCCTCTCTCTGAGGGCTTGTGGAGGACCTGGAAGATGGTGGAGAATGAGAGGACCTTATGCTTCTTCGTCACCAACTTAGTCCAGGCATGTCTGTGTAGGTGCCAAGCAGATGGCAGACACAGGGGAATACCCCTTCCCCACTAAAGCAAACTCCAGAGAGGTCAGCATTTAGTATCTGTGCACCATGACCCAAGTGCAGAAGAGAGAGCTCCTCCCGGAGGAGCTCTGAACTGCAATGCCTCTCATGGCCTGAGCTGTCTCCAGTCCCATCTCTTCTCTGTCTGTGACAGAGAACAGGGGCTTCCAAAGGGTGAGATACTTATCAGTGGTGAGAGAAAATTTCCAGTCTTTGTGGGGTCCTGCCACATAGGTCCTGCCTATTCTTTCCACGTGGGAGGTAATACAATTCTCTAGTGGGTGAGCCTGGCTGGGTGTCAGGTGCCTACCAAACCCAACCATTTCCCCTCCTCAGCTGGACAGGATAGAGAAAATATAATGAAAGGCTCGTGGGTTGAGATAAGGGCAAGGAGAGATCACTAACCAGTTACCATAAAGGGCAAAACAGACTCAGCTAGGAGAAATTAGTTTGATTTATTACCAATCAAATCAGAGTAGGGTAATGAGAAATAAAACTACATTTAAAACACCTTGTCCCCACCTCTCCCTTCTTCCTGGGCTCAATGTCACAGCCAATTTTTTCTACCTCCTCCCCCATAGTGGTGCAGGGGGGCAAGGACTGAGGGTTGTGGTCAGTTCATCATGTGTTACATCTGCTGTTCCCTCCTACTAAGAGGGAAGACCCCTCATACTCTTCCACTGCTCCAGCGTGGGGTCCTTCCCATGGGAGATATCCTTCCACAATCTTCTCCAACACGAGTGCTTCCAATGGGCTACAGTTCTTCATTAACTGCTCCAGCGTGAGTACCTTCCGTGGGGTGCAGTCCTTCAGGAACAGGCTGCTACCATGTGGCTCCCCCATGGGGTCACAAGTCCTGCCAGCAAACCTGCTCCAGAGTGGGTCCTCTCTCCACAGGTCCACAGGTCCTGCCAGGACCCTGCTCCAGTGCAGACCTCCCATGAAGTCACAGTCTCCTTTGGGCATCCACTTGCTCTGGTGTGGGATCCTCCATAGGCTGCAGGTGGATCTCTGCTCCTCCATGGCCCTCCATGGGCTGCAGTGGAAGAGCTGCCTCACTACGCCCTTCCCTACAGGCTGCAGGAGAATCTCTGATCCAGCACTTGGAACACCTTGTCCCCTCCTTGTTCACTGACATTGGTGTCTGCAGAGCTGTTCCTCCTGTGTATGCTCACTCCTCTCTCCCAGATAGTTGAACAGGTTTTTTTCTCCCCTTCTTGAGTCTGCTGTTCCAGAGTGCTGCCACCATCACTGATGGGCTCAGCCTTGACCAGCTGTGGGTCCATCCTGGAGCCGGCTGGCATTGGCTCTGTTGGACATGAGGGAAGTTCCGGCAGTTTCTCACAGAAGCCACCTCTGCAGCCTCCTGCTACCAAAACCTTGTCATGCACACTCAATACAGGTTTCTTATGCCTAGGACTGTTCCACTAAAAAGTAAGGGAATATCCCTTCTTCTGCCATCTGTCCCTTTAAAGGTAACAACAGGTTCCCAAAGAGACAGTTTCTGAAGGAACATTTAGCTGTTTCATTACACAAATAGCAATTCCTTGTACGAAATAACTCCACTTAGATTTGCTGCTGGGATGACGCTGGATCTGTCTTCAGGTCCTTCAAGTCAGTCTCTATAAGTGGATCCTGCTATTTTCACAGTCTGTCAATGCAATCACAAGAGATTCCCAGACCTCAGTTTCATAGGTTTTCCATTTACACATAGGAAATGGCACCTTTTACTTCTATCCTGTTTCTGAGTCATATTAATAAGTTCAACTGCTTTATGTATTACCAGTTTCAAAGCTGTTCTGTTTTTCAAATCACAACTGTTTTCATGTCAGCAAAAGAATTTCAAACCACAGGAAATTCTGAGGATGAAGTACAAATACGCACTTAGACCTATCAGGAAGCAGAATCAAACCTGCAGTTGGAAAAATATGAAAAGAATGTCACTGCTTTCATACTCCACTTTTAATTTAATAATTCTTTAAAGATATAAATGAGCAAGATTAATAATTCAGACAGTAAAGGGAAGCGTCTGAAAATCCCTGAATAATTCAGAAGTTCTGACATTATGTAGCCTTTGTCATACTGATCCGTCCACCCTGGGTAAGACAATGGAGAAAGAGTGAAGTGACTGACCCATTCTCCACAACCCTCTCATATAACAGTTTATGAACAAGAAAACTCTGCAAATCAGGAGGTCACAAAAAGAGAAAAAGCAGCTCATGTTCACCAGTGGTCTGTACTAGCAAGATAATGAGAAAGGGCAAGCAGGAGTCTTATAAACACGGTGTTAAAATTGCAACACCTGACCTGCAACCCAAGAAAATCCACTCCTTTGGCTTACCCAAGCTCTAATCATAAGGTATGTGAAAGGTTTAAGAAATCCAGATAATATTCATCATACAAAAATCATTTGAAAAGAAATCAAGGTTTGCCAAACTGAGAGTGAGCCTGAGAAATATATAAACACATATTTCGATCCATAAAGCAGCACTTAGAACTTTTATGTCTCCTATAAGTAAAATGCATTTGCCTCAACCATCGAACTAATATTAAAATATTTCAGTATCATAATGATGATGAACTATATATACCTTCCTCTCTTTCACCACTTTTTCAGTTCTGGTCATTTTTTTGGGTCACGGGTTATATAGATGGATACTACAGGAAAATGTAAGATAATGAACTTAAGAAACCTTGTCTTCTTAAGAATAAATATTTGAGATTTCTGCTAGGACTCCTGGCATAAAATATTCCAGAGTAAGAATCATCCAGCATTCGCCTGGCTGTAATATTTGGGCTCCAGTTCCTCAAACACACATATTTTGTGGCCAATCCTTTAGAGAGTAAGCCAGAGGAGGCTTTCAGAAAAGAGTTATTTACAGCTAGGAAATCACCATCATACAGTTTAAGACATTTACCACCACTCAGGAGAGTGGGCAGAGGGGCAAAGGGAAGAAATAGAGCTAAAGATCGTGAGGTATACTCAGGTTAAGATTTTGAGGAGCAAGGAGGTCCTGCAGTAGAACTTTGTTTACCCAGCATTAAACAGAGGAGATATCTCTGACTAAGGTGGTTATCCAGACTCTTTTGTAGTCACTCTAAATTATGAACATCTGGAAAAGAGGGAAAGTGAACTCTATTTGGAGGTCCTTAAACAGACTTTTCGAGGGTTCCCAATGGCACTGCCATAAGGGTAACTTGATCCAATATTTAGGGCTTTGAGTTTCCACAGGCTGAGGAATAAGAACTGAACATTCATGTCATCTCACAAACACTTCAGATGGCAGGACTCTTTCCTGATCTCTGCAGGACCACAAAAGTAGGGGTTTAAGTCTTTTTCTGGAGCACATATCAAAGGCTCAGAAAGGTAGAAAGGAGGATCAAACAGGTCCTTAAACCTAATCAGCTGCTGCTAGGCAGGCAGATGTTTCACTTGGGACATCTGTATTAGTAATGGTAGCAGGCTTCCGAGGCCAGAAAGAAGACTGAAAACCCCTTTTTACAAATCCTTTCTTAGAAAGTAAGTCCTCTGTAAAGCAGAAGTAAGTGTTCATCTAGACAACAGAAGGGTTTGAGTACCAAGCCCATCCATTGTAACAGTTCAAAAAGGCAATGAAAGTGCGAGGGACTATGTTACACACCTCTTTTCTATGCTAATAAATACTTAACTCACAGCAGCAGTTTCGACGGAACACTTCAGTGGGACCAGAATGGAAAGCAAGTGTTCCCCCAGCAAAGGAGGAGCTCTTTGGTTCAGACCTTCAGAGCGTCTTTCCAGGGCAGCTCTGCATGAGAACTTGTGTGGGTATGGCAGTATTTCAAACTACCAAGAGGTCTCTTTCACAGAACGCAGTCTATATATCTGCCAGACATCCACTCTTGGCCAGCCTACATCCTTTCCTAGCAGGACTGTGAATTCCCACGTCATGGAGACCCTGCTCTCCCTAGGCGTTTCTAGTTACTGCTTCCCATATGCTTTAGTAGCTCAGCATTTCTTCCGCAACTAAACCAAAAAATAACTCCCCAAGATGATTGACATCGAATCACTGACACACCTTTACCGGCCTTTACACGTAGGGTGACGTAGAGAGCTGCAGAGGATATGCTGTTACATGCTGGGTGCGAAAGATCGAATGATGCATTGCATTTGTCCATAATGCCTGCCTCTTATTGCTGCAAGACCATCCCTTTCCTCAGACATCAAATGAGACGGGCAAGCCATAGAGATGATGATACAGTCTTGTTATTACAGCCTTCTAGAGAAAGAAAACCATGTTCTAGTCACTTAGCTATTTTCATCAGGAGTCAATGACCCAATCCTGCAGCTGAGAAGAAAATTTATGTCTCAGAAAACCCACCACAAACTGTTGGAAACACTGTAAGTATACCCTGCTCCAATGTGCCTGGTTTTCTTCCAATAAGTTGATTATGTTCCTTCCACAAAAAAAAAAAAGCAAGCAAGCATCCCTAGGAGTTCCCAAAGGCAATCCTTTGAGAACAATGGACATTTGATAGACTTCTGTGCTCATTAAATATATAGTAAAGATGGAAAAAATTCCCATAAAGCCTGAAAAATATTTAGCAGTGGCTGAAAGTCATGACTACCATATAGCTGTTACGTTATCCTGATAGCTCTCAGTATGTGAAGCTATCAGCTATAGAACATCTGAGTTCAAAATTACAGCCTCTAACTGCAGATCGTATATTGCACATCTCTGTGTAATACCAGAAAGAATTCACACACTGCTGTTGCTGCTGTCTCTGCAGGAATCCCTCTGCTTCTATGTCTAATTCTGCTTTTGCCCTGTGGGTGTGACACAAGAAATGCCAAGCACAGATTTCAAAGCGTAAACACATTATATGACGCGGTAAGAGAGGTACCTCATAATAGCCCAGTTTGGAATTATTGACCAAAAATTTGCTTCCTAATAACTAAGAGCTGGGACTTTGACCCTTCTACAGAAGCAAGGAGAGCAAACCATGGCTTTAGGCTTAACCAGTTGCATCGAGCTTAGCACCACTCCAGTGGCTGCGCACATTTGGTATACTTTATGCCCTCGTAGCCTGTGTTCTCCGCAGATTTTTTCACTTTGATTCACCTTGTGAAAAGGAGCGCCTGCCCACCGCATCCTTGCTTTTGTTTCTCCATGTCTATCATTGACTCAGAATTTGCGTGTTGGAAAAACCAAGCTCAGTTCAGTGCCTGAAATAAAAATAAAACCTCCCTTCAAATGGCACAAAGCTGCTTAAAAATGTTAACCTCCCTTATTTTTACGATGTGTTTAATATTAAATGTTCCCATATGGGTACAACACCCATGTCCTTCCATTTAAATAGCCTGTTTACTTTAAAATCTGAAACTAGCTACAAATTTGAACCCTTTTTGTTTTTGTCCACCTGGAAAAAATTATTAAATTCTTAAATGTGCATTGTAATAGGAGCAAACACCGAAAAGCATGAATTCTTAGGTTTCAATATCTATTTTTAAATTGTTTCGCATGTAAGATTTTAATTTAGATTTAATAAGATTCTGATTGCATTTTTAAAAAAATACCAGTTGACTATTGAAGACATATTTCTGTAGGATTAACTTACACAGTTTAGACTTTTAAAATATTGTTTTAAATAATAATTTAGTATTCTGTAATTTATGCTACTAAATTTAAATATAGTCAGTGTAAAATAATTACTGAATGATTGCAAGAAATAAACTTATTGAAGATAAACCATTTTATGAGAGATGCACATCTCCTGTGTAATTATTCAATGTCCTTAATGTCTTCAGAAAGCTGTGGGCAATTAATGTATGAAGAGTGCTTAGTTATAATTTAACATACTGTGCAATTAAAGCCAACCTAAAGTTTTGCCATTTTCCATATAGCTCAGAAACAGGAAGAAAATGTATTAGCATGTTAAACGAAATGAGATGTGCAGTTTCAGTTCTCAGGTCTGCCTCAGCTGCTTTTTGCCACTTCAGCAGCGCAAAAGAGCCAGAGACCCAGCAGTCTTGCTCTCCTGATGGTCTTTCCTCAGGGGAAATACTGGGTAATTCAAAGCAGGAATAGTGGCTGCATGCCACCTTCTCTTCTTCAGCTGGAGGGTGTAGTATCAATACCACATTCCTCTCTTGCTGCCAGATGTACTCTTCAGGGTCACAAGTAGCCAAGATTAATTTATAATAGCTTTACAGCAGCCTAAAGATCTATAAAGTAATTTTTGCCTCCCTAATCTGGCACTGCCTGCTATGGACGATCTGGGCCTTTAAGCACAGGAAGGTCTTAATTAACTGTTGTCTTGGGCTAACTGTAGGCTTTAGACCTGGATTGAAAAGGCATTAAAGTCACCTGGAATGCGTTGCTCACCCTCACTGGAAGCTGCGCAGACCCTCAGCATGTTGCGTGCTCCATGGAAACACCGTTCTTTTGGCAGGCAAGCATCTCCTGGAATAGTTATTACAATGGATATTATGGAAGGACTGCACTAGCAGAGAGGTTAATGAGATAACCTCTCTCTTCTTTTTCACCAATTTATTTTTACGTTTTCATAAATACTACTTCTTTTTCCACTCACTCTTGTCATGACACCCCTCACTGTACCCCCCCAAATATTCTTTAGAACATTCTCTTTAAGAGTTTGAAGGTAGATACTGTCTTATGCTCAATTCAGATTAAGTCACAGGTTTTGATTTTTGCCATTAACTTTATGTCTAAAACACGAGCTAAATCAGGCATCCAAAAGCACACCAAATAGTCAAGAGGCACTGAGCATTGGAAGAACCAATAAAGATAACATCTACCTTTACTCCTGGGAGTAAACTGCCCCAAAGAGAACAACATTGTAGAACAGCACCAGAAGAATGACTTCCCTTAAGTGCTTCTAAATATGGTACAGGCACCTTCCGTACTACCTTCCTTTAGTGCAAGTTCATAAGACAAATGTAATATTTGACATATTTATTTGACTTAATACCACTTCATGTCAAAAGTTAAACTTACAAAACTGCTGTGTGTGACAAGTAAGCCAAGCACATGTCCCTCTGCACACCATCAGGAACCTCCAAAGAGCTGGAAGACTTCTTGTAATCCACATCATCACAGGCTCAGTAACTGCTTGAGACCGCACTGATGATGGAGCTGTGTTCCACTGCCATGAATCACTCCTCAAGTAATTAAAACCATTATTCAAGTCAGAACATAACAAAGAATAAAAGCCTGGAACCCCTGGTTTTGATGCTTGATCAAAGCCCTTGCTTCTTGTGCAATGTGGTGGCACTAGCCTGCCGGGCTGCTGAAGGCAGCTATCAACCGCTGCAAACATGCCAAGAGTCCAGTGCAGGTTGGTAATGGCAACAATCATTCACAAAACAAAGGGTTATTTGGAGCTGAAATATGATTGATGTCATTGTTTTCTAGGCTTTTGGAAATTAATGAAGACTAAGCTAATCAGCCTGCTCTGTCTTTATATTTACTGAAGAGAAATAAGTCCAGTGGGGAAAAGATTAATGTGAATGTGGGCACGTTACTCAGTGGAGTAAGGGACTGAGTGACAACAGGCATGAAAAAGGCAGAGGTTCTCCATCTCTTTTTTTCTCCTCATTTTTCAACAGGCAGATATGTCCCAGGCATTGCAGACATGAAAGCCTTCAGCAGAGTCTATGGGAATGACTTGGAATCTGCAGTAGAGGAAGGCAGGGTCAGGGACAAGTTCAGAGAACCAAGCACATGCAACCCGTGGGAGCAGATCAGCTCCATCTAAGGGTGCTGAGGCAGCTGTCTCACATCATTCCAAAAAGAACTGTCATCTTTGAAAGGTCACTGCACTCAGGGGAGGTTCCTGATGACAGAAGAAAAGGTCACCATCACACCCATCTTCAGAAGGGGCAGGCAGAGTGACTCAAGTCAAATAGCCTCACCTCAACCCCTGGGCACATTATGGAGCAAATCCTCTGGGAAGCCATTGCTGACCACATGAAAAGCAAGAAGGTGAAGGGGATCTAGCAAAGGCAAATCATGCCCAACCAATCCCACCGATTTCCATGATGAACTGATGAGCTCCATGGGCAACAGAAGAACAGAAGTTGTACATCTTGACCTCAGCAAGGCTGATACTGCTCAGGCTTTACTAATGACTGAGGACACTCAGCCTCTTCACAAGTGATACCAGACAATACGGAGGAGCGCAGGCTGCAGTTTGGAGGGACCTGGACAAGCGGAAGGAATTGTGCTCATAGGAACCTCATGAGGGCTAAGGCAAATACAAAATCCTGTATCTGTGAGGGAATAGCTCCAGGCAGCAATAAGAGCTGGGGCTCAAGCATCTGTAAAAGCTTGGCAGAGAAGGACTGGCACATCGTGATGGACAATATGCTGAATGCAAATTGGCAGTGTCCCTTTGCAGCAAAGGCCAACTGAACTGTGTTGTCAAGAATTAATACTGTTTCTGCAAGTCAAAATGTTTGCCTCTATTTGCCCTTGTGAGACTGCACCAGCAGTAGTGCACCCAGTTTTAGGCTATTCAGTACCACAAAGACATGGACATACGGGAGTGAGCCCAGTGGAGAGCCAGAAGGATGAGCAGGAGACCGACCCCCAGGATGCACAAGAAGAGGCTGCATGAACTGGGTTTTTTCAGTTTTCAGAACAGAAGGCTCAGGTGGACCTTACTGTTGTCTGTAGCTAGCTCATGAAAGGGAGTGTGAAAGACAGAGGGAGTCTCTCCTCAGAGGTGCACGGGCACAAAATAAGATGTAAGAGAAGCCAGTTTAAGCTCAGTTGTATCAGAAATTCTGATCACATAAAAGGAGAAAACTTTTTACCACAAGGCTGATCAAACACTGGAATAGCTCTCCCAGGAGATTTTCAAAAACTAGGCTGGACAAGCCCTGAGCAACTGACTTGTCTTTGAGCCAGGAACTGGCTTAAATGAACTCTAGACTTTGCTTCCAACCTGCACCACTCTGTGGTTCTGTTTTAGGAAAAGACGGGCACAGATGCATTTACTCCCTGGGGATGCCCATTTTTTTTCCATTGAATATAAATGGAGATGAAGCTGACTAGCTTAGGTATACACTACCCACATTTAGATGGGGTCAGTTACAAGAGAGAAATATCACTTTTAGAACAGTAAAATTAGTAAAATAGAGACACTGTGTTTAGTAAAGTACATACTGCTAGATACAGTTATCCTTGAAAAAGTTCCTAGTTGAAGGAGATGCTTTAACTATTAGTTTCTTTCCTGTCTCCTCTGTTACACTTGAGGTAGGAGATTTCAATGGTAGCATGGGCTTACAAAACCAGAAATGTATTTGACAAACATAATAGATTATTGTATACTTTATACGTACATATACAATCCACAATATAGAGAAGTATTCATCCTTAGTTGTGGGTTTCAAACAATTTGAGTAGTGTAAAACAATTTTCTACACAGTTCTAAGTGTCATCTTTAAAAATCAGGAATTCCATCACTAGCATGACTGGATCCCAATTTAAATAAGAAAGGATCATATTAGATACAGGACACTTTCAGTAAAAATATCTTGATTCTGAAGTTTTCTTTCCTCACTTTTTTCCCCAGAGTCTAATTTTACTGCTTTATAGGTCTGTTGCACCTCCCTTTCTCCAAAATGTCCTGCAGTGAGGCTGACTGGGAAAGGGCTGTGGGGGAGTTTCAGTCTGTGCGATTAAAGCAGACTACTAAGGTGTGCATTTTAGTTTAGTGGGTAAATTGCATTGCTTTTTCTGATTTAAATATATATTCAGGTTTGATTTGGGGAAGGAAGCAGAATTTTTGACTACTAACACTACAGTTTAGACTTGAAGATCTGTATTGCCTTCTACTTGTGTCCATCACTTTCCATTGACTGAAGGTAACTTCCTGAAGAACTTTTTTCATTATTTAGGCATTTCAGCTGAGTGCTTGAAGTGAGGTAGTGTAAACCAAGTCCTACAAGGTTATGAGGCAGTGTATTGTGATTTTGTGTTATGGAGTTTACTGGATTTCCTGTTATCTTTTTAAAAGGAACATCAGGGAAGATGTTGGCCCACACCCTTGACGTATTTGATGACCTTATTCCTACTTGATAGCCGCAAATTCCAAAGAATTTCTTTTACCTATTGCAGCTTTCTCTGAGGCATGGAGCATTTCTTCAATGTTTTCTGGGTACATAATCTGGAAAAAAATTCCCAGGCTCATCCACACAGAAGATATTAATATTAGGTTATTTTTGAGCAGCAAAGGGCAAGAGTGTATGGCATGTAATTATCTGGACATCTGATTTCTACATTAACCACACCTCAAACCTAAGAAATTGAGTACCTGCTTTAAAACTGTGTTAATTATTCATCAAATGAGTCTGGGTTTGGATAAGAATGACCCATGTGTATGTCTGTACTACATTTCCTGTAAATGGTAATACTTACATTGAAACTAGAATACTTCTGAGACTTTCAAAAGATGTGCTATATTTTGCTTTGAATATCTAATTTGGCCTATTTCCCAGACCACTAAACACTTTCTAGACTTGGGTAGCATTTTCTCCATGATGTCTCCCTGCACTTCCTGACACTAGCTAGAGTGTGGAATTGAAATATCAATAAAGCTACAAATCACTTGCAACGTACTTACCCCTCCTTTCCCCCCCCCAAATTTAGTATTCTAAATATAACTTAAATAGGAAGTTGTTCTTACAGTACTTCCAGGGTAGTTTTGCAGGCTTTGCATCTTGCCCTGTTATTTTTATCTGTTAGAACAGTTTTCAATTGATAGTATTTTACAAGTGCAGTTTAGTTAGTTCAGAGGAAACTTTGGGTACCCATGTAAAGAGCTGGTGCAAAAATTATACCACAGTTCTGTATTTTTCAAACAAACTCAGTCTACACAAATCACAGACCTTCAGATGCTGCAAATCAGCACAGCACTACCGCAATCAGCTTTATCAGCAGCTGCGCCTCTGGCATGGGTAAAGCCTTTCTTGTTGAATTAATAGTGCTCCTTCTTGTCAGGATCTCCCTCACAGATAGTCATTCTCAAGAGCAGTGATTATGGCTGCTCAAATATTTTGTGACTAGAGAAGTAGATTAATAATGACAGGCCACGTGGTAATGATATTTCTTTCATGTCTTCTTTTTTTTGTCCCAAGGAACAGGTGGACCCAGGTCCCAGCCCCCAATGTCATCAATTTTGTCACTTCAAGTAGAAAAAAGGCAACTTTTAATCAAACACCAGTATTACTCAGGTTGGAAAACAGAAAAAGCCTTCTAGTGAGATTACTTTGTAAATATGGGAATAGATTTTCTGTAGGAATTACAGCCTCTTTAGTGGACACACATAATAATAGGAAAGATAAACTCATCAGGAGCAACAGAGCTATTCTGCATCCTACCTCTAGGCAGGATAATGGATGAGGTGATGTCTTAGATCCTTCCAGTTTTATTTTTCTGATTCATTAATACTACCAATTATCCTTCAGTGTATGTGAATACTACATCTCTTTACTACATGCCATGCCAAAACATTTTTTCCCTTTAGATCTCCTTCTCTGACATTGCAGTATCACATTTAGTCCTAATTTGCAGTTGGTTGTTATGCAAATCTGTGATGATTAATTTACAGCATCTCTTCTAAAATTTCTAAATTCCACAAATTTATTAATTCAGGCTTTCCAACAGTCCAAAATGTTGTTCTCATTTAACCAGAATTAAAGACATATTACAAAGCATCAAATAATCAGATGCAAGGGAGCAACCCAAACTGAAGTTCATAGCTAGCTGTGTATGTGGTCACAGATACTGTACCAGTGAATGGTGAATGATTCAGCCTCCCTTTGGGGGGATTATATGAAGGAATCTCTGCACAATTCTGGGTACTTTAATACCAGGAAAAGGCAACAAAAATATGGGAATGTGGAAAAAAAAAGCCATAAAAATAATTGAACAGCTGGAGGGTTTGATTTATGCAGAGGCATTAAAGGAATGATGTTTGATTGTCTGCACAATGTCCAAAAGCCATATGTTAAACACTTCAAGTATCTGAAGAGTGTAAACAGCAAGCAAGCGAATAAATAACCAGGCTAGGACAAGAAGGTGTAACTGAAAATACAGAAAATAAATATATTAGGGGAAATCCTTAACAATGAGCTTTGTTAATTACAGATAAGTATCTGAAGAAAAGCAGCAGGAGCCTTATTGTTCCTAGTAACTTAGGGAGTAAACTGGAGAAATCACTGAAAAAAAAACTTAATATCTATTTGAGGCTGAGTGGAAACACAGCTTGACAGCTATTATTGTTTGATAGTATCTTCCTTTATGATATTTATAAATAAAAATGCAAAAGACAAGTGGTCATTCAATGAATTGAAATAGCCATTTACCTCAATTAACCCTACTTGTCTGAAATGTTAGAGCAAACAAAATACTACCCTTACTTTACTCATAAACACTTCCTGAAGATATTTTCTGTCAGATATTTTTCAAAATAATCAAACCAATAGCACTGCATATTTAAAAGAAACCAACAAACAAAATTGTTCCTACACAATGGTTTAGGACACAAAGTTGGAACTACTAACAGAAAACTAGTGTCTTCTGCATTTGTAATCCAGAACTCAGAGATTCTTCTTTTCCTCTGCAGCTTCAGAAATGTTCTTATGTACTTCTCCTTTGCTACTCAGCCTTGCAGTTGTAAGAAGAAGAGTTTGTTCCCTGTCAAAAAGCTGGAATTCTCATTTATTTGCAATAGAGAAACTTGATATTCCCACTCCTCTTACACAAAGCCATATCGTTATTTACTAATTCCCTCTTAGTCTTGCTTCTGTGTTTTAGAGATGGATTAGAAGGTGCAAAAGATAAAAATGTACTCTAGGTGAACTCCAGGGAAAATTCCCCTCAAAAAAAAATCTGCATTGGAAATAATTAGACTCAAGCTCAGCCAAGTAAAGGACATGAGAAACACAGAATGAGTTGGAAGAAACACTTCGGGTTGGAAGGGACTTGTGAAGGTCATCTAGTTCCAACCCCTCTGCAATAAGCAGGGACATCTTTTACTAGACCAGGTTGCTCAGAGCCATCCAGCCTGGCCTTGAATATTTTCAGGGACAGGGCATGTACCACCTCTCTGGGCAACTTGTTCCAGCCCATCACTACTCTCACTGTAAAAAACCCTTCCTTATATCTACTTTAAATAGACTCATTCAATTTAAAGCAATTCCCCCTTGTGCCATTACCACAGGCCCCTGTAAGAAGTCCCTCTCTAGCTCTCTTGTAGGCCCCCTTTAGGCAGTGGAAGGTGCTATAAGGTCTCCCCAGAGACCTCTCTTGCCCAGTCTAAACAACCCCAACTCTCTCCAGCTTCATAGGAGAGGTGTTCCAGCCTTCTGACCTTCTTCATGGACCTTCTCTGGAGTCAGTCCTTCTTATGTTGGGGGCCCCAGAGCTGGATTTCGTACTCTGGGTGAGGTCCCACAAGAGCAGAGCAGAGGGAGAGAATCAGCTCCCTTGACCTGCTGGTCACACTTCTTTTGATGCAGCCCAGGGTACAATTGACCTTCTAGGCTGCAAGTGCACATTGCCAGCTCGTGGCCAGCCTCTCATCCACCAGCACCCCTAGCCACTCAGCTTGGTGTCATCTGAAAACTTGCTGAGGGTGCACTCAATCCAGATGTCTATATCATTGATGAAGATATGAAACAGTCCTGGTCCCAGTACAGACCCCTGTGGGACACCATTCATCACTGATTTTCACCTGGACATTGAGCTGTTGACCACTATTCTCTGGATGTGACCATCCAAGCAATTCCTCATCCATCAAACAGTCCACCAATCAAATCCATATATCACAGATTTAGAGAGAAGGATGTTGTGGAGGTCTGTGCCAAAGGTCTTACAGAAGTCCTGAGGGGGGTTGATTTCCATGCTAGTCAATTAGCTGCTCAACAACGCAGGAAAGGAGATCATATCAAGAGCTGTCTCATTTGAGAAAATAAAAGCCCAGTACTAAACAAGTGCCTCTACAGCTGGGAATGAGGATCCACAGCCAAAAGAGGGTACAAATCAAAGGAACTTTGCTGACATGCTGATACAGCCTAGAGTACATGCTCACAGCTTCAGCTAAGGGGTACAGACACCAAAAGACCGCTTTTTCAAATTGAAGCATTTTGTGTATTCACAGTGTTCTTATTTTTTAGCTTTTTTTTCTTACTTTCCAGGCCATCCCAGAAGGAATGAATCTAGAAAGTAAAAGAAGGAAAAGTGAGAAGAAAAGGAGAAAAAAAGATGTGAGAGAGAAAAAGAAAATTGATCCCAGAAAATATATTTCAAAATATCAGAAAAATCTAAAAAATAATGTGGAGAACTCTCATCACGATCCAGTGAGGATCTTTAACTTTACTGTCTCATCTTCTGGTGAAACTACTCCAGCAATCTACCAAAACTTCAGCAGAGCAATTAGTCAACAAAGGAGCAAAATGGTGGAAATCCAGGACTGTGAGAGAGAATCCACCCTGCCAATCTGGCATCACCACCACGACCTGCTGGTGGCGGCTGTCTGCATGGTTTAATGCCCACATCCTTAAAAGCAGTGCACTTAATAGGAGTCAGTGAAAATGAGGCACCTACATAGTGTTTAGTCACCTAAATATCTTTGCAGATGCAGGTCTTATTTCAGTGCAGGGCACAATAGGGCACTATTTGTCATGGAAATTGAGATTCACCACATTACCAGTGACAGGAATTGCTGAAGAAGGTCCCAAGCTGAGCAGCTTTATTTGGAAATGACCACGTGTACAGCAGCAGCTACTTTTCTGAGTGAATGTGCACATTTACACTTGGTTCACAGGGAAACAATTACAAGAACACTGAAATATGGAAAAATTTCTGCTGTATCACGTGTTTTCGTAATAGAAAGTTTGTCCACAAACATAGTCCTCAGGAAAAAGAAAAAAAAAAAAAAAAGAGGAAGTGTGACTCAAGGAAAAAAGCATCCAGGGCAGAACAGAAAGTAAGCTGACAGCCCTGTGAACCCAAAACAGCCCCCAAAAAAGATTTGTCTGCCAGCAGAGCCAGCCACGGCGTCAGCCGAAGAAGTCAGCCACAAAGCCAGACACGGCTGCTGGAAAAACACATTCCAGGTCCTACACACTGCTGCCAAGTCCACCCCATGATTATAGCCATGGACTTTGGAGAATCCAGAGGAAGAAGGTGAAAAGGAATAGGATCAACACTGCCTACACAGAGAAGAGACAGTGCCAAGGCAACACAAAAATTACTGGTTAGTCCCATTTTACTTTGTTCTTGCCCTATTTTAATGGAGAGTCTAGCTACAGCCTTTCAAAGTTTAAAGGAGACTTTGTCATTTTTGGCAGCGAATCTAGCTTTCTTAGCAAACATGATAATGGCCTCACATTACGTGGCCTTATGGCCCAAGGGATTCCAAAGTGTTTTACAAACTTCAGCTGATACGTGGCCAATGTATACAGGGACCTCTTCATCCCCCACAGAAATGTGCTCAACCTCTACTACAACCTGTCACAAATGCTTAGCAAAGCACAGGAGCCCTTCACAGTATTTTAGGCCAGGATATGGTGAACACTTTATGCTACTGAATCTGAACAGGAAGGTGGAACAAAACTGTGGGAGCAGACATTCAGCCACACACACTTAGGCTTGTTCTGCTCTACACCTGCTCTTAAACTCTTAGTACAGTGCCTTGTAGTGTTACAGTTTGATGACCTTTCTTTTCCAAAGTCTCTTTGGGTAACGTCCTCAGCTACACAGTTGGATTCTCCTTCCCTTCTGACTGGTGCATGTATTGGACTCACACCAGTGGTTACCCCTCCACGCACATGTCCTGCCACCACAGTTTCCCAAGCAGCTTCAACTTCTTCTGGGACTGAAGTATATATAAAGGCCAATAAAATTCTGGGTGCGGCCTTGCAGATTTCTTCCCCTTCGGTTATTTACTGCACAGTGATAATTTACCACATACGATGCTTTCTATCATAAGCACTGATGTATTTTAACTCTCTCCTCCACAACAAACTAACAAAAAAACCAAACAAAAAAATCAAACAAACAAAAAAATAACCCAACAAAAACAAACACCCAACAAAAACAACAACCCAAACCACCATTTCAACAGCAGTACAAAGCTTTTTCAGGCCCAACATCTACCTGTCAACACAAACATTCATCTTAGCCACAATTTGATTCCTTTCCCTAATTCTCTAAAAAAAATATCATTTTTACACTAAGATCTCTATTAAACACGTAAATCTTGTGGCCTTTCCAAAGCCAAGAGACCATCAAATGATTTAATCCTTTAAAAAAAGCTTTGTATAGCTAAGCAGATTACACAACATCTAGAAAGTTTGATGGATTTTGAAATGCTACAAAATATCTAATGCAGATTTTCAGACACAGCAACAACAGAATCCCAGATATTCTAAACAAAATAAAATCAAACACCCTTTTAAACTTCATTTCCAAGACAGGGATATAGGCACATATATCTCTTCAAAGGATGTTACGGGAAAAAAATATTTCTGATTCCAGTTGTTTTCAACTTTCTTTTTCCTCCCTCTTTAAGTATTTTCTCTGGTAACAGGGGTGATTTTTACAGTTGTCACTCACACTGAGTCCGAATTTGGCCCATCCAGTGCCACCATGGACTCCTGTCAGGATAATCATTGTAAGAATGTCAACCGCTGATTTTTTATTTTTAGCTTCTGAAAACAGATGATATTTTCTAAAGGTAAAATATTTCTGGTCATGTGTGAGAAAGAAATATTTACTGTCAATGTGACTGAAAATTTCATCCTAATACTGAGCAGATGGTCCCACCCCTTTCAGTTCACCTGAATGTGTCACACAGCCCTACGTTGTGCATCCAAGAACAGATCCAGGCCTTCTTCATGTGTTAGATGTACTACTGCTTCACAAGAACCAGGTAGGAAATCTGTTACAGTGTAGAAGAGGTGATAAAAATATGAAAAAATTGACTATATTTGCCTCAGAAAACTTCTACAAATCAGGTGCATGCTAGCCTCGGGAAACTGCTTTCAGAAGCTCACACACCTTAGGAGACTTGAAATAAAACTATTTATTATACCTCTTAAGTATGGCATTACACAAAAAAGCAACCAGATGTAGAAGTCAAGCCTGTCAATCTCAAGCTGGGACATATCTCAGTACTCTTATTTTCCTGAAAAAGCTTCTCATACCCAAAAAGTGAGGAGAATGTGCTAGATCTGGGTCACATGGTCTGGCTTCGTGGGTCTTTAAATCACACACAGTTACTCCTGTGCTGGGCTCAGCAGGCTGAGCTCAGCTGACTCCTGTGAGTGCAGGACACCAGTCTGGCACCAGGGCCCTGGTTTGATTTGAAGATGTCCAGAGATGGAGAAACCAACATTCCCCACAGTGGTATTTTCCAAAGGTCAGTCTTTTCCCTTCTAAAAACTTGTGTCTTGTTTCCAATGTGACTTCGTCTGGCTTCAGTTTCAGGCCATTGGTTTTCATTATTCCTTGGACAAATAAACCTGTTCATAATCATACACATAGATATACAGCCCTGACGCTCCTACCCTCTTTTCTCTGCTGCTCCCAGAGATCTGAACAGATGGCAAAGGCAGACTAGCTCATATGTTAAAAAGGGGAAAGCCCAGCTAGGGAAAATATTGCACTTAAGAAAGTTTTGTTAGTTTTATTATTTAAGAAGACAACAGCATCCACAAATACATGCAGCATTTTGATGCTACAGTCTTTTGTTGAACTTCTCACCACCAGCTCCTTGCTGGAGAGCTGTCTCCACAGAATCCCTCCCCACAGCAGCTAGTGGTGAAAACACTTTTCCTGCTCCAGTTTTTCTTGTTGGGGGATCCAAATTTATTTCTTGGTTTGCCACATTTCAAAGGGAATTATACAGTGCCAATCTCTTCCAGTGCTTCTTTGTTGGACTGCTGCTCTTAGCTGAGGTGGCTGCAGAAAATCACACCAGCATTTTAATGAGGAATTCAGAGAAGTTAAAAGACCTTTCCATTGGTGTTTAAATCTCACACAAACACCAGGCTGCAGCTGTAGCCTTTGCTGCTTATGGATAAATGTATTATTTTAGAACATGGCCAAGACCTCCTTCTAGGAGGTCCTGCAGGAGTGGAGCCAACAAGTGATTATGAAAGGCAGCCTAAAGAACATTTGACACTGTTTTCTGCCTACGCTTAACAAGCACCTCATAGTTTGGGCTGCAGTTTGCACGATTTTGGCTTTTAGAAAATATGAAACACCTTAGTAGATGGATTTTACGTCTAGGAGATTCCATCTGAGGCACTGAACCCACCCAGTTTTATTACTTTCAAAGGGTTGGGAAAAGCTTCAAAGTCGCATCTGACAAATTCATGAACTTATTCTAAAAAAAATCTGGAACTTTGGCATCCGTGTACTTTTTAAAAAAATAAACACATACAAAAAAAATCTACACTTCAAATAAATCTCACCAGACTTAGTTTCTGGAGCTCAAATCAATGAATTTGTTCATTATTATGTATTTCATTTCCTTTGAATAAATAAGCCTTTATTTACTACCTTTTGAGATAGTACTCAGTATGTCACTCGCAGCCCTAGTCTGCCTTGTGATCCAGTAACTGGGATGGGAGAACCAGCTGGCAACCGAGAACATTTGAGTAAAATGAAAGCAAAGAGCAGAAGCTGCAGACTGGGCAGAGCTACAAAGGTGAAGAGAAGGGCATCGTCCATTTCAGGAGAGAAGCTGGGACTACTGCTAGGAACAAACTTCTTTCTGAGGAGTGCAGATGCATTGCCTCCCTCTCCATGTCTTTTCTCATTATTTTAAAAAGAGGCACCCAGGGCTTGACTGACAAAGGGACTCAGGTAAATGATGACTATCTCATGCATTGCACAGCCATTAGTGTCAATTCCATGGCACTGGACAGCCACTGGTGCTCTCTACACTCTGCACAGGGCTATCAGGCAGATGAAGATTAGATCAGTAATGGGGACCATACTGAAAAGCAACAGAAAATGCTACAGAATAGTGTCTTATACCCTATCCACTTGTGATTCTAACTTTGGATAAAACAGATTAGGGCTCTAAAAGACTTGATTAGAGCTCAGCTCTGGCGTCCCTCAATTAACACTCACTTACTCGGATACAAAGACACCTATCAAGTTACATGAAATTTGCATTTATTTCTACAGAGCAGTCCAGCTTCAAAAGGAAGATTAGAAAATGCCTCTTATTATGTTAGGTTGTTCAATACTCTTCTCCTTCAGATTTCTTCTGAGGGAAGAACTGACCTAGGTTTCCCATTCTTTAGCAGAGAATAACAGCATATTTGTGAAGCGGTGCTGACTGCTGGGTTATCTGTCCTGACCACACAAACCAGTACTGGTTTGTGCTGGAGGTATCCATCAGAGGAACACCACCAAATCTGAGCATGTCTAAGTGATGGAGGTGGTGTACCCTGATAAGAAAGGCAGGAAGGGTGCTTATTTTGACCCCTGCAACTGTATGAACTCTGCTGATGTGGTGTCTTATTAACTACTTTAAATATATTTTAGTTGTTTGCAAAGGTGTTTTCTGCAGCACTGCCTGCTGCTCATGACTTCAGCACAGAGGGACTAAATCAGAGGAGTAGGAAGGAAATAGAAGTCTTTTGCAACATCCAGCCTTGGCGTCTCAGAAAAGCAGGTGTTCATCCACGGGGTGAGATCAATAGAAGTATGGGGGCAAGGGACAGAAGAGAAAGAGCAAGCAGAGGAAGGCAGTACAAAGTAGGAAGAAAAGGGAAAAGGTGAATAAATGACAAAAGGATCATGACAAATTTCCAGACAAGCTTGAAGTCACAAATGAGAAAAGAAGAAATTAGAATCACCAAATAAGAAAAGAAGAAATCAGAAGCTCCCTTTGAGACCATTAAGGAAGAGGGAGTCTGGACAAGCAATCTAATATATGAGAGGCAGGCAAGGCTGGACTTGTGCAGGCCTTCAGCATTTAATTTGGAATGGAGCAGGCTGACTCTATCCAAGAAGGAGCTCAAAGGCTAAAAAAAAGAATGGAGGACAACATATACCAAGGAATCGTGTAGGGTTACTATCTCTCTGTTCAGAGATTTGAGCCTGGCAGCAGACATCCAGTGACGGAAACACTTCAAAGAGATGCACAAGAGAGCAAGACCGCTGGAAGGACAATTACTAAGCAGAACTCCAGACTGAGAAAAGTCAGCAAGACAGGCAATGATGTGAGGAAAGAGCTCAACCTCAACCACACAGTAAAGGAAGCAGTAACATCACATTTTGTTGGGCCAGCATTCCAACACTTCTTGTCCTCTGGCATCTGGTATCAGATAATATGACTAATTCAAGAATTTCAGGTAGAGAACAACTGCAGCTGACACTGCTGTGTTTAGAAAAGTATGAATTACTAAACCAAAAGTGCACAGTCTCAACAAAGTCGCTATGCTGCTCTACCTTCAAAATTAATTGTTATGAAACTACCTGCAGGAACCAGGTAGTGATTGCCACCATCATACCCCAAAGTCTTCCGTTTTCTGGGCTTATCTTAGTTACTCAGGTTAGACTAGGAACAAGTTAGCTCTCAACTGCTTTAAATCCTCAATCTTGAATTCAAAGACAAGATTCAGCAATTTGCCATCAAGTTGCTTGAGCTTTCACCCTTCTACTCTGCTACCTGTGATTGTGTAACTAAACATATTACAGCTGAAAATAAACCAAAATTATTGGTAGACTGTGGCAGTGAAATTAGAAGTAACTGAGCATGTCTTGCAACATAAGGTGAATAATATATGAAGCAAATTAGGATAAGTATGCTTGAGGAGTCTCAGTTGGGGTGTTAAGACATTTATTTATTTGTTACACTGTTCACAACTAGTTGCTAGCTTACTTTGTTCTCTCTTCTTTATTTACTTTTTCCATTTGATGTGGAATATCAGTACAGGTACTGTTTTCAGGTCTGGAGAGGAGGATGAAAGTGTTGTTTCTTTAAAATGTTCTGTCCTTTTTGTTCGTGTATGTAATGCCTAAAGCAGGACTGTAATGGAAATTATGGTTAAAATATTTTCTAGAGGAAAAGGTCAGCCTAAGCAAGAAAGAAGGATGATCTCATATTTCTGACAGCTCAGATACAAGCAAATCTTAGCACCAATAAGTTATGTCATCTGTTAAATTCACATAAGCAGAATGCCTCTGTAGATTTTGCACTGTTATGACAAGGCTGTAGAGAACAGGGGTAAATACTCCATACGAAATAGCTATCTTTACAGGGTTACTTGTACCTATTACTATCTTTAAATAAATCAGCTGAGAATTAAGGCCAGCATGGTTTTCTGTTCTGTCTTCAGAGACCTAAGTTGTGCCACACTGAAAAACATAGTAAGCATAAATTTATGTTTGGCCAGAATAACACTGAAAGCCATACCTTAGTATCTTACTCGCTGAGATACCGTCCATCCTGACCTTGGCTCTAGCTTCATATTTTACACACTATTACTATCATAGTAACAGACAGAGCCAACAATAACTTGCCCATACAATTTACAATACATTGTCTCCCAGCCACACTGAGGTCTCTTTAACCATCAGCAGATGTGTTGCTTGTATTAGCTATATTTGAGCAAAGCGGAATCTATTCCGCCCTGAAGCCCCTATGGCTGCTTGGCTGTGTCTTGAGCTTAGTGCATAAGCTAATTTGCTGTTCATACCACTGTGACTAATTACAGCACAGATGAGGAGGTCCAGAAGTTTTAGCCCACAACCTGCTGACTGAATTTCATGTGTTTCTCCCCTTGCTGGCATCTGAGTTTTAGGAGTCCGCACTCAGAGAGGTTAATTGGCAATTAATACTGTAGATGTCCTGTGACGTTCAGTTCTCAGAGTTCTTTCTGTGTGAATAATATCCAAAATTCCTTTCACCATAACCCTAAAACATTAAATCTCACCTATTAAATTCTCAGTATTCATGCTTCATAATCCAGCCACAAAATCTTGTACAAAAATATATATATTCATGTTAATATTCCTGAGAAGTAAACTAATGTAAAGAAGAAAAAACACCATCACTTTTGTCCCACATGAAAGACAGAAGGGCTGTGGTATTCATTAACGTGTAGCTACAGACCTACTTCTAGAAGCAAAGGTACTGAAGAAAGAAAAAAAGGGACCTGCCCCCAAAAAAGACAAGTCTATAGTTCTAAGTTTGGGTTCCTGATGCAACAATACAAATGTATCCAGCACTGTTCAATAAAGAATGCAGCTGTAATTACATTTTTTCTGGGTATAAAGGAATTCTGACCTGCTGAAAAGAGGTTGACCCTAATACTTGGTTAGGATCAACAAATAACTTAAACTAGTAGTCCCTGAACTCAAATTCATTTGGGCAGAAAAGCTGTGTGGCTTAAACCATCAGTAGGTTGAGACTATCACTACTATTTTTAAAAGCTGAAGTAGACAAAGAATTGCCTTCCCAGAAGTTTCCCTAGAAAACTTTTGCTTCCTATTAGAAGAATACGAAGGAAGGAGAAACAGCTCAGAAAGCTGCAGCATATTTTACCTTTTTCTGCTAATTTTTGCTCTTTTATTTTTCAGAATAAGAAGAAAAGGAACAAGGCAAGTCTGAAATAGATGGAGTTGACTTAAGCAGTCTGTATGTTCCTCTGCTTACTTACCCCTTCTTCTATCAGTATTTCCTCGCACATTTTACCCAGCATACAGCCTTTCTTTTTAATATCTTTGTCCCATCTTTATTTCTCTTCCTGGTATCCATAATACCCATCTTTGACATCTGGTTATTAAACCTACCATTATAGCACAATGTAAAACATGGAGTGTATAAAGCTTGTTGCTTATTTTGGTGGTGTGGCTCCACAGCTCAAAGATTTTGCTTTTAAGCCTGACATATCCACTCTGCAAGAGATTCATACAGCTGTAGAGATGCTCTTATGCTTACTAGAAAATGAGAAATTTAGTTTCAGAATTTCCCCTTCTTCTAGCTGCCTCCACAGGAGATAGTATTTCTCTAAGCTGATCCCCAGCTGCTTTATTGGCCCCTTGAGTGCATTGCCAGATAATACATAACCCCAAACAGCCTTAACTTGCTGGAAGTTCCTGAAGGGTCTGGATGCAGGAACACTGCAACTCAGAAAAAGGCAGCTTTATACTTCCTCCCCTGGGCGTCCTTTTTGCTCTTTGGACATAATAGAGCATCCGGACTTCATATTTCACTTCTTTCTCTCTGCTTCCCTTTCTGGAATGCCAATGTATGTCAGGCCTCATGTCTAAAAATCTAGGTGACTTTGCTATAAAGTTAGATGTTGGTCTAATTATTTCAGACTGGATGTTTAATTCTTCTGCTGCTTCTCTCTGAAGAATCACAATGCCTCAACTGTCAAGCATTGGCAATGTTTCTCTAGGATCTTTTGTTCTTATATAATAATATTCATGTTAGTTGAGATGATTATGAAATGAAGGAGCTTATTCCTTTTCCTAAGATGGTTTTGCTTAGTTCCAATACGTCTCTAAATTTTCTGAACTTCAGGGTAGTAATTGTCATCGAAATAGATAATTCTGTTCTTATACAGCTCTTCATTGTTCTTCCTAGCTGCCTGTAAAAAATTATTGCTGAGTTTGATAATTCTGGAAACAGACAGCAACATATCTTGAGGGGGTTTGTGCTTCTGCCCTGTAAGGTCTTTATATAAGACAATCAAAATGCAAGGATTGTATAAGTGACAGAGACAACATTCCCACATTTTAGTTATTTTCTCTGTTTTCAGGAATGCCATAAATCCTGTCATTGCTTCTCCTTTGAGCGGTTTTCTAAATCACCACATTTTACTCTTTGGAGCCTGTTCTGTTTTACCAGGAAAAATGAGATGTGTGTTCCCTGCACAAGGTTAATCGATAAAATCTTTACGGTCTCTTCTCATCTGGCCAGCCTCACTTTAATTTCAGTAACAGTGCTGTCAACTCACTCACAGAGGCAGTTTAAGCCTTCTGAAGCCTTTGTACTTCATTTCCCCATTCTTTTACTCTTTATTGCTAAACCTTTTGAATGTATTATCCAAGTTTCTGATAGTCAATGATTTTCACAAAACCCAAGCTCTTCAAGTCATGCTACCTCATGAAAACCTGCATTTTTAAGAGTATCTGTTAACCCTCAAGGATGTGGCAGAATACTTGGAAAACATGTTGCAATGTATGGGAAATACTGAAAAAACAGGGTACAAATATCTTCAAATGTGCACTGTTTCTAAAAGTTCTTCTTTTTTTCTTAATCTTGTGATTTCTGAGGCCTGATTCATGATTTTCAAATGCCTGAGACTGGCAGTGATATTTGTTCCCTAAAGTACAGCAAATTTTCTTTTTGGCCAGCTGAGTACCTCAAGACAGTTCTGGACAAGAGTCACTCTACATCTCACCATTTGAGCCACTTTCCCCAGCAGGGCTTAATACCATACTTCACCTTCCTTTCCGATGGAAAAGGCTCTTACCCAGCGTTCCAAGCCCTTTCACATCCATTTCTTCACCATCTAAGTGTTGAAATGGATAAAGTGTGGCAGGCAACGTTTATTTTAAAGACATATTTTCCCATATCCGTCACATTTACACATGCATCTCTGCAGCTCATACACAGAGGCACGTCAGAGGACTGGGTGATCAGACACAAGAGCAGCAATGAATGCTCCAGGACAGTCAGGATTTGTTTCTGCCAGACTGTTTGGTGCTTGTGCCAAATACCTCACCACAGCGTGAGATATGATGAAGCTGAATGTTTTGGAGAATATTGTGGAAGGCTGCCAACATCACCCTTAAAATTAAAAAACCATGAAATATTATTTTTAATTTTATGATTCTGAGAAAAGTAAGTTATTTATTCAGGATAAGCTTTATGACTGAAATAGATTTTTTTAATTGGCAATTTCACTGTACTATATTTTTTCAGATCCATCTGTCTGAAAAATTAAAGGTAACAGGAACTGAAATGGTGCACAGAACTTCAGCAAGGTACCAGGGTTGTTTAAAATTCATAATATTAATGTACTAAAAATATCTACTCTTTTTTCAGTCTTGTCTTTGTAATATTTGAGAAGCTGAGATTTTACATTCATAGCATTTTAGTTTTTAATTAAGGAAATAAAGAATAAGATTAAACTATGGACATTAAAAACAAGGAAACAAGAGTAGTGAAAAACAGTTAACCAAACATAATTCAGAGTGAATTGTCCTGCTATCATGGCCTAAAGATTACTGCATAGGCAACAAACTCAAGGTCTTCCAAACAAAATTGGCCCTAGACAGACCTGTCGGGAAAGCTGGGAGCTGGGTTTTTAAACACTGAAAGTAGTGCAAACATGAAAGCATGAAAAGGCCTCTTGGGCACGTCTGTAAAATACATTTTTAAATACAACCTGAGGAGAACTGGGAATCACTGAAGAAATTTAAAGGGTAAGTTAGGCTGGTTTATACTGAAAATTTAGGTGGGTCTACAATTCTGGATAACATGAAGAAAGGTTCAAATACACATGGCAGCTTCCACTATGAAGAGCCATCAGATGGCCATCAAAGGGCCATCAAATTCAGGTAGTAAGAGCCAGAACTGAAACAAGCAGGATGTGGCAGCAGCCTGCAAACTCACGCAGCTCCCTGACTAGGAGCATTGCAGATAAGGCACACGCACATCATCACCAGGGAGGGTAGGATACACACTTCGTGGTCAGATCCACTGAAGATTACAAAATACAAAAACTACAAATCCAGGAAATCTGAGCTGGCGGAATAGTTGGAACTGGGAGACTACAGCCGGTGTTATGACAGTACCAACACATCCTTGTCCTGCTCCTGCTCATTCCTCGCATCTACTTACAGCCACTGATGGAGTCAGGACAATAGTAAAGGAGCCCTTGCTCTGAACTGCTAAGAAAAATCTCATGGTTTTATGACTTAAACACAGACATTATGCATTTGTACCAACTTTCTGGACTCCTGAACAATCCACTGCAATAATTTTTCCAAATGACTTCCAACTGTAATGAATATCCAACAAATTTTACATTCTGCAGCATCACACACCTAAATTTTTGTTAAAATAAATTGCTATTCCAGTAGCCATAGATTCCATCTTTTAAAAGAAAGAATTTTATTTCCAAAATATTACTTTTAGAGATCTTCCTAATTTAAAAAAAAAAAACAACAAAAAAAGCCACCTCAAAATGAAGGTTCTTCTTTGAAGAAATAACAAATTTTAAGGAGATTAGGACTATAACGTGTTTTAAAACCTACCATCTTGGTGTGTTAAATAACAAATACATAATACAAGAATAGATCTTCTTCTGTTCCCAATTGTCTAGAAGTAATGTCAAAAATGTTTCTAAAAAGCAGGATTAAAATACTGCATATTACTTTTTATACTGCTAGCAGCTGTACTGTCCTCTGCAAGCTTAGATTTTCCAAATGATTAGAGCTACATATTACAAAATCATGCTTTGTTTACTTTTCTATCTAATATCTTTAATTTGCACTCTGAATAGAAGTGCTTTAGGTTCCAACTCAAATAACAGCAGGTTTTGAAGCTGTAGCTGCAAGCCCTTTAATTGTGCGCTATATGGAACAAGTTCTAAATATTAAGGAGAATATGAGGTCTACCAGCTAAATAAAAAGCTGGGATCAAGCAATACTTCTCTGAAAACACAAACTAAATCTCACTCTCTGTGTGACCTTGAGCAAGCTACTTGATCTTTTTGTGCCTTGTCAAGACAATTATTAAAACTTGGACTTCTCTGACTAACAGATGTTTCTGTATATCAGCATAGAGAATACTAGAGTAAACACATCACTGAAAACATTCATGACAATAAACCGATGTGGAACCAAATTTCTTTCATTCCCTGTGATTTGCATCTTCATAATTCTTACTGCACTCACTGACAAAGCCACTTAAGCCATGAGATCACTTGTTTTCCAACAAATTAAGTCCCAATACTTGCCAATCATTCTGCTTCAGAGGTCAACTAAGATAAAGTCCTTCTCTTCCTTGCATAGATCCTTAAGACCATTAGAATTACATCTATTTGCAAGAAGTGCTCACAAAGCTAACAAGTTCCAAATGTTTCCTTTTCTTAAATGCATGTTTGTTTCAAATCACATGTTTTTAATCTGTGCAAACTGCCCATTTCTTATTTATCTCTAGTATATGCTGTCCAAGATATAGCATAACAAATACAAGTTAGAAAAAAAAAATTTTTTTGCTGTCACACAAACTGTTGAGCTAGACAAAAGAAAACCTCTGTCTTCTCATGACCAGATTATGAAGTCTGTAGTACCCCTAAGTAAAATACTAATTACAGAGAATATCATTATTGGAGCTGATTACTTAAAATAGGCCTAGCCATAATTAACACTAAATACATCATGGTAAAAGGTTTGAATACCTTGGAGCTACAATCACATTTACTTAACCATTGTAAGTTCATTACATGAAGGTGATCATTTAAAGGTTAAGTGCTTATTCAAAGTTAATCTTAAATTCTAGATGTAGTGAAGAGGGGAAGGGAAATGCTTCTGAGGGTGGGACATGCCACCCTAGACCAGCTGATTAAAATCACCTGTCTCAGTGGTAGAGCCAGTCTAGATGAAACTCCTAGTTGAGTTACCAGGTTGAACACCTAAATTCAGGTGAGAA
Organism: Oreocharis arfaki; assembly: GCA_013398015.1. Lineage (NCBI taxonomy): Eukaryota > Metazoa > Chordata > Aves > Passeriformes > Paramythiidae > Oreocharis > Oreocharis arfaki. Next base: position 982,321 of record VZRR01003151.1, read on the forward strand.
AAATGCCAGCCAAATGTGGGACAGTCCTCTTAATGATGCCAGGCAAAGAATGCAAAAATTAACCCAGGTCAACAAGTCTGTTAGATAGTAAAATACTTCTAGGTCTCTACTTCTTTCACGTGTATTACTTGGTCATTCTTGCTTAGGAGAAAAAACTTTGAAGCATCTTAAAACTGTGTGTTGGGTTGGTTTTTTTTTTATTTATAGTAAAATGAATATGCTTTATGCGATTATGAGAGCATATAAAAACATAGAGAAATAATATGCTTCAACATGTGTCCAAGAGTACTATTGTAAAAAGAACAGTGTTGAAAGAGACAATGCACAGAACAGGGTAGGGAAAACATTAACATTCAGATGCCAGAGAAGCACTGTTCCATAATCAGTGTGACCTCTGGTAGATTTAGATTATTGCTATTCAGGCTCATGTCAAAGAAACACCCATTAGATGTTGCAGACTCAAAATGGCTCCATGAAACTTGCTCTTCCAACAGACATCATTATAGATTTTGGGCACTATGTTACTTTCATAGCATTGATGAGCTTTTATCACAGGGCAGTTAAAATACAAGTGTTTAAACAAGGGGTTGGTTTGGAGAGTTTTGATGGGATTTTTTTGCTTTGCTTAACATAAAAACGTCCAATAAAAATTATTACTTTCACTTAGGGCTATTATATGTGAATCCGTATTTTCCTAAGGATACAACCCTGTCAAACAACATTCCTAAGGTTGTTTAACAATTAGGGTTTGAAAAATGAGTTCAGGTATGTAATACCATAGGGTTAAACCATAGTCTCTCTGGTGTCTCAGGCTGATTCCAGAAGGTTATCCAACAACAGCAATGATGTTATATGTTATGTGTTATATATGCATCTTGTCATATCACAGCAAGAACCTATTTCACACCAAAAGGAATCCAAAGAGATTTTGGCAAGGGAACAAGAGATTCTCAGGACATGTAACCCAGTGAGACTCTAGTGGCATCCATTCTTCCAACAAGTACACAGGGACCAGAGCTAGCTGTAGAGCTGGGAAGGAAAGATAAAAGGGTAATTAAAAAGAATCTTTGAGCAATGTTGATGGAATTATGCTTCCTATTTGAGTTCTGTATGAGCTCTAACGAGGTTTCCTCCAGACAAGTGGAAATTTTTCCTTTGCCACTCGTATTGAAACAGCTCCAGAAATTTGCACTTGGCTCTAGCTGTGATGTCCTGAGTTTTCTCTCCATTCTTATCTAATTCTTAGAGACATTGGAAACCTAACAATGCCAAGCTCTTGAAACATGTCTTCACAAGACAGTTTCTGGCACGTAATATTGTCAAGGCTCTCTGGTCTCTCACCCATTTCCACACAGTGAATTAAATACTGACATATACAGATATTAATCCAAGAAGGATTTTTGCACTTCTAGGTTAAAAGAACCTGGCAATCAAACCCTGCTGTCAATATCACACAGGCAGTTGTCATTACAACTGGTTCTGTCCATCTTTTTTTAACTGTGGACAGTTTCATATGAAACCTGAAGCCTTTTGCCATACGTCTCAAGAAAAGAAAAGAAAAAAGACAAACCAGCCAAAAACCTGACTTATGTTTCCCAAAGCTGTAACTGAAAAGTGATGCTAGTTAGCAGGTTTCTAATGAGCATTATAAGTAATTAATCAATTTCTTCTGGGACAAAACAAATCTTCAGACTCTTGATAGTTATACTGTCGACTAGGGGAAGAGTTGGGTTTTGATGGGATTTTTTTAAGACAGTAAGAGTAGAAAACCATAGTAGAGTCTTCCTACAGATTGGCTTCACCTTGCTGTACATAGAACTAAAAAATACAGTTATTTCCAGTGCAAAGAACTCCCAAACTAAATGTAACATTTTTTTTTTCTCTGAGAGCCCCACTGGAAGGTAACTTCATCAAGTCTCCTCCACAATTGCCTTGTGGCCCTGGCCAAGCAGGCACACCAGGTCTTCAGGAGGAGGACAAATGACAGCATGGCTCACAGCAGCTTTAGGGGGTGACATGCATTCCCTCTTTCAGCCCCCTTTTTGAGCAGAACCCAGCACACCAGGCAGCTTCCACCACTTCCCTAGGCACTCAGTGTTCCCCACACCACCTCTAAACAATCTCTTTCCCAACCTTTATGCCATGTCATTTCAGCTTTCATCAGTTCTCCTCCTGGCTTAATTCCTCTGTTTCCCGCTTCTTGGCCCCTTTCCAGTTGCTAAGGACTTGGTTAGGACTGAACATTAGTCCTAAAAGGAAAAGGAGAGAATAACCACAGTCTAGTGGTTACAGATGCTCTTCTAGCTTTCAGTCTAAATTTATCTACATCATTTTGCAGCCCTGTGCCTTACTTCCAGAGTTAGGTAAGACTGAGTAGTTCCCAATTGTGTTTATTCTCGATTGTCCTAACCCACAAAACACATCTATGGTCTATTTACATCCTTTATCAGCCTTCACTGATCAGGCTAAATATCAATTATTTTTGGTCTGCCCTCCTGAAGCAGGTTTCCTCTTCCACCCTTCTCTGCACCTGTTCCAGTTTGAATCTTTTTGTGTTTTTTAACACGAGCAGATAAAATTGTATGAGAATTCAGCTAAGGTCATATTGGTACCACACAGAAAAACTTCCCTTTTGTTTAATGCTTCTGCTAGCAATATTCCGCCTGAGATTTATATTTACTTATTTCCCAGCTGTGCCACATCCTTGGCTCAGTCAGAAACTTTTGTCTTTCCCTGCTTTCAACTGAAGCTTCCTGCTGCACATAAAATTTAAGAGAAGCTATGGCAATGAATTGAAATGTGCTTAATAACGTCTTGCTTCACTTAATTTAGTCACAATGAAGATTAAATGTTATTTATAGTGCTATTTTACTTGTTTAGATTAGAAGAATTTCTTATTCTTGAAACTCTAATAGCTCAAAAATTATGCCAACAATTATAAACCAAATGCAGGGTGAAGTGCAGGCATCTGTGCCATGGTCTGGGACTGCAGATCCAGAAGCTTCAGCTTTGCTACTGTCAGCTTCAAAGCCTGACTACAATTTCAAACATGTCATCATCTTGCTGTAAAAATTTAGGCTATTTTAAGAGGTTCCTCAGCTGTTTATAGGGATTCAGATCTCAGTGCAGCCAACCCAAGAGGTAGGAGCACATGTGTGAGGACATCTCTGGACTCCTCAGATGTGCATTGGACTTTCCCTCAGTGCACATTCAGTATCCTGTAGAGCCTGAGAGTTATCATGGAAATTAGCAATGACTTGAGCACCGAAAGCCACAATCGTGCTAAACTAACTCTGGTTGAAACATGAGGTTCTTTGTTTTTTCATATTCCTTGAAAAGGTCATGGCAAAATGACAGATTTACAGATCAGATAATTTTTCTCCAGCTGTTGCTGAAGCCGTGTCTCCTCCCATGCTGGATGTGGCCACTGAAGCCAGCACTGTGGCTGTGAAGCATTAGTAGTGCAGCAAACCCAGGGATCAAGGCCTTTCACAGATTATGACGCCAGATAGATTATCCTTTATAACAGATAAAATTGCTGAAATCTATATATCTCACAGCTGAAGTAGCTTTATCAGTGCTGTTTAACTCTTCCAGAAAATGCGTAATTTCCTCTATTATTTTAGTGGCTCGCTTTGCTGATTGCTGGAGTGTATGTACTTTAGGAAGCTGGGCTTCTAGGCCATGCTCTCAGTTTTGTTTTTACTTTCATTCAATGATTTGTCATTGGATAAAACAGCAGAGCCCTGGGAGCATGGACTGAAATCCCAATTCTGCCCTTGGCCCAAGCAGAGTGAAGGACTAGAGCCTATCAGGCTCCCTTCTGCCTCCTGCTCTCCACCTCCAACTTCCCAGCTGAGTGTTTTTAGCACTTGCCCATCATGCAAGAGGCAGATGATAGCATGTCAGATGGGGAAAGTTGCTGAACAAATACAGTACCAGAATGCCTAGAATTTGAATATCAGGACAGTGCTATGAGGAAAATTAACTCCGCTCTTCAAGGAGCGAGAAATAGATTCAAGACTAGACATGAGAGGCAAAATGAAAGTGTTCAGACTGTCTGGGTTGGTGTCTAATAAATCTGCTTTCCTATGGGGTTGTCAGGCAAGAAAGAAAGTAGACTGGATGACCACTTGGACTGTTCCAGAATATTTCTGCCTTTTATCACTCCGCTGCAAGGGTTAATACGATACGGGCTGTAATGAGCTGGCCAGCTCCTGACATGCACAGAATCTGATTGATTATATGCATAGTACACTAACTCTCTGCAGATGATAGTGGCCATTCATGTATCATGCATTCAGCAATCACCAACATCTTTAATACAGATGTAAACCTTTGTATTGATGCCAGTTAAGCTACAATGAAGAGAGAAAGAATGTCAGAGAACATTCATTTTGTTTCAAAGGGTCACTCCCAGCAGTGCAGCATGCCATTTTGTGCTGCCGTTGTTTCTCAGAAACAGAATTCCCAGGAATGTACTGTTCCTCGTTTCAGAAGTAGGGACACAATTAAACAGAGAAATACTGCAAACAGATAAAATCCATTGCAGCACAGCTCTCATCCTTTATGCAACAGCATGACAGTGCAATAGCATTTGTGACAAGATGTCAAAGGGGAGAGGGTGACCACTGTTCCCTGCTGGACCGTTTAGGATGAGTTAGACGCTAAATGAGTTCCAGTAGGTTTTTCTTACCTTCAGTTCACAAGATGCATTTGCAAGTAGTGTCATGGCACTTTCAGAATAACCTCAGAACCTTATGGAATCAATGAGAGACACAGGCAAATATCACAAAACAAACCTGCAGAAGAATAAGTCAAAGTGAAACTTATGCAGGGAATGCAAAAGAGGTGCAAGTGGAAAAGAAGATAATGTGCAAAAGAAACAAGAAATGTTCAAGAGCAAAAGAAAGGAAAGAATGGTGAGATACCTTCATTTCATAGTTCTCAGTATAGTGACATCACATAAAAACTTGCACAACAGACTAGACAGGCAGGGAAACATGGTATGGGTCGTAACAGAAAACTGAAATTTCCAGGACAAGTAAATTGGGCTGAAAAGAGAGGTGAGGTAAATAACAGTCTCAAAGGATATGTTTCTTTGCAATATAAGCTGAGATGAGTACTCCTGGGTGCAAGTACTACATCATACTGCTAAATCCTAGCTTTGTGGTTGAACACAGCCTACTGCTGGAGATGGTGCCCCCAGACCCTGCGCTTGGCTTGGTGTCAACCTATTTTGCTTTACACTCAGTTCTTTTCTCTCTTGTGCAAGCACAAGCACTCAGGCAGCAATGCACCAAAGAGCTCACCTGGCTGAGAAGCAAGAAGGAAAACACAGCCATTCCTCACCTGCATCAGTTTTCTGATCAAATTCAGTAGGAGCTGTTGCAAATGGTTCTGTCAGCATAACACAGGAGTCAGAAGAGACTGGCATGAAGAACAACTGTTCATGGAACGGGGCATGGACACGTGCGATGAATTACACCCTTGACATATGCTGTTTCTGCTTCATATCTGAAAGAGGGCTCGTATGCCTGAAATCTTGTCTGTGTTACTTTATCAGTTAGAATAATGAAAACAATAACAGTGAAGGGCCAGAATTAAGATTTGGAGCAAAACCAGCTCTATTGTGTAACTAAAATAATTCTTTCTTTGAATAATTAGATTCACAAAGTTATCTCCGCTTTGCCTGCCTGGTTCAGTACACTATAAGCCAAGTTTTGCAGCAGTTGGATTTAAATCACAGCAATGGGATTGGTCAGACAACAAATGATAAAGTAGAATAGCTTAAAGGTCAAAGTCCCAAAGAGTTAAGTATTCTTTGAGGAACATTTCCATTCCCTTATGTAGATGGGTGTAACTCTCAAGCTTGAAGTCATTCATAGGAGTGGCTGATTGCATGAGGTGCATGAACATGGCCCCTGAGAGGCCAAAGTATCCTATGACACCAAATTAGATAAATGGGAGGTTTGCTTTCTCTTTCACTCTCTGAGTGGAACTTCTTGCTTACTTCTCCCTCTCTACCCTCCAGCAAATGTGTAAGTTACTTTTAACATCAAAATGTCCAACAGGGCAGCTTCTCCTTTCAAGACAAGCTTAACCTCTCTGATGTGCCATACCAAAACCAGATATTTAGCAAATCTTCATTTGCCCACACTGTATTTAGCCAATATTTTGACAGAGGTCATTTAACACTGGGACAAATGAGATGGTGTTAGGTGTCTGTATTATATGAAGGAGGGGGAAATATTTAACACCATTATTTTTATATTTATGTAATTCCAAGAGACTTATGTGTTCTGATAATTAATAGTCATACGTCCAGAAGACAAAACAGTCACCAATTCAGTTTATTCAGCAGTTCTTTCTGTATTAAGGCACTAAGAAAAAAAAAAAGAAGCAAAAAAACTTCCCTGTGCTGGAAAAGAACAGCCTAGGACACCAGAGAGACAAAGGAATGCAAGTGCACTTAATGTATAATCAATTCACCTCAGTTTATAATGGGAATTAATCTCACTTCCTCCCATAGAGTAAAAAGTACACAAACAGAGAAGTGTACCTGATGAAAGGATATAAGAAATGTCAAATATTCCACAGGTGCAAGCCAGGAGCTCAATTTGATTGGCAAAACACAATCAAGAGAGGAAAAAGACCTAAGGACTTTTTGTACTTCTCTTTTTGTATACCTAATTCCCATGTATGTTAATGCCTTGCAAAAATTATTTGGCCTCCACACTCCACAAGAAAAAATCAGTCAGAATTATCTACTCTGTCCTGAAGGTGTCATTTTAGGAGACTAAGGTTCAGCATTTCAACCACTCAGCAAAAGCATTTGAAGTAAATTAATTTGTCTGAATTTTTCTAGAGGAGATTACTGAAACTAAGATCTGTCACTTTTTTTTTTTTAATCTACAATGGGAATTTCAGAGCTCTGTGTTTCCTACCCAGGAAAGTGTCCCATTCAGACCTGGAATTCCGGCATGGATTCAGTTGCCTGCAGATCTGCCCAGACTCGCAGCCCTTCCACTCAAGCTGAGGTACATAAAACCCTCATAAGGCCACAAATTTACCCAGAAATAGCAGAACATGGTCACCAGGAACACAAATAGCTCCTGTATATAAGATAACAGTGCTGGTGAACTTCTCTTTTTCTCCTCCAGAATGAATCACACAGAAACTGATGGTAATACTGCCCTTGATGATGATGATCAAATAATAGAATCATACAATAGTTTGGGTAGGAAGGGATGATAAAAATCATCTAGTTCCTGCTTTGTGCAGGAATGCCTTCCACTAGACAGGTTGTTCAAATCTCCATCCAACCTGGCCTTGCACACTGTCAGGGAAGGGGCATCCACAACATCTCTGGGCAATCAGTTCCAGGGCCTCACCACTCTCATAGTAAACAAATTTCTTCCTAATACCTAATCTAAACCTACCCCCTTTCAGCTTAAAGCCATTGGCCCTTGTCTCTACATGCCCTTGTAAAAAGTCACTCTCCAGGTTTCTTGTCATGCCCTTTTAGGTACCAGAAAGCGCTATAAGGTCTTCCTGGAGCCTTCTCTTCTCCAGGCTGAACAACCTCAATTCTCTCAGCTTTTTGTTCTGTAAGAAAGGTTCTCCAGCCCTCTGCTCATCTTTATGGTCCTCCTCTGGACTTGCTCCAGCAGGCCCACATCCCCCTTATGCTGGGACTCCAGAGCTGGATGCAGTACTCGGGGCAGAATCTCGCAAGACCAGAGTAGAGGGGCAGAATCACCTCCCTCACTCTGCTGGTCACACTCCCTTTGATTCAGCCCGGGACGTGGTTGGCTGTCTGGGCTGTGAGGGCACATTTCTGGGTCGTGTTGAGCTTCTTATCAACGTGTTGAAGCTTGTGATGGGTTACCCTCCCTTTACCGGCCGAGGGTGAGAGAGCAGAGAAACTGCTGCCTTATAAAAGTCTTTTATTTCATAGTTCCATAGTTTTCTGAAGGCAGAGTCTGATAGAGGGAAACATAATAAAAGCAATAGCAGGCTAGCAAACAAAATCGTCTTCTTCTTTCTTCTGTTCTTCTGATGATGATGACGATGATGATGAAGACTGATGACTGATTACCGATGACTGACTACTGACTTACGGAAGTATTGATTATATTTATTAATTGACCAATAGAGTAAACACACGATTCTAGTTTTCTTTTCTTTAACCTATCCTAGTCTAATTCTAATGATCCTAAGCCTTACATAGGTATTACACAGATTTGCATATACAATTTATATCAACTCTTATTGTTTATGTGAACACTTGATCTAAAAAATGTGAACAGTACAATTCTATCTATGTTTTGTCTAAAGTAAAGAAGTTCTGTGGAAGGGTAAAACTACTGCAGTACAAACTATGTTTGAGGTCTCTGCTGCAGCTTTTCAATGTTTAAGGCACTTAAAATATATTTCTACTAAAGATTAAAAATCTATATTTCTATTTCACTTTGATGTGACTTCATGTATCCCAACTTCTCCAAAGGTTTTAATTCAATCCCTGTGCTTTGACTTTCCTCTGGGCCTATGTCCAGAGGAACTCTCACTCCAACATCAGCCATCACTCCCAAATCCTTCTCTTTGGGACTGCTCTCAATCCATTCTCCACCCAGTCTGTGTTTGTGCTTGGGATTGCCCAGACCCAGGTGCAGGACCTTGCATTTGGCCTTCTTGAACTTCATGGTGCTCCCACAGACCCACATCTCAAGCCAGTCCAGGTCCCTCTGGAAAACATCCCTTCCCTCCAATGTGTTGACTGCTCTATGTAGCTTGGTGTCATTGAAAACTTCCTGAGGGTGCCCTCAGTCCCTCTGTCTGTGTCACCAACAAAGATGGTAAACAGCTCCTGTTCCAACACCAACCCCTGAGGGATGTCCCTCATCACTCTTTGAGCATGACCATCCAGCCAATTCTTTATCCACTGAGTGGTTCATCCATAAAATCCATGTTTCTCCAGTTTAGAAACACAGATCTTGTAGGATGAACAACTAAAATAGGGGATGATTCCTGTACCCTTAGTTCTCTACTTCTCTTGACTTTGAGTGACTAGTTGAGATGCAGAAATCCAGAACATCTTCAAAATAATACATAAACACTTTCAGGGCTTAGGATTCCAGCCAGCGGCAAATTTTCCTTGCAGGTCACAGTTATATTTTAGTGTCAATCCTGCTGTCCCTGAAACAGTGAGTAGCTGAGGCCTCTAACATTACAGTGAGATGGAAGCTTGTTCTTGTGCTGTGTTGTATCTCAGAATACCATTGGAGAGGTCCCTTGCCTACCGGAGAATTTTTTGAGCCTCTCTTGTGGATCATTTTCAGCACTAAACTGCAAGTCCAAATGGAGCCTATGAGCACCAGTATATCCTACTGTAACAGTCATCCTCACCACCACAACTTTCTTGGCTAAACAAAGAAAGAAGTACCCATAAAAAAAAAAAAAAAGGGATATTTGATAGAATTCAGACACTAATCGCCGAAGCTGCAGAATGTTACGCTTCTTGATGCCCCCAAACTACATTTCCCCTGAAGCCCTTCAAAATTCATTTCTGGACAACCGCTGGGAAGAACCACAGGATGAACTGCCTGAGCAGCTCAACACCTACCTGAGGCCTGAACCTCCTTCAGATCCACAAACCAGGCACTCACTGTCAATCTCTCCTGAGACACTCAATCGAGCAAGTGCTTGAAGGAACATGCAAAAGGCAGCAGCGGCTGCCGTCCTTTTCCGAAACAGCTCAGTTTAACCAACACTGGTTTTGCTGCCTCTCTTGCTTCCAGCTATGGAGACCTACCCTTCCCTTTCACCAGCTCTTGCATTCATTTGACCCCTTGGAAAGTGAATTTAGCTCACTAAACTGGCAGAAATCTAACCCAACAAAACAAAACAAATCAAGAAAAAGTGAATACTTTTCACCACTTTTGTGAGCTAATGGATCAGACACATCCCAGAGATGACAGAAGGGAGACAAATGGAGCATGTGTCCAGGAATGGGCCTGCCCCTTTCACCAGCAGCAAGTTCATGGGCTGAATCAGCTGCCTCATGAAACCTCACCCGCAGGAGAGGAGAAAGCCTGTTGGAGAGGCCAGATACTCTGAAGAGGACTGGGAGAGATAGAGTGAGATCTTTCTAGTCCAGTTGCAGTGCTGGAGGGCCCAAGCTGCTAGAAAAGCGAGCCTAGGTAAGACTAAGTTTTCTTAGAGGAGAGTTGTGACACCTTCTGGCTTGAAGTTTGGTCACTCATCAGCTCCAAAATGGAAGGAAAGGCGGGAAAGGCAAAGGAGGTTGTCAAAGCCTGTCAGTCCCTGGAGCAGGGGTACTGCTGGACCAGTCGTGCCTTTGAAAGGGCAGTGCTACAGTTGGCTGTGAGCACAAAAAATGATGTGTCCTACAACAAGAAAATTAAGGACCAATCACAAGAAAGTTTACCACAGCGACTGAGGACATGAGGAACTGAGCTGAAATAAAAGCCGATCTAACACAGCAAAACTGGACGACATACAACATTTTCTGTTGGTATATACAATTGAGAAACATCAGAGAGAGAGAAGTCTGGGTTGACAAAGCAAGTAAATAATTTGTCAAAGAGAAGAACCTGCCCCATGTTATATCCATGTATGGATATAATTGACCACATTTCATCTTAGGAGAAAAGTAAAGTTGTGGCCAACTTCAAAGGGAGCTGAACAAAAGTATTCTAATGATTAATGAATTAGCATCGTTGAAGTAAACGAGCTATTCTGAATGCCTGCCCAGAGGCAGTCATGGGAAAGTTTCCAGAACTATTGTCATTTTTCCTGGAACTCATTGACTTTAAGGACTCCACAGCTGCAAGAATTGTGTGAGCATTTCAAGACTGTCATTTTCACCACTGATTTTCTGAAAAATTCTTCCTGAACTGATTTTTATTGGTTTCAGCTGGGGAATCCATTGCACCCAGCCAGGAAATGCCACATGCCTCCTAAGCTACTGCTCTATTCTTCTTGCACTGATGCTATCAGAGACTCAAATTCACTGCAGGGAGAGCACTGGGGGCCAAATTTGCCCTCTGATGTATGCACACAGCTCCCATAGAGCTAATGCAGAATTTTTTCGCCTTTGATGCCTCTTATAAAGAAGCCTGGAAGTATTGCATTAGAACAGGGAGTTCACACTATTGGTGGTCCCCATTGTCATTAACACAGTGGCATTCCAGTGAAAAAAACAGAACAACTCTTTTGTTTGTTTGTTTTATAAGCAAAACTTCCAGGGTGGGATCTGGCTTGCTCAAATCCTGCCAAAGATGAAACTTCAGCCTCTAAAATCCAAGAAGACGAACATGAACCAAGAGAGATCCATTCTGCCTTCTTTTGAGAACTGTCTAACCTTTTAGGCACTCAAATTAATCAGGCACTTTCCTCCTCTGACTGAAAACTCTCCAGGCAACTAATTCACAGCTCCATGCTCAGCAAGGCCAACCGAGCATACTTGCAAAAGGAGTTACAGAGAGTATCTCACTCCTGTTCCCACTCTTACTCCCAGCCACACCAAGCCATGGCTTCTGTTGTGCTAACTGTGATGCTCACGGGACCCTTTTAGTGGCAATTTAACTCACTACACAGCACAAAATCATCCACTTCTTTGCTGGGCTTGTTCTCTGCCACTACAGTGAGTTGAGTCAGCTCCCAGGGGGTCTCAGTCCCACAGCCAGCCCTAGGTAAGTGGTTGCACACGCAGACAGGAAGTGTGAATGGGACCACTTTCACAGCACTTTTGGCTCATGGAACTGGTTGCTCAACTTCCAGTTCATGTTCAGAAGGTTCGTTTCTGGGGAGAGTGGAGCTCACTCCAGCTAAGCCATCTGCTACAACCTGCAAGCAGGAAACTGCCCCGGATCTATCTCTACCCTCAGAAAAATCTGAAAAATTAAGTAAGGCCAAGGCTACTGCTAGTGTGAATCAGTGACTCTGGAAAAACCTACATTGGGCAAGTTCGTTCAGTCAACTTGGCTTTTTCTTTGATACAGTTTGGATTTTTTTCTATGAAGTCTAATAAAGACAGACAAATTGGAGCAAATCGTTAAAGTGAATTAAATACACATAAACATAATTTCACATTGAAGGAAACATAAGTGAAGACATGTAACTTGGAGCAGAACTGAAATCCACGCCCGCCAGCTGTAGCCAGCTCACCTCCTTCTTCTCCCATGAGCACACACCCGGGCGTGCTGCTCCGTGGAACTGCTGTGGTCCTCTGTCCAGACGCCCAGCCTCAGCAGAGCTTTGATCACAGCTCCTTCTTGAATACATTCTTGTGTGCTGGAGCAGCCATGTGAGGGGCCTTGATGGGACTGAGTGCTGAGAGCCGCAACAGAAACTCATTTAGTTTGATGTGACAAAACTGCTCCTCAGACAAATGCTCCATGGTGGTCCCATGGTAGGAACATGTGTAGAAGGCCTTGCTGAAGTAATAATACTGAAGTAATTTCATGCCTCCACCCACTTCCAGGCCTCGGAAATTTGTCATTCTCAGCTGGTAAAAATGGATGCAGCTTCTCCGAATTCAGTGAAGCCATGTTAATTTACTGAGGGTTCAAATTTACTGAATGTCTGGTCTTCGTGTTCCTTCAGTAAACTACCATAATGAGCTTTATTCCGAGTCCTATTTACAAATAAAAGCTTGTTCTTCGTAAGTTCAACCTTTCTCAAGTCACAAAAATGCTCAATTTTTTCTAGGTTGTGATTAGAGAATAGACCTACAGACTATCTGTATTTATAAGTATCTAAATACTTAAACTCCCTTGTTTCACAAAATTAAGGACCAAGTTCTGCAGGAGACATCTTGTAAAAGAATTCTTTCCCAGATCTACAATTAGGCTTCAGACGAATCTGATACCCATAGATTACAGAGAAGAAATATTAACACCTACAGCAAGTAAATCAATGTGTGAACTTTTACAGGACTTTCTGAAGCAGTTATTTGCACACCTGTATTCAAGTTCTTATGAGCTCCTTTGTTAAGCAACTCCATCCCTTGCACAACTGCCATCAGTAACATACATACACATGTCATTTTGGCAGTCTACTAAATCACAGGTAGCATTTATCCAACAATTTTTCAAGCACGTGGAAGGTCTAGATTCCCAGGGCCACCAGTGGTACAAAAGAAAGACGATACAACGGACTCCTTTGCCATCAAAAGAAACCAGCCACGAATCCATCAGGAGTTCTTGAGGAGAAGGGTTCACAAATGAGCTTAGACCAGATTTGGGCACAGCAGAAAAAGTTCCAAAGAGCTTGATGTGGCACATAGGCTGAAATGGCAAGCAGCTTTGCCTCTCTGCAAGAAGGGGCCAATACAGCCCCATATCTTACTTGCAAATCTGGTGTTCTAACAACCATCTGAAATTCTGAAATCGATGCAGAACGTTAAAACTGTTAAGCTGTTTGAGTCTAATGGGATGCATTAGGTGGAGCCAGTTCTCTAGTAACTGGATATGAACTGAAATTTATTGAAACCAAGGTCTCTTCCAATCCAAGCCATTCTGTGATTCTATGAAACACAGTTTAACAGCTATTTTATTTAATGAGGTACAATCACAACCAGGTTTGACATTTTCCTAAGGCCAATGGAAAAAGTTAGACCATTAGAGAATTTCATTGCCTGCTTAGAAAGCAACCTTTCACACTGGAGTGGGATGGAAATCACATAGATCACTGCCAGGCATGCAGGTTTGTTCTTATAAGATCTCTCAGACTCAAACTAATTCTAGAATAAAGAAAAAGCGTGCTTCAAACTACCCTGCAGTACAAAAGTTCCAGTGACAGAATTCTACTCTCTTCTTTTGTATTTCACATACACTTTCAAGTCCCTCTCTACTACGCTGTCAAGTTCTGTTAGCATCAGCACACTGTTAAAGAGACTGGAAACAAACCACAAGAAAACTTGTCTTGCTAAAATAATCCTAATTTTTCTTTTCATGTGAGCTGACTAAGTAGCATTACAAAACAAGCATTTTAGTTAGTGAAGAAGTTTACCAGAACTGCAAAATTTTGGATAGAAACTTGGTTTTTAATTTTGTCTTTCAAATTTCTGTTTGATATTTTCAAAGTCAAACAGATTTAGGCCCATGTTTTGACCTCTTCTGCAGATTTACTCCTCAGTGGCCCAGCATTCCAACATCTCCCCTCTGATCCTAAGCTTCCTGTTAACAAAGAACAATATATTTGCACACCGGCTTGCTTACATAATGAGCATAGTTTTATACCAGAATTGCTGGACACTTGAATGTGAAATCCTCAGGCAGTGGCTAAATGAGGGCAGCCACAGAAGGGGCTTAAAATAATTAAGGGTAAATTTGCACTAAAATTATAGCGGCTAAAGGAGGATGGTGAGCAATGAACCACCTCTTTTCCATGTACCAAGTAAGGGGAAAAGAGCATTGAGCCTAAAGTCTTATCAAAAGGTTTCATTAGCATTGGATGATATATAGAACTGGCATATTTAGAGAAGGTTACAGTTTGTTCAGTGGAGAAGAAAAGTCTGTGTACTAAGCACACATACACTTCCTCTGAAGTCCAAATGGAGAGAGACTTGCTGCTTTAAGATCCAATATTGAAAGGGGTAGAAGACTATTGGGACTGTCTTGGATTAGAGCACAGCAGAACAACACATCGGGAAATTTACATGGCAAAGCTTGTGATGATCACAACAAAAATGACCTCAAGAGTATAATGTGGTGTTTTGAATTTCCCAACCTTTAGCTGAAAAAGGAATATTACAAGGCCTGTTCAAGTTGGCCAAATATTCAAACACTTTTATAGTCAGTGAACAGAGATAAATATTTGACAAGATCTATTAATCCTAGGCTCATATTCTAAATGGAATCAAACACTCTTGGGAACGCTCCTATCCACTGACTGGAGAGAAAGCCTGGACATCTGGTCTACATACCTAATGTCTAGATGTGTAGGATACATGAACTGACTCCTTCCCAGCAAGTTCTCAAAATGTATCTGTCCTGGAGCAAAATGGACAGTACTTGCCAGGACTCCACTCCAAGGAATAGGGGGATAGAGGTAAAGAAGGTGGAAGTGGATTTGTGACTGTGGATTTTTGAAGACAAAGTGGCAAAGAGCAAAAAGGACAATGGACAAAGCTATCAAGAAATGCCATTTTAACAGGTTAGAAAGAAAAAAAGAGTCCAGTTCTTCAAAGAAGCAACAGTGACGGCATAGTCAAAAAAGCAATAATTATTGCTATACATGTCTCATTGTCAGATGGTGGCACAGCACTTCACAAAAGATGCCAGCCTCTTGTGGGGAGTCTGAAGAAGATGTCTAGAAATTTGAGGAAAATTAGTAATTGCTGAAAGAACTCAGAATATTTAAGTCTAGGGAAAAAAAACTCAGACTGATTTACAAAATTGTGATAATACTTTAAAGATAGAGTAGTGCATATGAAGGGGATTACCAGGTAGCATGAACATGTTTGATATTGAATTGGCCAAAAATGCTCTGAGCTTAGAGCAAAAGAAGTTTTGGTTGACATTAGAGATTTCTTTCTCTAGCAAGACTAGTGAGGTTGTGTAGTGGAAATTCAGCAGTCCCAATCTATTAACAGAGTTTTACGAACAGCTTTCATCAGTGCCTGCAATAAACGTAGATAATTGCCTTGGAGTAAGTGGTGGAGTAGATGATCTCAGTCATTTCCTAAAGCAGGCTCCAGGAAGGCTAATTTTAGCCTAGAGATGCTAATTCCTTCTTGGCGCTCTCCATAGTTAGGCAAGAACAGCTCCTATAGATGCAGATACAGAAGTCTCCCCACTGGCCTAACATGAATAGCCCCAATATTTCCTCAAAGCTACGTACACCCATCCTGGTCCCCTCCCTCCACTACTGCCACAAAGAGCTTTGTGGTCCCTTCAACCCACTTATGATCTTCTCTTCCTGATCTTTTCAAATAGCAGACCTCAGCCTATGAAACCCAAAAAGATTCCCATTCCTTCTCTCTGTTAGCCTTGTTCCTTTTTTCTTAGTTTTGAAGAAGCATAATTTATCTAGAGTTTTTACCAAACAGCTCAGACTGACAGGGTTGTGTATGAGGAATGCCTCGGTCTCAAATACAGCCAGGTCTGTTTTGAGGAAGTGCAATTACAATATCACAAGTGTCCTTCGTCTCTAATTTTTTTAATCAACACTAACTAATCAGCAGATATTGGTGCTCTCTGGAATATTCCATCAGGTTTGAAAAGTAGTCACAAGTCAGCAATCATTCTTAAACACTTGCACGAGAAAACAAGTGGCCTCTTTGCCTTCCAAAAAAACCTCATAGTGCCTTCGAAATTAAATATAGTTTGGTAGGACACGTTGCCCAATAGTGAAAACAAAACAGAAACATAATCCCTAACAGGCAGAGGTCAACAGCAACAACAGGCTCACAGTCACTATCAGGTTTCTGCCAGGGATAGGGTTCAACTTCCACTGTACAGGTTATGTGCAGGTTCAGTGACCACAGAACATGCCCTTGAGCCACCCACTTTCCTCAGGGCAGGCCGGCTGCAGAGTGTTTTACCCAGTCCTATCAGTCTGCATCGCATGTGCAGGGCTAACTGACAAGTGACACTGATCATTCAGGGAGAGACCACAGGCACTGCCTGAATCTCAGATGCACACATGCACTCCCACCACCACCCCCGCCCCATTATGCTTCTTCTAGGAACAAAGCAAAAAAAAAAAAACAAAAACATTGAAGCCATCTGGTCATTGTATGAATTGCTTTTGCTTGTCAGGAAACACTTGGGGACCCCTTGTTCAAAAAAACCTCAGTTCGAAAATCAAGATTATATCTAAGGCCTCAGAAGATAAAGCATAGTACAAAGTAATCCAAAGACACATGCAGGTTTCAAAACGATTAGAAGAATAAACACTTAAGTCTTAAGTACTGCTCAGCCTTTAATGCTATGGTCTGCTTACCTCAATGTTATTCAGCTGCAGATCCTCTCTATCATTTGCTTCTGTCTTATAAGCTACCATACTGGGAGTCCCTGGGTGAGTGACAGCAGATGATGCGGTAAGACAAGGCCATGGCCTGCTATCAACACAGGCAGGATAGCCTCAGCACTGAACCCACCCAATTTACCATTACATTCCCACGAGCCAGCTGCAGGGTAAGAAGGGCTGTGGATAACTTCTGGGGGCTGTAACAATTGAACCGTAGAATCACTAGGGTTGCAAAAGACCTCCAAGATCATCAAGTCCAACCTTTGACTGAACATCACCTTGTCGACTAAACCATGGCACTCAGTGCCACCTTCAGTGATTTCTTGAACACTTCCAGTGATGGTGACTCCAGCACTTCCCTGGGCAGCCAATGAATTGCACATTCCAATGCGTGACAACACTTTCCATGAAGAAACTCATCCTGATGTCCAACCTAATGCTTTGGAAGGAAGCAAAAATGATGCTTACACTGTCAAAAATGTCCATAGGTCACAGCTTCTTCCTTGGGAGATACGAAGCAGTATGAAGCCAAAGCAGACCACTGGGCTGAAGTGCTGTTGGCAGGAGACACTTGAGGCTTGGCAGAGGAACTTAGCTGTTCAAGAACTGTGAAGGGAGTAGAGTGAATGAGCATCTACAGATTCGTTCATAGAAGAACACTGATTCTGACTTAGATACCATGAAAAGGTAAAACCACATTATCTGTTGACAATCAGAGAATCCTACTACGTCATAAGAGAAAAAAAGCCTGAAAAAGGCAGAGAGAGCACATGCATTGCTCTCTGTAAAAACCAGAATGAGAGACACAAGTGATGGTTTCCTTAAAGGAGTGAGACAGTGGCCAGAGAGAAGGAACTGGTTAAGAGAAAAGCAGAGCAGTGCTTGGAGAGGAGGTACAGGCAACGGCCAATTCTGTAAGTGCCAGAACTAAGGCTCAAATAAGGAAGAGGTCAAGATGAAAGAGACTAATTAAATGGTCCCTTTAGATGCATCCCCAGCTGGAAAAGGGAGACTGTTCAGGAAAAAAGAGCAAGCAGTAAATAGGTACAAATATTACTAAGAAAAATAAACAAACCAGCAAAGACACACTTGGTTTGCTTTTCAGCTCATTGAATTGAACAAGTTTATGATAAATATTAAGACCCATTCTGCCTAAGAAAAGCAACAATGTATTAACATTAGCCATGCCAACTGAATACTGAATGCACCATAGGGATGCTATTGAATAAGAATGAATAAGAAATATTGAATGCCTGGAGATTATTATCTTGATGATGCCTCCATTATTCATATCATGACCAGAGGTCAGCATTCCTGTAGAGTAGCCCTGCATAGCTTCCAGCAAACTCCTGATTTTTTTCTATTCCAAATGGTGAAGTTTTGCCTCAAGTTTTTAAAAAGGTTTGTTGGTGAAGGACAGAAGATGCGTCTTGCTGAGGTGCACGAATAGTTATTGACTCTTCTGAAAAATATTCATCATATTTATGATTTTAAAATAAAATTTCTTGCAAGCATTTTCAGGCATTGCTTTACCACACATAAATTTTGGATACAAATAACAGCAGATTCAAACACTACTGGCATTTCCAGTAGTCTGTAGTCATCAAACTGGCAGCTCTACGGCACCAGCAATACCACCCTGTAATTTAAGATGTACATGTAAATAGTCAAGGGTATAAAAATAGACTGTCAGCTTTTCTGAATGTGAATGCTACAGAGCGAAGCGTTGCAGTCCCTTTTCTCAGGTGATTCAGATTTATAACGAACAAATTTCTCATGAATCCTCTGCAAGTATGCAGACAACTGAATGTTAGCCAAAGATCCAGCACAAAGGTAGGCTGAAACACAGGAAGAGAAGTGTAATAGTAGCAATATATAATTTATTCCAGTATCCCAGTTACACTTGTATCTGCTTTCATCTCCACCCAGATATTTTCCTGCACCTTATAAAGAAATGTCAAGCACATTCCTAATCTGGTGTTGAGTGTAATCCGACATTTGGAAAAGTTTGGTAACTAGAAGGTGAGGTCACATACACCCCTGAGAGAATCTGGATACTTCAAAGGATGAAGTTACCGAGCAAGCAGAAATTATTTTTGCAACTTGCACCACAATACTAAGATTACAGCTTTCTCCATTATTACTGGATGGAAAATAATCCTTATTCAAACACTACTCTTCAAAGACAGCCAGAGGTTCTCGGCAGATAGCAGGGCCCTTTCACTTGAAAAACATGAAAAAGTATTTTTTAAATACTGGTTACATTTCTAAAAGAGGAGGAGGAAATGTTCCCCATACAATACCCCAAATAATGAGAGTGAGAATGGCTGTTTATGACGGTAGAGGAGCCCAGCCCCTTTCAGTGGGACCACAAAAATCCCAGTATGTCTCCTGGTCCCCCCTGCCCACGGCTGTGCCAGAGCAGCAATAGTGCTGTGGTCCTAACCTCCAGCGCTCCAGGCTCCAGCTGTCCTTTCCCTGTGTGCAGGCTCCTACAGGAGTCTGTCATGGGCATTTCTTGTACACTGGTTTCCAGTCTGCCCAGCACCTTTCACACGCACCTCAAGCTCCTCCTCGTCAGCGCCTCACAGCACCATGGGCCGTCCTCAGGCCCTTTCCCATCAGAAGCCAGCTCCACACAGGCTCCCTCAGCCTTTCTTACCTTTCCCTGTGTCCCAGCCCTTTGTGAAAGGTCTCTATCCCACTTGATGAGAGTAAATCATTCGGTCATCACCATTTCTAGCCAATCTTTCACCAGAGATCAAATCACCTACTCCTGCTGTTCTACAGCTTCATTTCCATTCCTGTCTTCCCTACTCACAATTTCTTTTGTACAGCAGGCAGCTTCAAAACTCACTTTTACCATCTGGAAGACAAGACAGCATGCTTTGAAGAGTTCCCCTCCTCCATATTTAATCCAAATCTTCAGCCTTGTGGGGATGAGTTGGTTTTGTCAGTAATTTGAGCAATAAGAGCACAAATATAATTGCTAACTGAGCCAAATTGTTCCTGAGCTTTCCTCAGTAAAACTCCTGCCCTAAATCACAGCTTCTTATGTTTTAAGAGATAATTACTCTCCCAACTCCATCTGTCTTACAACGAATGGAGTCAGTGTCTTCCACCTGACTCCAAATAGGCAAGAGAGTTGCAGGAACTAGAAATTTGCTAACAAGAGGGATTCGGAAGATCAGCAGTACCAGATTGCTATAGAATTTTTAATAAATGAGAACAGTCCAATTAATAATGGCCTTTATCATTTTCCTTTCAGGTCTATTCAGTAGATGAGAAATTCTTTTCAAGGAAGATACTCCCAGCTTCCGGTTTGAAATTGGACCCCTTAGTTAACATTTTTCTTTAAATTCCATGGGCTATTTGCTTTCATTCCTGAAGACCTTTTTTTTTTTTTCTTTTCAATGCCCATGAAAGCTCTTATTAAGCGTTCATTGGAACACACACATCAGTTCTTGTGTGCTGCCTTCTAGCAGAATGCTTTTAATTGAAAGGAAAACCCAGCCTCCTGCTAGGTTTGGGTGGGCTGCAATTAGTTCCATACTAGTTAGTTTTTCCAGAAAGTCATACAACTCCTCTACACAGGCATTCCCATGCCGGTCCAGCTGCAAACAATATGCTGAGTCAGCAAAAAATAAAAAGCAGCAGAAGGACTTTTTCATTGAATTAAGAATCCAATCTGTCCTCAAATATTATAAAATATGTGTTGGATTCCATCTGTCCTGGAAGATACCCACTCTGATCATGACATCACACGGGACCCGTGTGCCTGCAGCCGTACTCCAAATTCTCTCACTGCATGGAGGCTTTGGATTCCACTAGCCAGGGACAACACCTTGCGAGCTAATGACGTGGACCTGTGTGGGGAGCAAAATACAAATGTCTCCTCGTGCCTGAACCACACTGCTTCAGCGCAAAAAAAAAGTGTCTTCCTTACTTTCAAGGAAAACAAAATCCACTGCCCTACTAGTAAGTTGTAGCGACTGAAGCCAAGAGCAAAGCGTGCCGAACAATTCAGCTGCAGACGAAAGTTGGAGGAAACCTTTTTCAGGGTACTTCTGGTTTATTTGAAGCCAACAAAGCATGAAATGGTCTTAGCAGTTTGTTATGTTTCGATGTAACGTGAGGATCCAGAATCTCTTGACAAGTAGAGTAGGAGCTCGAGTTTCAGTTCGTTGATTGGTGGTTTTCTGGATTGGTCCAAGAAATGTATTCAAACAGTGTGTGCAGTGGAAACCATTGTAGTCATGAATGTTCAATGGCAGACATCTGAAAGCGGACATCAGATAATGAAAACAACAGTTAAGTAAATAACTTTTCCATTTCCAGCTGTTAGAATTGGGAAATATTTTGTCTTTTCACGTGCACCAAGGTGTGTGCTAAGATTTTTCTATGTTCTAACAGAAAACCATGAGTTGCAGGCACATTCAGAGCCTTTACTAGACCTAGGAAACACTAATGGTGAGACCCACGAATTTTGTGGGGTTTCACATCCATGACTTGGATCAGCACAGTAGGTCCTCTAACACAATGACTACTGCATAAAAATTCAAAATAGTCAGCCCATATTTAGCTTATTCTTTCACAAGCTTCTCTTGGCAGTAGTAAAAGAAACCAGGTAAATTTTGCGTTGTTAACCGTAAGTAAAAGGAAAGTGGCAACTTTTTTTTTTTAAAGTGGGAAATGTTTTATGAAAAAAGAAATCTTTATTTAAACTTTTTCCTTTGAAGTTGCAGGTTTTCGTCATGGGAAATTTTTGAGAATTTTAAAGGAGTGTTTTAGTTTCACTTTGATTCAAAACATCTATGGTTTTTATCAAAAAGCCCCAATAGTATAAATTAAAATGATTCAGAAATATTTCTTTATGAACATGATTTAGTATGAAAAGCACTTTTGGATGTATTTGCTGAGGGAAATTGAAAATTTCCAGTGGAAATAAAGTAACACCATAAAAAATCAGCATTAACAAAACAGTGCTTTTGGTAAGAAAATCTTCTGCACTGAATACTGCAGCCAAGAGTAATTACAATTTGTCCAAAAGCCTGAGAGAGCTACAATGTATTTTTGGAACCTTTTAAAAAAACCCACCTAATGCAGTAATAATGCTGCGCAGTGAGAGTGTGAAAAGATTACAGTGAAAGGTTTGTATCCCAGCAGCACCTGAATATAAACAACATGTTTGTTTAACTGACAACAGCTTCTCCCATACACGATTTGAAATTTGCAGAAAACTATAAATAGATAGCACTTTCACTGAAAGCATTAAATTAACCAACTGGGTACTCGACTTTGTAATGTGGAGCAATGTGGAGTGATAATGAACACCATGTGTGCGTGATAATGGGGGTTGTAGAAAATAGATCTGGCCAGCTGAGTGAAAAGGAAATGCTAAAAAAGAAAAAATCTGAAGTCCAAGCCAAAACAAGTGACCTAGTGGAGCAAGCAAAGGTTTGTATTTGGGGCAGGCTAGAGGCCTGAGAGATCAGCAATTCAGCAGGGTATTTTTAAGCATATGCTCAAGGCCCTCTCTATTCAGCAGGAAACTTAAGCATATGCTCAGAGGTTAAGCATCAGCTAAAGTCTCATTGATGTCAATGGGTCTTAAACACATGCCTAGAGATACATGTGTGCTGAAGTGCTTTTACAAATAAGAATGGACTAGGGATCAGGGCCTCAGTCCCCTGGTATTTCATAGCAGGCTAACCCTGCAACCTCCTGGCTTTCCAAATTCTTCGGAGTAGATCTCATTTATTATACACACAGGACCAGACTTAAGCGTTAAGAACTTGCATTACTGTACATAACTGCCATTGGCCCTTCGGTACCAAAATAAATAGGAAAGTACAGATATATTTATAAAACACTAGTAATTTCTACTGCAATGTGCCCAAAGAATTCTCTTAATGATAACAGTGAAAGCATAAAATAAGCAGAAATGAGACTTTCGAGCAGGTCATTTAGGCTTTCCATTATTGATGTAAGAAGACTTTCACAAGAATGTATTTAAAGATAAAACTGGATCTTAACTGAAAACTGACTTAGAGTAATTCATTTTGAAAGAGCACATGGTGCTCCTAATTTTTGTGCAACCAATGGATCTGTATTTTCTTATGACCTTCTGTGCCTGATTAGTCCACTTATCAACCACAGAGCTGACTGGACATCACTGTAACAACGGAATAGTCACTTTCTTTGCCAATTCAGCTTCATGCAGGCAAACTGCAAAGCAGTAGTTCGCCATGACACAAATTTAGAAATCCATAACATTTATTCTCTGAATCTCAGATGGCAAGTTAACATTATGAAAAAAATCTCCCAAATTTTTGGGTAAGTTATGTCAGACTCAAGTATGGCTTGACCTTCTTTAAAACTGCACGGAAATATACCGTGAAGTGGCAAGGGGAATTATATTGTCAGATTACTAATGATATTAAATATTTTTTCCATTAAGTTAGAACAGAATTTGAAATTATCAGTGAAAATCCTTCCTGTGCATTTCAGTGAACCTGAGCAACCACTTGGTCTCTGCATTTTGTAACTCTCCAAGGATAAATATGCAGTGGAGGAAACGGTAATAAAGATGCATTGCAGGGCCAGTTGAGAACTACTATAGATGGACTCTGTAAATGATGGTCCATTTTAAAACACCCTTAATGCAACAGGAGCAAATTGGGGTGCATTTGAGCAGCAAGACACTGCCAGATCACTGCCGTGAGCAAGCATTGCATTGCTTTTCTCTAGCGATGCCACAGAAACAATTATAGCAAAAAGCTGACTTAAACAAACAAACAAAAAAGATAACTTCAATAAAATTTATGTAGAAAATCTATTATTTACATGTGTGTTTTCCTTCTGTCACAGGACTCGTCTTTGACTGGAGAGCATTATGGTTTGGCATTTCCTGCAAATGCACTGAGGAAAAGCCACAGCAATATAGTATTCCTTCCATAGATGTTAACATTTAAAGACTCACAGAAGTGGCTAATGTTCAATTTCTGGTTAACATTTGATTACTTTCTTGCTTTGTTTTTCCAGATGAAGACAACCTGGTGAAAGCGTTCCCACATTCCTCTTTGTGCTTCTGCTATGACAAAACTTAGCTGATGTAGGCAAATTCAAGTTCTAAAAGCATATATCTTTGTCCAATTTTGTTTCAAGTTTCTGCCTCTTTATTAACTATGGAAGAGCACCTCTTCCTTCTTGCCCAAGAAAGCTGCTGGTTATCATTCCCATCCCTCCAGTTGGTCGAGTAACACATGATGCTAGCCTAGTATAAATACAAAACAGGTTCCTATGGAATCTGAAATACTGTTTATACATCCTACCACTGACCACAGCGGAACAATGGTGTGCCAATGACACAGAAAAAAAATAACTCTATTTGCTTGCTCTTTCTGTGCCTCTGTCTGAAATATACCTAACTCCAAAGCTATTATTTATAGTTATGAGGTGACAACTGAGAGCTAGCAGTCTGCTGAGTGAAAAAATGTTTGCATTTATCCCTTTTAGAGATATCCTATATATGCACACACATGCATGTGCAGCAGCTATTCATACTGGATAGGGAGAAATACCTAATCAACTACAGTTCTTATTCAGTGGTATGAAAGAAAACTAAAGAACAGTTTTTTATTTTGTGTGAATTAAGTGACAGAACTCCATTTTTTAAGATTATTCAAAATGAAAATAATTTTAATCAAAGCCTACAGCTACACTGGCATTGTTTAAAACACTGAGAAGCAGTGTTCTAAGTTTTCTGTGAACACTTCTGGGTATTGTTTTTAATTTAAAAATCACCTCTTCTGAATTGCTTGCAAATATGGGTTTTTTTAAGTCAATCTTGAGCAAAAACGTTGGACAGGATAGACATTAGGAGGAATTTCTTCACAGAAAGGGTTCTCAAGCATTGGAACAGGCTTCCCAGGGAGGCGGTGGAGTCACCATCTCTGGAAGGGTTTAAGAAAAGACTGGATGTGGCACTCAGTGCCTTGGTCTAGTTGACATGGGGGTGTTTGGCCAAATATTGGACTCAATGATCTCAGAGGTCTTTTCCAACCTAATTGATTCTGTGGAAAAAAATTTACATTGTTCACAATCACCAAAAAGCTGATGTTGGAGGGGTCTTCTGGAGGTCATCTAATTCAGCTGCCTGTCTGCAGGACTATCACCAGCACCAGACTAAGCCTCCCATGGTTTTCTTTAGTCAAGTCCTGAAAACCTCTAAGGATAAATATTCTGCCTCTTCTCTGGGTACCTTGCTCCAATCCTCCAAAGCAAAAAGATTATTCCTAACTTCCATTCTAACTTCCACAAACAAAATTTGATGTTGTGCCCCCTTTTTGGTCACTTGAAACTATGAAGAAGAGTTTAGCTTCATCATTTCCATAGCTCGCCTCCACAGACTGCCCACAGCTGCCTCCTCATCAGGCTCTACAAGCACAGCACCCTTCACCTGTCTGTAAAGGGCAGGTCCTCCAGGCTTTTGGCCACCTTGGTAGCCCTCCACTAGTCCATCTCCAGCATCTCTACACTCCCAATGTTCCAGCCAACCTCACACATCACTTCTGTAGTTATGACAAATAGAATGATCTCAGTTTCGTCAGGGTTGCTTGGAAGATTGTCACTGAACAACCCCTTTACTCTGCTTGGGATTTATGGTCCAGCCTTTGACAGGCCCATCCGAGGCGGTCTAAGACACCAGTGGCCCAGGTTGTGCCTTTTCCCAGTTCCAGAGGTGACCACCCCTAGCTCAGAGATGGCAGAAGCTGTTGTGCCCCAACAGCCAGCCCTCTTCTGCTAACTGCTCTGAGGACAGCGCAGATCACGAGGCCTGTAATGGGTGCCATCACCACCCCTAAATCTGTTGGAGGTCATTTCCAGGCAGACTTTACCTCGGAATTTCAAACAAGGTCATTATTCCTGGACCATTTTTCTCCATGAGTGGGTCATTTCAAGGAAATATAAAAAACAGTTCTATGATCAGATGCAGTCTTATGACCGCTGCCCTTGATTTAAGAGGAGCAGAAATCCCCTGCACAACTCTTTCCAGCAGGCAAGCATTTAATAAATCTTGTGAAAGTGTGAGGAAAATATGGGGAGAAAAGGAGACACTGATAAGAGAAATACTTCCAAAATAGACAGCAACAACAGACAGTTTAAAGTCATTTTCTAGCCAAGTATTTACAAGAGTTCTCTGTCATAACTTCCCACGGAGGAAAAAAGTGAAAAACAAATAGGTAGTAATCTGCAAGTCTGAACCACAGAAAATCTGCTGTACTGTCCTTCTAAGGGAAGGTTAGAACTTACGATGAAATAGGAGGTCTGTGTTTCTCTAATCACACAGAACTTATGATCTACATCAGTTCTTGGCCCCTGACTGCATGGATTATGGTGGGTACTAACACTCTCATGAGCAGTGTGACTGACTTTGGCCTCTTCTTCAGCAGTTCAGCTGTGTACTTCCCTCCTTAAGATGGGAGAAACAACTACTGAACAGAAGAATCACATTCTTATAGCTGTGATTCCACCCAAATCTCAGTTTTCAGCATGTCAGGACATTCTGTCCATGTTTCCTACTGAGCAAAACTAACTCCACTTCCCTATTCCTTTAGGTATCTCCCTGCTCAGTGCCTTGTTTATAGTCTCTGGGCTGCTTTCCAGAAGCCATCAAAGCTGCCTGGCTCTCCCCACAAGCTATGAAGAGGGGATGAGGTGGGATTTAGGTTATCTGACTGTGGCCCGAAGCAAAGAGTCCAAGTATCCTGCCAGCAGGTGACAATTGCTTGGCTCTCCTCACCTTAGCCATCATGCATACTTGATCCAGGCCAAATCCCACCCAGTCCAGGGACTATCCTTTCCTACAAGCTTCCAGTCAACCTTTGGGAGTGCAGTGTATACACACACACACTCCTCAGGCGGTTCCCTGTGAGTGTGCCAGGCCATTAAAAATGTTTCTTGTTCCCAGCTTGGAAATATTTGACCGGTTGAAGAGAAATATACTTTTGGCATGTACTCCCAACCCACACTTTGTTTTCATACTCTTTGCTATCAGTAAAGACATTTTAATAAGCCACAAAAAAGTTCTGGATGAACTTGCTCAGTTAAAAGTATTTCTGAATCTACACTGTAAACAGAAACAGAGAGCTGACTCAACAGCAACACTTCCTAAAACCCCAAGACTCAACAGTAAGTTATACACAAGACAGTTCTAGTCATAAAAAGCAAACCCTACTCTCATACTGGGAATTTCTGTCATCTGTATGAGACACAGTAATAGGTAATCAGACCTCTTTCATGTTATTTGCCCAGAGCCTTAGCATGCAAATTAGTTCTAGAGAAGTAAAGTCCAATTTAATAAGCCTACTATGACGATATGAAGGAGACATCTTTCCCTTTTGCACTCCAGGCAAACCAGCTCTGAAGATGCCTACATACACTTGCTTTCCAGCCATCAGCTGACACAGAACAGCAGCGGCAAAAGCCGGCAAATTCTCTCCAGAACTCTCCTGGACACACACTGATTTGGGATGGGATTCGGGATTTTGAGTCAAGCTAGATATCAGCTCAGTTTGTACCATCACAGCAGCATGGAGCAATTTCAACACTGCTGAAACCAGTGGAGCAATGCCTGCTGTTCCCTCTGCTTGGATATACTCCTATTTCCTTCATATCCCCCTATGCAGTCTAGACACTGGTATGAGGAGACCATGTATAACCAACTGCACAAAGCTGGATATTCTCAAGGAATAAACCTTCTAATACCCAGTGAGGCTGAGGCTGCAGGTACAAAAAAAAAGGTTTAACAGGTTCATTCCCACCTTCTATATGCCTGTCTTAGGGACAGAGGTGTCATCAGGTAACCCCTTTCTCAATGGAAAGGGAAAAAGAAAACTTCTGGTAGTTGATTTGTTGTTTTTGTGAACACTCTGTTCTAAACTCAGAAACTGTGCTGTTTTCAAGTTTTTGCTTTGGCAAGGAGAAAAAAGTGATCCGCTTCAAAGAGTGGATAGAAGTGCATTAAAAAAAAACCAAAACAAACCAACAAAATGAATACTTTTAGGAATGTTTCTCACAGGAAAAAAAGGACGCTCATGCAAAAGGACATATAAGGCAAAATTCACACGGCTATAAGACCATAATAAAGGAAATATCAAAGCTTACCAAACTTTTCTGCTAGTCACACACCTAACCTGTCTGACTCCTCTCACACACAACCAGACAAGCTGCTCCTAGGTGAATGTCAATAAGAACAGGACTGCACTACAGCAGGCTCGGCATCTCGACCCAGACTAATACCCTTACACGGACACTCAGGACATTGCTAAAGAAACACAGGCCCTATTGTTAATCACTGCTTTTAGCAAACCTCCCTCACAGCCTGAGCTAAGCACCATATTAAATTGTGAAGAAATCACTAGAACTACTATGCTGCAAGTGACTTTTAAATCAAGTGCATCAGTTACACGATATTTAGCACTGTGCTGTAAAGGGTGGTAAATGGAGGTGTCATAAATATCTGACTTTATCATCTGTTGACTCATAATCCAGATGCCAATGGGATATAAATCATGTAAAGCATGTTTCCAGATTAGGAAAGTCTGGCCGTTCACTATTGTTCTAGCGAACCACATAATTTCTTTGCAGGATCAGGAGTGCCCTCTGATGGATAGCAGCTATTACTGGGAAGTAAGAGTTGACTGGAAAGTGGCACATCCTAAATCGTCTGAGCAATACAAGATGTTCTCACTTCCTGCACTATACATTTGCAGTCTTCTGTATGCTTAGCTACTATAATAACCAACTTTGTCTTGTTGGAAATAACTTTTTGCATGTTTCTCTTTCCATTTCCATAAATTATATTGGTATTACGGTTGCAATCAGGGCGCTGCATAAGCGTACATCTAGTTGTAAAATAAAAAAATTGAAAGAAATTTCACACATAAACTACAAAATTTGTGTAACAAGCTCTGAGAAAGGCCTTGAGAGGCTCTGACAAATTCAGATGCCCAAAAATTCAGATATTCTACTGAATATCAAAAAATACATAACTGGGGAAAACTGGTAAACGCTCTTAAGAAGTGCTTATGCGCATGTAAGAGCCCAAGAGCTTGTATGTATTTTTCTAGCTCTATAAGCCAACCTAATAAAACATGTTAACTCTCTCTGCAAACTTTACCTCATTTACATTCTTAGATGATCACAGCAGAACAGTGAGAAAACAGGAATTTTTTTTTTCTCCCTCATCTGTTACTTTACCTGTCTGTCAGGTATTGAGCATCTTCAGGCTGCTTTTAATTTTAAACTTTATCACCTCTAATATCAACTGCCCTTTCCAAACTGATTTGGGAGCTGGAGAAGAGTCACAGACTTGGAGCTTTCTGTGAAGACAACCACTGTGCCCAGTACCTGGTAACATCTCTCCCTTCCACTGGAGTAGCAGGACTGGAGCTAACACCTTTGGTGAGACAAAATCCCCCCAAACTGGTCTCAAACACACACCTTCCCTATTATACACCAAAAAAATACAAATGCAGATTTGAAATATCCAAGCCCTTACAATACTCATAAACTGCACCTTGGGGTTAACAGTAATTAATACTAATACTGACCACCAGAAGACCCTTAAAAAAGGCAAAATACTAAGAATTGCACATTGTTGAATAAGTTACAAATCCAAACACCCACAGGTTCACAGCAAAACCCATCTTCTTAGACATGCAAAGGAGATGGGTGGCATCAAAGGGATGTGGCTGGAGAGCAGGGAGCTGTGTGCATTTTCCCTGCACTACCATCACTGCTGCTGATGTACAAAGGCAGCATCCATTTTGCCCTAGGTCTGTTGCACCCTGTTAGCAGAGACACGCACAAGGTCTGCTCTCTCACTGCTACTTCATTTTATTGTAATTTTTAAAATCTAAACCAAATGTCATTTTTAGATTTTCCCTCTGTTGAGGAAAGCAGGAGGAGATAACATTTTCAAATGAGAGAGATCCCCAGAAAGTTTTTCTGTGACAGATTTTACTCGAGTTTTATATATACCATAGAACCCTAATATTCTGAAATAGGCAATACTTGGATATTATGATTGTAATGTCCCTTTTCCACACGGAATTGCAGCCAGCTGAGACTCAGACTGGGATTATCCAGCCACTGACCTGGAGCCCTGGCGCTCCCGTGTGAAGCCCAGCAGCCTCGCTAGCCCCGGAGGAGCGGGCACGCTGCCAGGAGCGCCTCCAGGCCCCTGAGGGCTCTCCCTCGCAGGCAAAGGAAGTTCCTACCGCTCGTCCTGCCTCGGTCTGATGAAAAACTGCTCAAGCCTTTGTCCCTGAGGGGTTTCCACATCCCGGAGGAGGGCGAGAGCGCGAGGAGGCAGCCGCCCTGCCCGGGCCGTGCGGGACGCGAGGCGGGCGAGGGGCTCCCGCAGCTGCCCCGGGAGCGCTCTCCCCCGGCACCGGCCGCTCAGAGAGGGCGCTGCAATTCCCCAGCCAGCGACGGGGAAGGGGAAACCTACTGCTGTGTCCCCTCAGCTGCCCACGGCCCCCCGTTAGCCACATGCCGTCCAACAAAGTTTCCCGCCATCGCTCCCGACGGTCATCCCGTCCCAAGGCTTCAGCCTCCGCCGCCATGACCCCGGGCTGCGAGAAGGAGGCAGCGGGGAAAGACCGAGCCACTGCAGCTCGGAGTCGGCA
>VZRR01003151.1:1013213-1026799 GCA_013398015.1 Oreocharis arfaki
CGCACGGCGGTGGCTGCGCAGCGGCGGGAGGCAGCGGCGGCGCGCAGGCGAGCAGCGCGGGCGCGGAGGGCAGCGCAGGAAGGGCGGCCCGGCAGCGATCCCCGGCACCGCCGCACAGACACCGCGTGTGCCTCGGGAGCGCGCAGGGCAGCGGGTGCCCGGAGTGTCCTGGAGTACACTAAAGCAGCCGCTTTAGAAAAGGCAGGAAAACGGCCTGGGAAATCAATTGGAATATTCGCTAAGTTATGCTGAATTGGTGGAAGAGTGTTAAGGTCGAAATGAAACATCCTTTCCACTGTTCAGTGGGCCAGTTTAATTTTCTGTTCAGATTACTGGTTCATGAAAATATCTAAAGCGGTGCCTTTTGGCTGGTTTTATTCAATTTTCGTGCTATAAACCTTTCCCACACATCTACCACTGCCACCCACACCTCCCCTTTAAAGACGGCTGAGGTGCTGTGCCGTGCCGTGCCGTGCCGAGCCTCGGGGCCATTCTGCGTCCTTGGCACCTTCATGGAGCTTGATCCAAATCCGTCTGAGTCCAGATCCAACCTTCTTGCCTAAATACTCCTCCACGTTAATTTTGTACTTTGTTGCATTTTCCCATGTGGGGTTGGGGAAGGGTCTGGAGCACAGGTCTTATGAGGGAGCTGGGGATGTTTAGCCTGGAGAAGAGGAAGCTCAGAGGTAATGTTATCACTCTCTACAACTCCCTGAAAGGAGGGTGTAGCCAGATCGGGGGTCGGCCTCTTCTCCCAGGCAACCAGCGACAAGACAAGAGGACAAGGACATAGTCTAAAACTGCACGAGGGGAGGTTTGGGTTGGACGTTAGGAGGAATTTCTTCACAGAATGGGTGATTAGACATTGGAATGGGCTGCCCAGGAGGGTGGTGGAGTCACCATCCCTGGAGGTGGTAAAAGAAAGACCAGATGTGGCACTCAGTGCCATGGTCCTGTTGACAAGGTGGTGTTGAGCCATAGGTTGGACTTGATGATCTCAAAGGTCTTTTCCAACCTAAGTGATTCTGTGACTCTGTTGCTGTCACCCACAGGCCTGCTGTCATCTGTGAACCTGGTGGGTGACTTGCAAATACACACCCCAGGCAAGGGGCATCACAGCTCTGCAGGAAATGTTTGTAGCAGAAAACTGGAAGTCCTGCTCTAAAACCAGCCAAAGGGTGCCACTTTAGATATTTTCATTAACAAATAATCTGAATAGAAAATAGAACAGATCCACTGAAAATGGAAAAGGAGTTTTATTTTTACTTTAACACTTTTCCACCTATCAAAGAATAAATTAGCTAAAATTCAAAATGGTGTACACTTCCAAATATAAAAAAAAAGAAAGAAAATTTCAACTTGAAAGGTGAAACAGGGTATGCTCTTAGCATCTCTTCAAAACCCTTCTCCATTAAGATTAATAGGAACTGACCCTTTTAGCTTGACATTTTGTTCCAAATGTAAGCATTGTCTAGCGAGATAATAATCATCATAATAATATCACCAGCACTATTTGGCATCCAAATACCAGAAATACCAAGAGATCCCAGTTCTCTGCTGAAATTCCAGTGTCTCTGGTATCTAGATCTAGCAGTGTGCAATACCTGCTATTACTGCTTAGCTATGGCAGTAGCATCTGTAAAATAAAACCTGTTTCCAAAATGTGAGATGGGTCGTAAAATGGTTGGGCTAAGGGAAAATACTTGTAGTTTTCTAAGAGGAGCTACACTCCTCTATGAGCCTATGGGAATAGCTCAGAAACAGCAGCTGGCTTATGAGCATGCAAAATAATATGGTAAAAGATGTCTACTGCGTCCTTCCTATGTTCGTGGCCTTTGGTGAAGTGCTTATGTTATCAAGTGTCAGAAGAAAAGTACCTGAGCTGGAGCCAGGGAAAGACAGTTACAGATTTTTGAGGTCGTCCTTCAGTGAAAACTTTATCATTTGAAGTTGTCCTGGGTTTCTGTAGAATAAAATACTGCCTTTGTTGCTGCATAGCACCGGAGAAGCAAAATTAGTGCCGTTTGTACTCTTTAGTGATCGGGGTATTATCAGTTAAGTAGTATGACACCATTCCTGTATGAACACATGAATTAAATTTATTTTCCAAAGTTTTACTGGACTTACTCTTTATAGGTGAGTCCTTTCAGATCCTGCATACCTGTCTCTGCCATAAATAAGGCGTCAGAAGAGCAGTGTTGCACATTTTGTTTTGCTTGTCATTC
Organism: Oreocharis arfaki; assembly: GCA_013398015.1. NCBI lineage: Eukaryota > Metazoa > Chordata > Aves > Passeriformes > Paramythiidae > Oreocharis > Oreocharis arfaki. Next base: position 1,015,439 of record VZRR01003151.1, read on the forward strand.
CCCTGATCTGAAATCTTCTTTTGATTTGCCGATGATTCAGGGCAATCGTGAATCAAACACAATAGATGTGAGAAATGCAGAATTAAAAGCAGTCCAGAAACAGAACTCCATGGACCAAAAGGCAGTGAATTCCCGAGACACTGGGATGGATGGACTTTAATTTGTCAATAATTCATTGGTGTTGCGGAGAAGTATCAATAATAAAATGATATGAAAACGCCAGTCTTGTTGCTTTATGGACAAATCAACCTAGCCAGTCCAACACCTTGAATGAGGGGAGACTGACATGCAAACCATGGTCTATACATCTTTACCCTTCAGGCATGCTGAGGTGATGGCAAGATCAAAGCAGCTTTTGAAATGCCAAGTTCTGAGAAAGGAAATTGGGAAATATAACTCCAGAGTTTGCTGGAGGGGGCAGAGATGAGGGTCATGTTAGAAGGTGTTAACCACTGTAGAGAGAAGAGAGACTCTTATCCCAGATGGTGCAGACATTTCATTGTTGAAATACGACTGTGACCAGCCCATGTTATAAGGTAATGAAATCTGTCACAACTGGAACATCAAAAGTGGTCACAGGCTATAAAGGAACGGTGTTTGTGGGAGCAGTAGGGGCAAGAAATGTCGGACACTGGAGGCTGTGTCTCTGAGACACTGTAGCCAAGAGGATCAGAAAGGAGAGGAAGGAAGAGATTGTCTTGCTGACAGCTGCCCGAGGATAGGAGCAGAGGACAAGTAAGATATTGCTTCCTTTGTAATGAATGCAAGATGTACCTCTGTAGCCTGACATTTACTGAGTAAACTGAGTTAGTTGCTCACTCAGACAAGTCCTTTCAGTCCACTCTGGTTTTCCTATACATTCTTAGTACATTCTGTTTTAATTAGACCAGTTGAGTCCTTGATTGTTTGCAAATTTCACACAGACTTTTCCTCAGCGGTGCTTCTAAAGAAGAGGAACTACAGAAAGATGCCTGGAGCCTATCACAGTTGGGATGTTTGGTCAAAGGGGCTCGGACTGTGGAGAATTCTCACAGGAGATGGCACTTGCAGAACTATGGACCGGCAAACACAAAGGAAACACCTGCATGGTCGGATGTCTTTTTATCTTCCTCGATTTTCTTATGACTTAGACTTCAAGTATAATGGAAGCCAAATCAGAAAGACGGATGTCAGTCATCTTTCATGAAAATCAGTGCTGCAAAGTAGAAATGTACTGAAAAGTACAAACTAATTGCTGGGAAATAGGGGAGAGCAGACTGAAAAATGCAAGTAGCAGAACTGGATACTTCCAGCAGAGTGCAGCATCACCCTGGATGAACTGTGTGTGAGCATGAAGGCTGTGAACCACTTGCCTACCGATAAAATAATAGGTGTCTGTTGCAAATAAATCTCTCAGAAAAATAATTACATCTTTCCATTTTCGACTTTTGAGTAATACTTAGATCCTCTAAAATGATTAACTGCATACGATAAATGTGTTGGGGATGGAAAGCAGGAGAAGGAATCTGGGACTGGAATTGGAAGTGGGAGCCAGGAAGATCCAGGCCAGATGTAAAGGGAGGAGTGGAGGATTAGCCAAAGAAATAATGAGTTGACTGGTAGCCTGGTGATAGGGCAGGACATTGGAAACAAATGAACTCAAGGACTGACAGAGTCAAGAATGACATGAGAGGAAGTACGGGCAAAGAGAATGGGATTAGTACCTGGAGCCAGAGACGGGAAATAGAAAAACATACTGGAAGAGATGGGACAGGTGGGATCAAAGAGACAAGGAATAAGCAGAAAGGATTTTCTGTTAACCAGCAAGGCCCATCTCTCTGCAGAGGCCTTGGGATGCATACGTGGCACTATTCTGCTTCCTGCGAGTCTCTGTGAAACCCCATGTCTGACATGCCGTAATATTGATCTATCAAGGATGAAAACATGCTGTTGCTGCCTCTCCTTTCGAAAAAAGTCACCAGGAAGAGGTCAATACTGTGGATTTAGAGCTCTTGAGTCAACTGTGGTATCATGGAGAAAATAAGATGCTGCCACGTGATAGAACTTATGATATTTTATTCTCATTTTCTTCTTTTAAAAAACTACAACATTGCAGATGAAGTGATTTTTTAAAACCTTCTTAAGTTTGCAGAGTCAAATCTAGAAAAGTCCGTAAATGAGACAATCAGAGGAATTTACCCAATCCTCTGTGTAAAGGCATTATGATGTGCCCTTGAAGTACATGGCCATCTGGGTCTTTTTCCACTGGAATTCTGTTTCATTTTCTGTATGGAAAAAGATGTTTTGGGCGTGATCTGATTTGTACAGTGAAGGAGGGGAACCTACCTCCCTTTATACCTCATTTGTTGCAGAAATACAAAGGACATAAGACGTGAGGAGAGAGGTTTATAGAAGAAGGACGATGCCATGGTTAGAGTCACCAGACAAACCCTGAAAAACAGCACTTTACTTCAGCACCTTAGCCCCCTCCTAGCTTTGCCATGATATCTGGGAATTCACTTAGTGAAACTTTCCTACTCGCTTCTGTTCTCTTCTGCTTTTTTTTGCTCCCTTTTGTTTTCTAAGGGGTGATCACATCATAGGGTGCTTGACTTGAGGATCAGCAGTGTGCAGTGTGTAGGACTACCAAAGGCTACAGCTGAAGCGCTACCATGGTTGAGACAAGGACTACACCCACCTGGAAAGCCATGTCTTTGGAGTCTGAAGCTGGGGGAGGTGACAATTCTAATCATAATTTCTGTGCAGCGTAAATCTCTGATTTACAAAATGGTGATGATGATATCACTACATCACTCCCGAGAAGCGATCTAGAAATTAAGTAACATTTTGGTAACACTGAGGGTACAGCAGTGAGGGATTCCGTAGTCCACCCTGCACATGAATCAGAGGTCCAATTGAAAAGCATTTTTTATGATCTTCTAATTAGAACTTGGTCATAACACACACAGAGTGAAGTGAAATTAATATTGTATGGCCACCATGGGATTCACCTGACCTGCTTTTAGTCATCTAGACTTGCTCCAGTCAGTAGGGATTTTCTTCCAAAGTAGGTGTCCATGACAGGCAGGGCACTTGTCTCTCTGCAGTTACTTGCTAGCTGCTTTCTCAGAGAAAATTTATGTAAGAACTAGGTATTTTGCTTCACGGCTTAAAAATTACTATGATATTTCACATTGTTTGTGAAACCAATGTACTTTAATAATGGCAGGTGCAAAATACACCACTACACCAGGTCAGCCCAGAAGAGGCCCAGCTATCTGGTGAATTTGATTTCCAAATTTTATTTTCTGACCAAACAATAAAGTAAAACAAATAAGTAAAACATAACTTTGATCTCAAAACTAGTTTTATTTTAGATTCCTACATTATCTTTTCCAGACCCTTTTTTTTTCTACCTGATACTTTTCCCTAGACAGTCCTTTGTTTAACAGCCTGCTCCATGTACTCTTAATCTGGATTGTAAACTCTGGCCTAGGGGCTCTTTTTTATGTGCTGTCTGTGTAACACCTAACATCTGAGACACCTCTTGGGTCTGAAACTAAGCACTTCTATAGAACAGGTAATAAATACTCATAATACCAGTACCATAATGGTTTCAGTCAAGTGGAAGTGAAGCCGTATATATCGGTGATCCATGGCTGAATCTAGCACTGCATCCAGGAGGTCTAAACAGTACTGGTGAAATTTCTACAGTTACCATTACATGCAGGTGCTGTGGGAATGGAAACAGACACTGAGGAAGTTAAATGTGCTTTCAGCAGCAGCACAGGGTTCAACCAACCACACGTGGTTGCTGTTCCATTCTAAGGGAAGAAGTAGTGACTGCCCCTTACCAGCTGGAAAGGATGCTATGAGTCACTGGCACCTTCCCACTCAGCTCTACTCTCCTGTGGAGAGGAAGGAGCATTTTTCTAGAGGTTTTTTGCACATTTCTGACTAGCCATACTGCCTGAGATACCTCATTATAGAGTTCCCCCAAAAATTAGGGGTAATAGATACTCTCCCTATCTCCTCAATCACATGCATAGAGTAATGAGTTATCCTTAATGAAAACAAAGTACCTTCTGATTTTATGAAATTAAAACCACTATACCAGAGATAAAGCAGTAGATATTACACCAGTTAATGCCACAAGGCTAACCGCAATTAGTGATATCAGCAGAAACTCATGCACAGGAAGTTCCACCTGAATATGAGGAAGAACTTCTTTACTGCGCAGGTGACTGAGCACTGGAACAGATTGCCCAGAGAGGGTGTGGAGTCTCCCTCACTGGAGATATTCAAGAACCATCTGGATGCAATCTCTGCTTGAGCAGGGAGGTTGGACAAGATGACCCACTGTGGTTCCTTCCAATCTTACCCATTCTGTGATTCTGTGATATCGAGAAAAGTAAAAAATATAGCTGCATCAAAAGAGACTGAGTCTGTTTGGACTAAACATTGCAATGAAAATTCATACTTCTAAGACAGAGAAGGGAGAGACAGTAGATGAGAATCTCCACTGCACCTGGATGGAAATGAGAACGATATCCAAAGGATTTACTGAGGGAAAGAACGGTGTGGGGGATTGTTCTGTCTCATAAGACATACCTAAGAGCCCATTACCACAGGTATGAGAGTCAGCCCTGGAAAAGCAATGGCAGCATGTCTCAGAGGTTATGAGAGCCAGGGCAAAGTGAAGCCATGCATGGAGGTGATGAGCTGTATGAGAAGCCAAGGACATTTTTTATATGTCTGACATTTTTTATATGTCAGCCTTCTGAAGTCTGCTGAGACAGTTCATTGCTCTGGGTTCCCACTCAGGTAAGAGGTGACTGACCTCAGGTCAGACTGCCTCCATCACCCAGCTAGAAGGATAGCCTATGTCAAGGCTGAAGAGGGACATCTTGTTATTTCTATAATGCCTCCAAGGAAAGAAATGCTGTGTATTGCCATTCCTTGCAGCTTAGTTGATTGCTGAGCCAGACCACCCTGGAATCTTTGTGGTAGAGAATGAGAAATTCTACCCATGTGGGATGTTTACGCAGCTGGCTGGCAGGGTCTGTGACAGCTCTTGGTCATCTCAGAGCCACTCCCTGAAGAGAGGACTCTCTTGGCCTCAGTGCTGTGAGTTCCTCATCCAGTGTAGCTGAGTGGCCCTGTCTTGGCCCTTTCCAGAATATTTGGAAACCAAATATTTTGTAATATCTGATGTAAGCTGCTAGGCACTGCAACAGAGATTCCAGGAAGGAATACAATGACAAAACTAGCCTTTTACTGGAAGCCCTGTGTGGACACTCCAGAAATGTTTTCTAGCAACCTTTGAAACTTGAAGTCAAGATATGTAAATTAGCCTTTGTTCCATGCTGGCCTCCAGAGTAAGACCTGGAATTTGTTTCCCATCCAGTTCTGCTGTATGACCTCGAGGAACAATACAGAGCAACCTACTTCATAGAGGGAAACAACAAAGGAGAAGTACTACCCATGGTCTCTCAAAGTACTGCTGGCTGGCTGTGGAGGTCACCAATGAAGGTTTGCAACACTTGCCCATATCAGAACTAGACCTGTGTGAGAGGCTTGGAGATGGTTCAAGAACCTTCAGAAGAGCTTTTCTGAGATGTATGCCAGTGTTGAATAAGAAGACTGATCTCCACTGTTGTGGGATGTGCCACTGACATCCTGGAGCAAGACTTAATCGCTTCTTTCAGAGGAGCAGAAGGGAAGAAAGGAAGGAGTCAACTAAGTTACACATTAAGCCCTTTTTTTCCCTCTCTTTAGCTGGCAGTGCTTCTCATAGACTTGCTAGACAGACACTCTCTGATGCTGTCTTGTCTTCTCTCACTTCAGTTCCAGCACTCCCATGTTTATTTCTGTGCATTTTCATGATGTTGCTCTTTTCCTTAAAGCATCACTGATAGGCTGGAGAGGCAGTGATAGGAACAGATGGATTAGGTATCCAGTGACATCTTGTTTTAGAAGCACATCCCTTGGCTCAAGTATCCTTGTTTTGGGCATCCCAACATGATTCTGGAGTAGGCCATTTTAGCATAAAGCGAGTCACACGTATTTTCCCTCTTATTGCCTGAATTAATATCCAAGAAGCTGTTTTCCAGGATAAAAACAGCATCATCAGAGAGCCCTTCCCACAGTGAACGGATGTGTATTTATGCATCTGATCACCTCATAAACGGGTGTCACATGAGATGAGACCTTCACAGAATCAGAAGGAGAAGCTTCCTAAGAAAGCCATCATAAACGGCCAAGACCAGCAGACACAAGTGGCAGGGTGACCCCTGAGTACTTCATTGTCCACCCCGTTCCATGAGGTGCAGGGTCAGTTAAGGACAGCCCAGGCTGTTTCTGCTACGCTCTGCCCAAGCAGACTAAAGCATGCGTGTTCCTGGCATGAAGAGCTCAGTGGTGTGTGAGGTAGGGCTGTGCCATACAAGCCAAAGACAATATTGTCTATACAAGTCCTTTTTGCTTCCTTTTGGGTTTTGCTGTGTCTCTGTGCTTGCACACAGCTGTGGTGGGCAGAACTCACATCTGTTTAGAAATGGTGTGGCTGTGGACAGGGATTGATGAGGAGAAGAAACAAGGCCAGATGCCAACGAGATAAATGGTGCTGGTGCACACAAATGTCCAGAAGCAGAGCTACTGGCCAGAGCTATCTTTGCTTCTCACACAGCTGACTTCCTAGCAGATTTGAGACACTTGGTAATGACAGCATTGCTGTTTGTCCGGCAGATTAGAGCAGGGCCACTGGATCAGGATGAAGCGGATGTGACTAAACTCAGGACCGCTGTTTACTTTCAACGTGCTGTGAGCCATTCAAACTTACCAAGTCAGCAGAGATCCAGCCACTGCAGGGAATGCTCCCCAAAGAGCAATCCATCAGACCAGCTATGGCATGAGACACTCAGTTGCCCAAAAAGAGACAGTCAGACACCCAGGCCTCTGCCATATGACGGCGGCATGTATGGCACAAGACCTACACAAGGTCCTCCTTACTAGAGGGAAACCTGGAGACCACCAAACAAAACCAGCACCTATGTTTGAGTGATGAATCCCAGCTGGTGTGTCAACTTCAGTGTGACCAGATCCCTCTCTAACTGCCTATGATTGTCCCAACCAGATTTCCATTGGCCACAGTGAAAGCTTAAGCAAACTAGAGCACATGTAGGCACCTCCTTGTGGACACCTAAATGTGTCTTGACTTGGAACTGAATCCCAGCCAGGCTGCCAGCACAGGCCAGCTGAGGAAGATAGCACAGCCAAAGAGGATGTGAAAAGGAGGGGAGGAAGACAGCTCCAGATTTTGGTAGCCTGCAGCTCATGCCATTAAGGATTTCCCTGTGGAGGGGTGGGCAGTGCACAGTGCAGTCACCAGGGGAATAACAAGATACCACACAGCTGTTTTAATTCAAGTCATGGATGGGAGCACGGGGACAGCGGAGCATAGCCATCATGGAAGAAAATACAGGTTCATTCACTTTCCAGCCATCTGAGGAAACAAACAAACCAAATGAGTTCAGATTCCATTCCGTGGACTTCGGGTGCCCAGGAAACTGGGGCATGACATCATCCAGCAGAAAGGAGACAGCAGCTCATTCAGCTTCTGTAATGCTCTAAGAAACCACCATTCCTTTGCACAGTGGGGGAGCTTCTGTTTTTAAGGGAAAAAGTGACCTGTTGGGTACCACTTACAATGTGTGATTGTCCAGAAGATTCAATGAAGTGTACGGAAGTGACAACATTTATTTCAACTTGGAAAAATTTATTTTTCCAGTTAATTTTGTCGTTTAATAGTGCAAGAAGATGTGGACTCACACAGTGAATACATGACTTAAAGGAGCAGGTGGAACTCCCAGTCAGTCTGATTTACCCAAGACATGGTCACCCCATGCTGTACCCCATACAAGCTGTTTATTTAAGGCATTGGCAGGTTTTCCCCTCACCGTGCATTTGCCAAACCACAACTGAGAGCTTTGCATTTAGCCACGGAAGGAAAATCTTGAAAGCAATTCATGAATCCACACTAAAACCACTAGACCTATAATTAAATCAACTCTTAAAGTAGTGTAACTCTTTTCACGGCTGAAATAGCAGTCTTTATTTTAAGCATCATTGGAGAAAGAGGAGGAGAGAGGCAAACATTTCCATGTGAAGGCTTGAAAACTCCTTTCAGCGTACTAAACATTCACCAAGGCTTCCTGTGAGCATTGGAGTTTGTCCTTTCTCTGCTGGCTGGATTTTCATCCCGTTTGACCTCCAGTAGCCGGCTCAAAGCCCTTCTCCAACTCGACAGCAGCTGCCTTCGGGTGAAGGACATCGGTGGGACAGCGGGGACGGGGACGTGCGCGGGCGCAGGACATCGCCTGGGGCTCGGAGAGCCCTGAGGACGGGCGGACAGCGAGTGAGCGGCGAGGACGCAGCCGGCAGCCCCGGGCGGCCGCCCCGAGCCCTGCTCGCACACGCCCAGCAGCTGCGGAGCACCTGCNGCGGGGCTGCGCCTGTGCCTGTCACTGTGTCTGTGCCTGTGCCCGTGGCTGTGCGCGGCGGCGGCGGGGCTGCGGCTGACCCTGCTGCACACCAACGATGTGCACGGGCGGGTGGAGGCGCAGGGCGCGGGCCCGCGGCGCTGCGCGGGGGGGGAGCCGGGATGCTTCGGCGGCGTGGCGCGGAGAGCGGCGCGGGTGGCGGCGGAGCGGGCCGCGCACCGCAACGTGCTGCTGCTGGACGCCGGGGACCAGTACCAGGGCACCGTGTGGTTCTCCCGCTTCAAGGGCCGGGAGGCGGTCCACTTCATGAACCTCCTGCGCTACGATGCCATGGTAAAGCGGGTCGGGGCGGCGGGGGAGGCTTCCCCTCTCTCCCCATCTCCCCCCCTCCTCCTCTCCTCTTGGGTGCTGGGTCCATTCCCGCCTTTCCTCGCCTGCTGCCGGTTTTTCGCATTGCCGCCTCCTTCCGTGCGTAAAGTTGCATAAGAAAAGTCTGTAGGTAATGCTAAAACCGTGGCCAAAGGCAGCTGGAAGGCAGGCGAGGACACGGGAGGTGATGTGCTGGGTGACGGGCTCCCGGCCGAATTAAGTCGTGAGCTGGCTGCCCTACGAGCAGCCAGAAACCGGGAGATGATGGCAAGGCTGTGCAGAGTGATGCAGTAGGAGAGCGCTCTTTGGGAAATGCAGGGGCTGCGGGCGGGCAAGGGGCTGGACGGGCTCTATTGGAGACGAGTTAGCAAGCCATGGAAATGACTCCAGAAAAAGCCAGGTGAAAGAGTCTCGTCTGCGACAGAGAAGTTAACTCTGCTTGAGGCTCGCAGCCTGTCCTGCTTCGGTCCTGCGGGAAGGGACAGATGGCACACGTTGGCAGCGCTGTTTCAAAAGGTGGAGGTTTTTAGTTTTCATCAATCTCACCCTGGTTGTGTCCAGTCCCATCAGAGCTGGGGTCATGACAGGTTATATGGGGCTATGTATAAACAGCCCAGAGACTGCAACAGCACATTAGTGAGGAAGGTCTCTGAGAGTGTGCTAATCCTGCACCTTTACTCTGTCTCTTGGTCGTCGAAGAGTTGAGAGGAAGGTAGAATTTGTGGCTGAGATCGGGGGATGTCACTCCATATCCTTAAATCTTTTGTCTCAGGGCGGTGGCTTATTTTGCTTGTGTAAACCCCAGAAAGGAGAAAGATTTAAGTTATGTTTGAGCATGACTGCTGTTTTGAGGGTGACTCGATATTTGTTTCATCCCAATTGACAGCTTCACGGGAAAATCTTCTGGGCATATCACATCCTCTGTCTTCATCTTTTTTGCTTTGTCTGGAAAGGACTGTGCTTTCCTTTCCAGGTAAAAATGGCTTCACATGTGTATTCCCTCTGCCTCAGGACAGCTGTGGAAGAGAAAGCCATGTCTCAGTGCACTTTCTTAGGCTGAATACCAGACAGACAGGTCTGTGGAGGATACTGCTCCCTGTTCACATGCCCTAGTGAACAGTTTTCTAGTTGTGAAACTAACATTAACAGGGTCTGTCCTCCCAGTGGTGATGGAGAGGAGTGTATCCACTCAGGACTCATCCTCGCTGAGAGCTGGGGAGCACCTTGGGATTCTGCAATGCAGCAATAGCTTGAGGTGGTTTTTGCAACCTTTCTTCACAAAGCTTTCTGCTGTCTGACATTTTTCAGTCTTGTGCTTGCTGGTTTAACTGGTTCATGGGCAGCCTGCGAGCCTGTACAGTTCCTGATCATATCACAAGAAGAAATTTTTTCAGGCAGTGTTGAAGTAGTGTTCAGTTTTAGAAACATGTTATGTAGGAAGCACCTGGTTTTGGAGACACCATGAGCTTTTTCATCAGAATAAGCTTTAAAAATAAACCCACCCCATACCAGATAGCCAGAGCCTTGTGCCAGATGTGAGTGCCTTGGGTGAAGCAATCAGCCACTTGTTCTCTGTGGAGGTGCTGCTTATCACAATTTGAATAGAAGGTGACGGGTTAAGTGCTAAACGTTCTGAAGCTTCTCAGTCTTTCTCTGCTGCCAAAGAGCCTGAGGAACAGATGCTGAGTGTTAGGCAGAGCTGAAGCATCTGTTTCTATTCTTGTGTCTGTGGACCCTGGGGGGCCGTGCAGTGGGGATGGTGGCTGGGTGGGGGCACGGGGAGCAAGGTAAAAGCCGCACTGAGAAGGGTGAGCTAGAGTTTCTTCAAGCAAAATTTGGGAAGTCACATCCCTGACAGAAGGGGTGAGGATTATTGAAATGTTTAGAAGTGAGCTACAGGACTAGCATTACAAACAGGATGAAGGAGGGAGCATGAGTCATTAAAGTTGTTACAGGATGCAGGCAGGAGCCATAGGATTTAGGACAGCCTTGGAAGCATTAGAGGTTTGCTCCACAAATAGGAGGAATTTCCTTTTCGAAGTTTACCTTTTTCTCATTTATACTTGTTATCACCTCCAGTCTGTTTTCTCCTGTATCATCGCCTTCCAAAAATTTTCACGGCACTAGCTTTTTTTTCTGGTGTAATTAAGACTAAAATCCAATTTAAATACCTCAAAGGCAGTAATTGCAGGGGTGATGGAAGTCTTCTAGCTTTACTTTTAAGTTGCATCCTTCTGTTAATTTGTTTCCTGATTTTGAAATATTTTTAGACTTGCTGCTTGTGAGAAAGAGGATTATATAATCACATGCTGTGTGCCTGAATATTTCTGTTTATTCTCCCTTGTGACTTACACTTACACTGGCCAGCAGATTCAGATTTGGTGAAGGGATGTTGCACAGGTACAGAGTCCTAGGAGCTCTGGGTGTAAAGGGTAGTTAGACAGAGTATAGGAACCCAAAATGGTCCACATCTTCCTCCTCAGAGGAGGAGTTGCATCAAAAATAAAACTGT
>VZRR01003151.1:1032305-1114805 GCA_013398015.1 Oreocharis arfaki
GACAAGTCAAGAGGAAATGCCCTCAAAGTTTTGCCAGGGGATGTTTACGCTGAATTTTAGGAAAAAATTCTTATTGGAAAGGGTTGTTAGGCACAGGTAAGTGCTGGAGTCACCATCCCTGGAGGTGTAGATGTGGCACACAGGGACACAGTTTAGTGGTGAACTTGGCAGTGCTGCGTTAATGGTTGGACTCTATGACCTTAGGGGTATTTTCCAGCCTAAAGGATTCTATCAAAGATTAATAACAGTAAGTCTTCAGTGCATTTATAGGCTGCAGTCGTGTAGCGGGATGACAGAGCTGGTGCTGATGGGGAGCATTTGGTTGCCATGGGCCACCTGGCTACATGCCATGGGAGAAGTTAGCCCACAGGCACCTGCATGCTGGCACAGCTCGTCAGTGCCTCGTTCCTGCTCTTTGTTTCAAGAGCACAGCTCTCTTTGCAGAACTGGTCCCCACACCGTAGGGTGCAGCTGGTCCGTGGTGGTGAGAGGCACATGTGAAGAGCTGCGCTCAGGGATCATTTCTCGCACTTCCTTTTCTGCAGCAGCTCTGTGTCAGGCCCAGCTGTGTCAAGCGCAAGGATGTACAAAGAGGGGCTGAAGCCAGTGGCTTCCTTCAGCCAGTCTTCCACTGGTGTAAGGGAATTTACAGAGAAGACAGGGGCAGGCACTTCCCAGAGGGGAAGAGAAAGGACAAGAAAAAATGGGCTCAAGCAGTACCACAGGAAATTATGGTGGCACGTAAGGAAAAAATTTGTCACGGTAAGCATGGTTAAGCCATTAAACAGGTTGTCCAGAGAGACTGGAATTTCAGCTTGCTCAGACTAGACCCTGAGCATCTTCCTTTGGCTTTCAGTTCCTGCTTTGAGTGGGTTTTGGACTACATGGCTCCAAGAGGTTTCTTCCAACCTCAGTTAACTTCTGACTCTTTGATTCTGAGAAGAGGTCCACAGGAAGAAGTATGGATGCACTGCACAATTCACTTTGCAATATGCAGTACAGAGATTCCCTCTGGCACTAACAGAACTATTCGATGGGTGTGGTGGTGAACCAATTTGTGTAACCCTCTTTTATCTCTTCCATTGTAGCAGCTTCCTCCTCATTTCCTGAAACATTTTGCAGTGGATTGTGAATTCGTTTCACTCCTCCCTTTGTTATGAAATAACATAAATCTTAAAGGCATATTTCAAAATGATTTGATCAAAAAACTCTGCAGGAAGGAGAGGAATTCTACAGAGGTCCAGAAGGTCTGAGTTTACGGTTGGTTGAATCTGTCCCTCAATTCTATTCTTAAAACCTTGTCAGAGGAATTAGCGTCTTACATAGGAAGTCCTTTTGTGCAACCCAAACCACCGTGCCCGAGATAAGAATGCCTGTTATTCTAGTGCTCATGTAACCATTTGTCATATTAGAGTAATTTCAGCAGGCACAGAAAACTTGCAGGAGGCCTGTCAGTTTCCCAACACTCTTCTCCAGAAAAGGTTTCTCCTTTCCAGACTTTCCGTTCCTTGTGCTATCATTTCAGGATGGTATCTCAAATGTGTGCTGTGCTGTATTGGTATTACTGAGAGTGGTTCACATTAGGTGGGATAATTCGTGTAAAAAGGCAATTCAGAGTTTAGTGGAGGACTTTGAAGAAGCTGCTGTTTAAGCCCTTGGGGAGGGGAGATAAAGGAAAGAGCAAGATGAGTGTGGAGTAAAAATAAGAGAGATTTAACTTGGGAGAAGATAGAAGATCTCAAAGAAATGCAGTTTGTGAAGAAAAAACTTTTGTAATAGGATACAAGTGTTTATATGCAAGCACTGACACATTTAGTTTCCTTTCTCTAGTTAAACAGTAAAAGCCATTCAATTTTTGGTCCTACAATTGGTGTCACTGAATTTTTTTATGGAGTTATTACTTATTTAGTCTAGGCAAGTACATACAGCTTGTTGCAGAAATGATGTGTTAGTCTAAGCTCACAGGTGCTCCTGAGAGACTGAAGAACATCGACTCAGATCAAGAGCTTGAACCAGCTAAGGATATTTGAAAGGGACTGCCATTCAAAGTTACATTAATTATACAAACTAGTATCTGATACCAACTACTTTTTTTTTTTTAACTACCAATTAAGGTACTTTGTAAGTAAATTATTTTCTTTTTTGTTTTTTTAGGGGATAATATAGTCTTTGAAGACGAAATTGAAGCATTGCAACTGCAAGTGAATAAACTTACCGCTATGGGAGTGAACAAAATAATTGCACTAGGACATTCTGGTTTTACCGTGGACAAAAATATTGCCCAAAAAGTGAAAGGAGTGGATGTTGTGATTGGAGGACATACAAACACATTTCTCTATACAGGTATTTTACTGCTCACTAAAATGTTGCTTCTAAAGCTGAGCTGAAACTATTTGTCTTTAAACTCAGAGAAATTTCACCAATATATTTTACTGCTGGCTGCTCTCAGCCAGGTTCATAGCTGGTAAATATCCATAACTTCCATGGAAGAAACCAATTCAGAACAGCCTGTGCACATCAAGTACTGTGACTCACTGAGAGGTTCCATAATGCTGGATGTTCCAGGTGGCCTATACAAAGTGGGGAAGAGGAACAAAGGTAGTAATACTGGTAAATTACTGCTAAACATACTGTACCTCTTTCAAGCTCATACCTGTAAAGGAGTAAATTAGTTTTCTACTTTTAAACATGTATGTGACTTAACCAGAAAAATCAGTCATAGAAGACTTCAAAAGTGCTACCAGTGTTGATTTTCTCTGTAATCTGATTCTATATTCATGGGTGTCCGTTTAGTCTGCCATTAAAATACTTTCCCCAAGTTTCATCTGTTTATTTCAATCCCTTTTTTAATCTCTGACTTTATTCTTCTTTTCTCTAGAGGCAGATGTCATTTCAGAGACAAACATTGCTGATCTGATTTCTCCTTCAGTAATGCTACTTTAGGCAGCACCTACCGTTAGCAGCTTTCCCAGAGTGCAAGGACACAAGTAAAAGATAGGCTATTTTGTTGTTCTGTTTGATTGAATTTTTAAAGTTCTTTAAATTTAGCAGAAACTATAACAACTGGTTGAGACTATAATGGGAACTTTCTGTAATTTTCATAAAAATTTCCCACATGCCCTAGTCACAGGGATAACATTATGTACCCTAGGAACTTAACCCCTTAAAAGGTTTTCGTTGTCCATCATGCTCTCCTATTCATCTCCTCTCTGTTTCTCATGCCTTTTTTCTCTTATCTGGGCTCTCACCTTTTGTTATCTCGCTTGTTAAAAGAAACAATTGCATGCCACAGTTACGAACAGAGCAGATCAGAATATCTCTTGGGTTTGGCCTCAGGGAGTAACTGATGACTAAGCTGGAGGCAGGAAGCATTCACACACCTACCCACAAGTCAGAGCTCACAAACACTTTGCATAGAGGTGCAGCAGAGCAGTAGCCGAACTCGAACAAACAGCAGGACGGACCATCCCAATACCACGTGTCTGACTGAAGGGGATGGTTGAGGGGGCTGGATTAGCCTGTGGAGACACTTTACTCAGGTCTGCCCATGTTTCCCACCAGCTTGCAGCTCAGGGACTCCCCAAGCCAGAAGTGGTATCTTGATATTTACTGGCTCCATCTCCTCTTGACTACCTTCAACTTCCACAACAGCCTCTAGCAGGGCATTCCAACACTGACCTGCACAACCTGCACATCCCACAGAGACCTTGCTCTTGTCTTGGAGTGCAGCCTGCAATACCATTGAATTATTTTTGAGATGGGAAAAACAAGGGTGGATTCCATACTCAAAGTGTGCATTCATTGTGGGTGTTTACACGGTGGAATCCATATTCTTTTGCACAGTCCTTTTTGGTCAATGCCTGTAGAGTGCTTGTGCCCTGTTGTGGTAGCCATAGCAGTCAAAATACCTCATTGGGTGTGATCCAAAGAGGTGCCACTTGTCACAGTTTGGAATCATGATGTGAAGTGCTGCAGGAGCTGGGACATCTGAGTTCACATCCTGTCTAGATCTTTCGGAGTTCGCAAGCACACCTCTTGTAATCCCAGAGAGTAGCCTGCTGTCAGACTAGGATGTGTCAAGCTGTTCCACCCCTCCCCATTTGAAGCTGTCCAAGATTCACAAGGCCAGAGAGAGCACACAGCAGGAGACACTGCAGCCTTCGGGTTGAAGATCTCAGCTGGGAATGAGTTCTGGTCCCTTTTCCAAGGGCTCTACTCTTTTGATAAAACAACACTGTCCTACTTTTTTTATTAATACTGGCAAGGTGAGAAAAATAAAACAAGAAGTAATGTCTGGGGGAGATACACCAAAAATATCTATTTATTTACTCAAAATACGATTTTTCACAGAATGCAGTCTGAGCATATAATTTTTATCCCAAATAAAAATGCTCACCCATTCAGGAGCATCATGAGTGCATTTGTGAACCATGCCCTGTTGAGTCAAAGCCATCAGTCAGCATTCATAGAGAAATAGTCACATCTGTGGAGGTGATTTCACTGTGGAGTAAAACATTTGATTTGAAATGTCTTTGTGTGTGTCTCGATGCATATATTAAGCTTATAAGCTGTCATTTAGATCAAGAGGTATAATCAATAACTGGCAGCAGAATGTGGGGGAATGTTTCAGCTCACTCTAAGTGGACATGTATGAGCTGTTCAGCCTGTTCTGTCTGTCATGGGGGTTTAGAGACATACTGCCCATGAGAGAAATCTTAGTGTAAGGGTTTCATCTTGGACTAGTCCAACCTGTCTCTAAGACGTTTGCCAGTCTCCGGTTTATCCACAGGTTATAAGGCAAATATTGTCCTGACTTGTTCAGGTGTGCATTTGGTTTGTAGAATTGGTTCAAACAGCAATGGTAGTTTTAATTTCTGGTTTAATTTCTGGTTTTCATCAGAACTGATGTTCTGAAAATGTAGTGTGTTGGCTAAAACAGGGTAGGGGGACAGGAAAGTGTTACAGGTTCTTCAGTCACCCAGTATGAGTTTGTGCATTTGTAATGAAGCAGCATCTCATGCCTCGACTGATCATGTGTTCTAGTGCTCTGTTCTTTGGGGCATTATGTGCATTATGTGCATTATTATGCACTGAATAGTCTTTGCATTTCAGAAGGAACACAGCTCTCTTGCAGGGGAAAGATGTTGTAGTGATAATTAATGCTGCAAGAAAGTATCAGTATCAGAAAGTATTTCTTCAGAAAGCAAGAAATGAGTAAGACTCTGGACAAGCACTTAATTACACACAGCTGGTATAAACCAAAATAATGGCTAGAAAGAATAACTTTCTAATGCTCTGTTCATTTGAGGACTAAAGAAGGGCAAGAAATCAAAACTGATTCCTTTTTCAGTTCAAAACCCCCAAAGCCATTTTTGCATGCATAAATCCTGCCGGGTCCTCATTAGCTACAGGATTTATTATATTCTTCCCCAAATAAATGAATAGTTAAGAGGCACTCCAAGAAACCAACTGTGTTGGCCTGGCAGAAAGTAGAAAAGCTAGTTCTGTGGTAAGTTTGGTTCAGCTTGCAGTTTGTTGCGGCTCTTCTCCCTGGAGAATAGGAGGGATTAGAGAGGAATGTGAATCATATTGGAGTTCTAGAAGGAATATTTATCATGCTGCTTATCCTAGGATTTAATATTACGTAAACAACTGTAAATGGAAGGAACCAAGTTGTTCTGTGAGCAGTGGAAGTGAAGAGCCTGCTTTCCTGTGGATCCATGTCCTCTGCACCTGCTCCCCTGTGCGCCTGCCTTGCCAGCACCCCAGCGCTCACCAACACATGGATGGGAAATGGCACTGCCTTTGGGACAGGAGTAAGGAGCAGGCTCTGAGGGAGCTCTGTCACACAGCACATGATGGCTCTTGGAGATACCCAGCCTTGGTCTGACAGTGGGGTAGAAATAATGACAGGAATAATAGCAGGGAGAGATACTACTGAGATAATGTCTCACTACTCAGATACTGTCAAGGAGACGTGGAGAAGGCTGGTACCCTTGAGACAAGAGCTGTGCTGTGCAG
Organism: Oreocharis arfaki; assembly: GCA_013398015.1. Classification (NCBI taxonomy): domain Eukaryota; kingdom Metazoa; phylum Chordata; class Aves; order Passeriformes; family Paramythiidae; genus Oreocharis; species Oreocharis arfaki. Next base: position 1,038,327 of record VZRR01003151.1, read on the forward strand.
TTCCAGTTTTCTTTGCCACTTTCTGCCCTGTGTGGTTTCTGAATCCTGTGGTAGCCTATGCCAATTGAGCTATCTCTTTTTTTCTGCCTGTGCCTTGCCTTAATCTGTTTCCACATCCTCCATCTAGTCACCTTTCAGACTTTGCAGGACAATAGGAGTTTTAAATCCATGACCACACAACTTTAATGCTAATGAAGATTGGTTTTGTGGGGAGTTTGCAGCCTGTCTGGGATTTTGGAGGCTGTTTGGTATAGTGAAAAAAAATCAGCTGGCTGTATGTACAAATTCACAAGACTGCTTGTAGGTATTCTATCTGCTTATTAACAGTAAAAGTAATTTAGACTTTTTCAGATCAAAAAGTCTGATGTATGATTTACTAAGATTCTTATTTTCTATCTGATGCAGAATAATGTAGTATGAAGGCTCAACAATAAACTTTTCATCCAGTGGCCAGAATGTTTGCATTACTGAGGGGTTTAGATTGCAATAATTGGAATGAAAAGTTGCTTTGTTGCTGTTGTGATGTGATGTCATGGCGGAGTGTGCAACACTGTGGTAGTTATTTGAGTTTGTGTCCTGAAAACAACGTTGTTTGTTATGAGATAACTGAACAACCAAATGTGTGCTTGTCGTCCAATACAGTCATGGCTGTTTCTATCCTATCTGGGTTTTTTAAGGCTGAGAACCATTTGAAATGTCACTGTAGTAATTCCTTGAAGGTCACATGAGCTGAAGACCCATTTTTCACACTTGTTGCATGCAGGCACCCCTCCCTCCACGGAACTGCCAGCTGGCCCGTATCCATTCATGGTCGACTCAGATGATGGGAGGAAGGTGCCAGTTGTCCAAGCTTATGCTTATGGAAAATATCTTGGTCACTTAAATGTTACATTTGACAAGAAAGGAAATGTAGTTGAAGCGGTTGGAAACCCCATTCTGCTGGACAGCAGTATTCCTGAAGGTATGCTTGAGTTTGCCTGCAGCACTCTGCTGTGATTCAAGTCTTGTCATGTTAAATACGTCTGAATAAGAATTCAGCTTTCTTTCTGAGTTTGCTGTTCTCTTCTCTAAAGGGTTCAGGCCATGTTACAGTTGAATATGCACATATTCAGACTGTGTTTTTATCTATTTAAAATCCCTGAAAGTCCTTTTGTAAGAATTCGGGTGATACAATACCTTACCACTTTGTAGAACCTGTTTTAGCTAGCCCTGTAATTGTGATTTAAAAGATTATGAGGACTAATTTACACTGTTTTGCCACTGGCTGGGTTCTTCAGAACAGAGTTTAGAGCAATACAGGAAAGTGGAAGTGTTCCAGGAAAAACTTGAAGTACCCTGCCAACTACTCTGCCAACGTGCAAATATAATATACAAACCCATGAGTTCTTGTATGCAGTGCTAACTGTGTTCAACATTTTAGCTCTGAAACATTTAAAGAAGTGAGAGGAGGAGAGTCTGTCACTTTTTGTTTGTAACTCCATCTAAGCTCTGTTAACTGTTTTTTTGTCAGCTCTGTAATTACCCAAGGCTGGTTTTCTGATCTGTTTCTTCTCCAGTGCTTGCTGTATGACGTTCTGAGCTTTCATCAGACTTTCTAGGTTCTAAATGAGTATTTGTAAAACAAATCCTTTAAAAATTATTTGTTCACAGATACTTACTATGTTATTCTCAGTGATGTATTAATGTAGTGAGATGACGTAAAGAGACTTTACATTCTCTCTCTGAAGTCAGTAAAAGTAAAAATTCAGATACATTGGTGGTATAATTTTATTAATGTTGTTCCTGCTGACAGGTGTGAGCAAATTGATTAAAATTAATAGCTGATATAAAATAGTTGTGACATTTATCTGCATGTACAACTACCTTTGGTTTTTTTCTGAAATAATTATTCACCCAAGAGACAGATATGCATAGAGAATTAATTTCTATTAAGGGGTTTTTTCCTTCACATTGATATTTGAACTAGTTTTCCTTTTAGCACAACATTAAAGGAAGGGGGAAAAATTATGTCAAAGACCAATCTCACTTGTATATTAAAAATTCTCTCACCTGTCAAGGTAGGTACTAGAAACCCGATCAGTCAGAGGTTAGAACAGGACTGGGCAAAAGTAGAGAGAAGACAACCTTGCTGGGGCACAGGACTGGCTTATTCCCTTGATTGTCCTGTCCTGTCTTCTCCCATCACAGGTTTTTTTTGAAGTGAATATAATTGCCATGTTGCTTGAGAAGCTTTTAGGAAAAGTGTAACCTTTTAGAATCATGAACGCTTTTTTTTCCCTGAAAGTTTGTATTTACTGAAGTGTCATTAATATGACATATGAGATATGTATGATGCTTATTTTACACTTTTGTATTACTTTACAGATGAGCACATTAAGGAAGAAGTGGAAAAATGGAGAGAAAACCTGGGGAATTATTCTGAAGAGATTGGAAAAACTAGTGTTTACCTGAATGGTACAAGTGAAGCATGCCGTTTCCAAGAATGTAACATGGGAAATTTGCTTTGTGATGCTGTGGTAAGATGTTTCCACCACAGGTGGCAATTACATCTAAGGGTTACTCCAGAGATATCCAGATCCAAACTGTCAGCACATGGGCTCTGTGCCTGCTTTTCAAAAGTGCAGCATCCAGTGTGGCCCTAGAAAGACCTGGCAGAAGCGAGGCTATAAGGAATGTTGCTGTAGAGAGTAGGGAGCATAGCCCTTTGTGCATAGCCTCATAGGGAGGACAGCTTTTTCACAGCTGGCTTTGAGGCTGCACTTCTGGGAGACATGGCAGTCTGATCTAAGAGCCCATTCCTCAAGCAAGGAGGAGAGCTCAGCTCCCACGGCCATTTCCTGCTACTGGCCCCCGCTCGCAGCACTCACTCTCTGTCTTCTCATTACTCACTGGGCTTTGCTGTCCCTTCACTGGCACAGAAAACAAACCTGGGTAATTTTCTGTCAAGCTACTGACAAGAATTGTCCCCCTGAAGAGCCCAGAAGGTGCCAGCTGAAGCAAGGAGAGGGTGGGAAAGGCCAGACACCCAGCTGGGCACAGCCCAGAAGGAGCCACCAGCCCCTGCTGTGTTCTGATAGGCACTACTGGGCTTTAACAGTCACATAACTCCAGAAAAGTGTTTTCACACCAAGTCTCTTCCAGTTTTTAAACTTCCTAAGATTGATTGTTTTACTGCCCTGCAGCAGCACTGTTTCATTTAAGTGTTTCAGGGAAAAACACTCACTAATGTGACTGTTTCCAGAAAATTAACTTTTCCATAAAGGGAAAATGGAGGGGCAATTAATAATCATGAGTTTTCACTTAGATATGACCCCAGAGTTATTTATCTAGTCCATGTTATTGCTCTTGTGTAGTCCTTAAAATAATTCTTAGTTCATGGGCTAAGTTCTCCAAATGAGAATAATGTTTTGGAAGTCTGCATACGGTTCTCCCATAATTGCAGCATCTTGCTTTTGTTTTTTTTCCTTTCTGCTAGACTTTTTAATATCTTTATTTGAAAAAAGTGAACAAATGCTTTGGCACTTTTCAACCTTGAAGAAAGTAACCTTGTAATCCTTCAGAAGTCTGTAGATTTTCTTGCTATGCATTTTGTCTCAGGGGAGCAAATTCTATTTTAGTTAAATCAGTGTTTCTAGACAACCACCGCCAGTCATCAGTAGATACATAGATTTCTCTTCATGTTGCCTTACCAGTTCTATACTTGCTTTCCGGTCTGCTGACATGTGGTCAGAGGTAGGAAGGTAAAAAATAGACCTGCCTGTTCCATGAGCTTTAATATTTAGAGTTGTCCTGAGAAATGGAGAGCTTGAGAATTGCAGAAGACTGATTGAATGTTTGTGCTGGGTCAAAACAGAGGTCCATTGAGTCCAGCGATGCATCTCAAACAGTAGCCCAAAATCTCAGAATAAAAGGTTGACAGGCCTAGATGTCATTTTACAAGGGACTTTAAAGGGACTCAGACATAAAAAGGCTGAGAAATTGGTAACAGCACTGTGTGAGCTCCTCTTTTAAGCTGCCTCAGCTCAGGGCTGGGAAGTTGCAATCCTTTGATTATGAGTTACAAACCTAAGCATGGATCTGGCCTCAGGGCATAACTTTGATGACTTAGCTGAAGGCGCAAAGCATTTACACAGCTGCAAGTCAGAGGTCACAAACACTTCACACAGGGGTGCAGCAGAGCAGTGACCCACCTGGAACAGATGACAACATCATTCATCCCAAAGTTTTGTCTCCAAGAATGACAGAGTGGGGATGGTAGGGCACGGCATATTTCTGGACGAGCCGGTGGAGTTGCTGTACTCAGATCTGTCCATGTCTCCCACCAGCTTGCAGCTCAGGGATTCCCCATGACAGAAGTGGTCTCTTGACTTTTACTGGCTCAACTGGAACTTGCGGGGAGGGCAAGAAACAAAACACAGAGCGAGAGGGAGAAGGGGAGGGAGACAGCCGGGATTAGCTCCCACAGAGGGGCTCCACTGCCCTTTGCTGGCTTCCAGCCTTCCTGGCAGCTGGTGGCGGGGTGTTCCACCATGGACCTGCACATCCTGCAGAGACCTTGGTCTAGTTGGTGTGCAGCCTGCTGCTGCCCACTGCCTGCATAACTGCTGGTAGTCAAGTGGTCCTTGCACAGGAACATTTACTCCCTGTCCACGCTCACACGGCTCATGATTTTATAGCCCTCTTGAATATTTCCTTCCATTATTTCTTTACCAGGTCAGACAGTCCAAGTCATCATCATTCTACATTGAGAAGCTTCTCTGTGTCTTTGACCATCCTCGTCACCCCTCTCTGAATCTTTTAGGTTTTTTAATCATTCTTGAAATGAGAAAACACACAGATTCCTACCCAGCCTCCACATGCCCTTCTTCATTTTATAGGCTTCTGTCATGTGCTTCCTGTATTTCTCTCTCTGTGAGACTGAAGAGTCCTGACTGTAGCCATTCCTGTATGGAACCAGTTCATCTTTTCTATTATCCTAGGTCATTTTCTCAGCCTTTTCTTGTTCCACTCAGTTATTTCTGAGGATTAACACTGGAGGCTTGTCATCCTTATGCAACTGAGTAAATATCTGGTCTCCATTTTCATTACTACTAAGGATGTCACAAGCAAATATTATCCTGTCCTTGCATTTTGTCAGAGCCCCGCCACTGAACTGCTGGGGACACACTGCTGTGCAGAGTAGACTTTCTGATCTAGCATGCCTGTTTCCTGTTCTTCCACTGTTCTACATCTTTCTAGTTAGCCAAGACCATTCCATATATTAAAAACCAACCACAGAGAAGCTGAAAAATCTTAATTCCCTGCAAGATGTTTAATTTCTGCTTTCCCTAAGTGATTTTAAGGAACAACAATATTTAACGTCCTCTTCACTTCCCAGTTCTCCAAATATGCTTAAATCATTTGTCTTTTTCGCAGTCATTGAAATCAAAAATCACCTTTCCTTTGTTCAGCTGGCCTGCCTTGGCCATGCCATAGACACACAAACTAGGGCAGAGTCCGAGAGTTCATTACAGTAAAAGGAAGGTATTTTTCATGTTAAGAATTTTAAAAAGGAAAATACTTGTTTGGGTTTTTAAATAACTAAGTATTTTACAATGGGGCTGAAGATAATGTCAAAAAAAATATAAAACCTTTCTGTTTCTTTTTTTAGTCTCAGATTATACTTGGTGTAAATTCCCAGAGCCTATAATAAGTGAAGATAAAATCTGTTTAAACGTTTTCCTTTGGTAGCTTTATGAGAATGTCGGGCATCCGGATAAAAAGACATGGAACCATGTTTCAATGTGCATCCTGAATGGAGGTGGGATACGGTCACCCATTGATGAGCAGAGCACTAATGGTACGTAAAATTACCAGCTGAATGACAACTTTATCAGGAAGAAGGAATCAAGTTATGCCAGCCTGAACACTGTTAGGTATGGGCTTGTTTTAATGGGGTTTGCACAATGTTTAGACGCAATTTCAAACTTTTTCAATTGGTTATCCATCATTTGAGCCCAACTGCACTCAGGCTGACATTGATAGAAGTCTCTAGCATTGTTTGTACACAATGCTTTTTATAATTTCCCTCTCTCTTTGCTGCCTTGGGACAAAGAAAGGTCTCCTGCTGTACAGGGTCATCCACTATGGTTGCTGTGAGCCTTCTGTAGTCTGCTGTAGAGTAAGTAAATTTTGGTTTTTTCTGAATGTTAATGTTTTAGTTTTTATTTCCCGGATACCACAATAAATGCAACTTGAAAACAAACAGCTTTCTCAGCGTAGCTAAATCTTTCTGTAGGACTAGGAGTACGTCTTAATCAACTGGAAAAATTGCCTGATGTAGTACGAATAGCTGTGTATCTTCATGTTAGGTTGGTGGTTTGTAGCTCTCTTAGTAGCTCTGTTTGAATAGCAATACATGCAGTTACATCAAATTCTGATTTATTGGTCTTGATACTCACTGGACAATAAAAGAAGCACGTTCTTTGGGACAAAATATGTGATTCTCAGCCCTACCAGCCCTCATTTTCTTAAACTGTATTTGTCACGTTCCTTGTCAAAAACTTGGTGTTAAACAATCTTAAAATAATTCTGTAAACAACAATAGCAAAAAACCCCAAACCCAACAACAACAAAAAAAAACAAAACCAAGAAGTAAACAAAGTCTCTTTCCCCCAGGTAGCATTACCATGGAAGATTTGCTGTCTGTTTTGCCATTTGGAGGTCGTTTTGATGTGGTGACATTAAAAGGCTCCACGCTGAAAGAAGCTTTTGAGCACAGTGTGAGGAGATATGGAAAAGGAAGTGGCGAGCTGCTGCAGGTTGGAGGTACATTTTCTTCTCTCCTCTTCTCAGTTTTCCAAAACAGCCGTCCCTCCTGTTGGCCTTATTACACTGGAAGCCTTTTTTTTAAGAATGGAATGTCAAGCTGGCCACACATCCTCGCCCCGTGCCTCGCAAATGCCAGCCAGCAGATGCTGTTTATCCCAAGTGTGTTTACATGAGCCGCTGCAGCACACTGGCCATTGCCCTTCCCTCCAGCAGAGACAGCGTTCCCACCCTTCCCGAACCCATAATGGCATCAGTTCAACACTCCAATTAACTAGAGGAAAATACAATTTAGTATAGCTGAAACACAGGAATAGCTACAACAGACTCCAGTTTTCAGTTCTTAACAGGCAGCCTACCTGAAATGCCAAACTGGATAGCTGTGCTGAATTTCAGTTTATCGGAATAATTTTGTGCAGTTCTCTAATGATTGATGACAGCTTTAGAGTTTGTCCAAGTGGGCTATGGAATTGCTCCAGTGAATTTCTAAATATTTTATGGATGAACAGTTAATACTAAAAATCTACTCATATCTTTAATGACAGCTGCCTATATGTTTATCCAGATGTTTATTAGGCTACAGTCATGTTTATTCCTGGCGTCTCTGTGATGTAGTGCAGATTGTATTATTTAGTTAGCAGAAGTTAACTAAACTTCAAGGGCAGGGGCTGATGCATTCCCTCCCTCCATGCCTCTCCTCCCACAGACCCGATTATGTGATCCCTCACATGCCACAGACACAACCCAAGTCTCACACTTTCACCAGTAAGTCACCACGTTCTTAGGTACCTCTAAGGTAAAACAGGAACAAGCTCTGCTTGCTGCCTCCATGCAGAAAAAGAAGACAACCAGTATCTCTGGAAAGGGTTCAGGATGGGAGGTCCAGAGCAGGAAGAGCGCCAGGACTGGAAAAGCCTCAGTGCTTTGAACAAGCTTAGTGGCTTCCTCATCTGCAGATTCTGGGCAATGCTGTTCTGGGGGCTTGGCTCTCCCCTGGCCTTGATCAAGGAAGGCTCAAAATGAGAAATGTTGCTTCTCCTGGAGTGCGGAGAAACTGCGGTGTACAGCCCTGATCTGGCTTTCCTTTTTCAGGACAGTGCCTATTATCCAGAATAGCTACCAAGTCAGGCTGGCTGGCTGGCTGGCCTTAAAAAAAGTCCTTTCAGCCAACAGGCCAGGGGAATGAAAGAGCATGTGACTACAGAAATAAGGGGAGGTATTTTTATCTTGCGGTATTCCAGTCCCATGACTAGTAATTTCCTTCTTTGGAGTAGTGATGAGAACACACAATCAGATAAGTAAGTGAGGTGGGACAGTGCATCAGCAATTCTTATTCCTCTTGAACGTTCTTGCATAAAAGTTGAGTAGTGTGCAAAGAACACAGGGCATTAACTGGTGTAATTCAGAACGGTACAACTCTCAGTCACAGAAAGTAACGCAAAGAACCAGCTGAAGATGAGGGAGAGTGCTGCTTCTGGCCCTGTATGTACAACATGCACTGTACTAAGTGGCATTCCAATGTGTATTTTTGTAGGCATCCACGTGGTCTATGATCTCTCCAGAGCCCCAGGAAGCAGAGTTGTTGCCTTAGAAGTGCTTTGCACAGCCTGCCGAGTCCCAACCTATGTCCCGCTCCAGATGGATGAAATATACAACGTGACTCTGCCATCCTATATGTTATTTGGAGGAGATGGCTACAGTATGCTGAAAGACAAAAATCTGGGATACAGTAAAGGTAAGGGGGATACAGTCCAGGTAATCATGAGCACTAACAGGGTAGCAGACAAACCATTCCCAAAAGTTAAAAGGTCTTTCTACAGTACAAATCGCAGACTTTTTGCCTTTACTCAACGATTAAATTTGCTTCTAATCTGGATTGCTAGATTTGATTGCAGGCAGCAACTCCATTCTTTTTCAGTTAAATCACAAAAGTTTCAAAAAGAAACATGTTTATCAAGTCAGCCGTGCTCAGTGAGCAGTTCTGAAATTGTGGTAAACCAGAAAATCGGCAAAGAATATGGAGAGCACATTTTATACTGCCTTGCACTTGTACTCATCACTGAACAATGCATCAAAAAGAAAGGTGCCATTTTCTTCGGACCTTACATTTCCACTGTATAGAAGTATATGGAAAGACAGAATCATCACGTCTACTATTAAAGGACACGCAGCTCAGGCAAGCAACTCAGGGTGAGGGGGAAGATGCCAACCTGCTCTGAGGGAGTTAGGCTGCCCAGCCAAAACCAGGGACCCGCAGGAGTTCTGCAGGCAGGAGAATGCAGTGTGCCACAGACACCACACCACAGAGGTGGAAAGGAAGTGTTTTATAATGCTGGCTTAAGGTCCTCTAAAGCTGCGTGCAAAGTGTTAGAAATTCTGTGTTTGTACAATTGTCATTGTCCATCTTTTAGGATGAAAGGAAACTTGAAAAAAAATTGAGATTAAAATCCATTATTTCTGAAAGCACAAAAGGGGTTTAGTGCTGTATTTTTAAACAAATATCTTGTAGGAGCTCATCTACATTTTTACAGAACTTTAATTTCGTATGTTCTGCTTGTGCATGGTGAAAGCATGCTTTTACCTCAAAAATTTTCCTTTTGGACCTTTGCTACAGACTAATTTTTTGTTTCTACAGCTGTTTCACTTTAAAATTGATTCTCACAAGTAGGACTGGTGTTTTAAATCAAGTTCAGCCTACAGCTTGAAATTTAGAGAGGCTGTAGTTTCCAGTACATATCTATGTATGAAGAAGTAAATACACAGAGAAAAATCACTAGGAATAATGAAAGAGAACAACCTGTAAAGTTCTGGTAAAGTCTTTCAGTACAACAGAGGGGTAAAACTGTAATTATTGTTAAGATGGAGGGTTACGCTTTAGGACTGTCAGCTTGTATCAGAAGGGGCTTGTTGAATGGTTGGCAGCAGTGACTGAAAAGGGCCTCCCACTAGAAAACCTACGTAATACTTTGTGTGCCCACAAGCAGTGCCCAGACTAGAAACTCCTCTTAAAAAAAGTAAGGTTAAATTTGAAAAAGTGTAAGTGGTCTACAGCCCTATACCCCCAAACAGGTGGGAGACTATCTCAATCTACCTGACTAAAAAATACTAGAAAATAAATTCTAACAAATTCAAAACAAAACAAGACAAAACCAGACAAAACAAAAAAGAATTTGTTTGTAAAATACAAGTTGCTACCGAAAACTCTGGCTACAACCCACCGCAGATGATGTATGCTGATTCAGAATGGCAAATCATAGAAAACAATTTGATTCTTGAGCGAAAACTGGCATTTAGACAAGTTCTTACATTTTGGCTAAGAGCCTGGCAGATGCAGAAAACACTTGTTTGTTTGTTTGTTCCTTTCTTTAGGTGAACCTGATATTGAGGTTGTTTCCCGCTACCTCCAGAGAATGAAGAGAGTTTACCCAGCAGTTGAAGGTCGAATAAAATTTTCTTCTGGAAGTCTTGTTGAAGCAAGTCTCACACTGGTCTCTATATTGTTCACTGTAACATTCTTGCACACTTGATTTTTTTGGAGGAATACAGGAGGAGAGACGATACTAATGCAGGGAAAAAGAGAACTGTTCTCTTCTGTTACACCTTACAATGAATGAGTGTGAGGTTGCTGTGTGTCAGCAGTGACCAGCCCCCTCCATTGTCTTTAACCTGGTGGTGCCACTGGACCACTTGTGTACAGGGCAAGGGGGCAGAATCCACAACTTCTCTTGGTCAGAATCAGCAGGTACCTGCAACTGAGGTCTCAAGAAGCAAAGTTCCAGTGAATACTTGCTGGTCAATCATAAAACAATGACAGACTGAAATGGGGTATTATAAATTGTCAAATTCTTTTAGCTGCTTTAGATAGTGAGTTAAGAACCTGATCCCAGCAATGTAAACAAGCTTCTAGAAATGGATTTATTATAGATGTATGTTCCTTTCTTTGATCTCCACTCAGGGTTAAGGTATTCAATCTAGTATCTCTACTTTGCTTCCAGTCATATTTTTCATACCTACACAAATGCCTGAAAGATGCCTGAAAGAGACAGTGCTTGCTCGTGAAGAGCCATTAAAATCGTGAAGTCTATTTAATATGCAATTTTAAGAAGTTTTTGTTTTACTTTTCAAAAAGAAACATCACACTTATATTTTCCATTACTAAAGGATGCAATAAAAGCTTGACTTGATTTTTATAAATTTTAACAAATTCAGTATTCTTCACTCTTAAGTATGACCAGTTTGGGGACTATATCTAGAGTGAGAACAAAGTTTATATTTCATATAAATATGCTCAATTTTATACCTCTTCCAAAGAAGAAAGCACAGGACTCATGCCTGTTACTCTGTATTGGCAACATTCCAAGAAAATGTCAGATACAGGTATGGACTCCTGCAGCACTTTTGGCATCCTTGGGAAATAGTCAGGTAATGGGGCTTTTTACAGCATAACCTGGCTTTATGGTAACTGTGATCATACCTCTTCTATGGGAAGGCTGTGTTTAAAAAAATAGTTGTAAGAGACAGGCTAATGAGTATGAAACCACATTAAATGCTAAGTGTACATTGCTGATGCTTTATCAAGAAATGACTGCTTACACATGAGGGCAAAATAATAATTATTTTTCTAAGATCTTGGGAATTTTGACATCAACATGTTTCAGAGTTGTTTAATGCTGTTTTAAACTGATTGTCAGTGTTCTGAATAAACCTGCTGCGTTTTTCTGGAAAGCTCACTACACTCTTTTTCAACACTGAAGCTACTTGCCTCTTTCATTCACTGCACCTGGAGATTTCAAGGAAAAGGTGCATTAAGAGAAACAGTCAGGATGTTGAAATTCCAAGACCTCATTCCTTTCCACATCCATTCAAGGGCTAAGCATGAAAAGGTCTGGACTATATGGTGTATTAAGTAAGGGGTGGTAGAACAGGGAGACAAACAATTGACCTTGACACACTACGAGTTATGCCCTGGCATTGATGATTTGTCACTTCTACTCCCTAAGCTGTTAACTTACAAAATGGTCTTCCCCCCATCAACATAAAACCAGTATCAGAGAGGGCACTGATGGACAGAGCTGTACTTGCATACCAATTTTTAGAGTTGAAACAACTCCTTCGGCAGAGTCAGAAAGGAGAGAAATAACACGTTTACCTTCCTTTGACAAATGGAAGAGAAAGGTTTGCAATAGGAATACAGACAAATAACACAAATAATACTGACAAAGAACACCAATGCTGCATTAGATTGGTTTGTCTGTAAAGAAGGAGAAAATGTGTGTTTCAAAAGAAAAATTGCAGAATGCCTATTAAAGTATCTCTGTATTCTGCGAGTAAAACTTGTTAAAAATCCAGGCATGGAGTTCCTTTTCAAAATCTCTTTTATAAAGGCTAGGCCAACAAATTAAGATTTACAGAGAAAAATCTTCCACCCGTTTTTATACGAATGAATTTCTGTAAAATGCGGTGAACAGACTCACATCCTTTTTTCTAAGCCTGTAAAGAGGATGCCAGAAAAACCCCACAAAGGCAGATATGAAACTGCAGAAAAATAAAGGCTAAGTTTAAAAGTCAAAACCACTTTTCACATCCGTCATTATTTTAAGAGGGCTTTAGATTTGAAAGTCACGTATTAAAAAGACTAAATTACAAATGTGATTTTCCATGCTGACAGAAGGATGAAGGCCAGAGATAGTTCTGAGGTTACTTGTATGCAATAGATTCAATCATATACTTTTGTTTAAAAAAAAAAAAGTATTTGGTACAACATATTTTAAAATAACTTAATGGGAGCATTCTACAACTTCTTCCAAACAATTTTTTCTACATATCCTTTCAGGAAGACATCCAGTAATTGCTCTTCTAGCATAGCATAAGTTGGCTGATCGCCCAGCTGTCTTTTTTGATGTGATCCTGTAATTTCATACACTGAGAGAGTATGGCGAAATTAATTTGACTTTTACTGATAATGGCTGAAACAAATTTTAAATTAAAAAGTACAGATATTTTATTTACTTGCAATTGGTATTAAATTTTAACGTCTTTATTGCATAAAGGTATTTTTTGAACTTAAATTTTATGTTATTTACAACAAAATATACAAGGCAATGTTAAAATATCACATGTCCATTACAACAGTGCACAGCAGATCCTACTGGGTGTCCACTCACATCCAGCTTGACACAGAGCTCACTTCCTTTGGACCCTGTTAAACAGGAAGAAGGGGGAAATTACTTATTAAGTTTGAAAATGCGTATTTACATAGAAATGACTGAACTGAGCTGCAATGATTAATGGTATCTGAAAACATCCACTTGAAACCAGAGTTAAGAGAAAGGAAGGCTACTGGGTTTTAATACTATTTCTCAGAATAGGTGTTTTCTTCTTTCTCTGGAAGTTCTCACCTCCCCCATTCCTAACTTCTAAATACAGTTTTCTTAACACAGCAATTTTCCGCTCTGGAAATGGTACTGGAGAGATATTTTTTCAATTGGATTTCTTTCCTTCCTCTGCTAGGAATGCTTCTTCCCTTTCAGCTGTCTCTTTTCCTTGTATCCTGTCTGACAGACTCCCAAGGGACTGGCTGTACACTATCTCAGAGGAATTTTTCAGCTCTTGGAGCCTGCTCACTTACACATGCTGCCATCAAACACAGCACACATCAAGTGACCCAGTGTATATCTGCACTGATACGTGTGGCAGGAAATACCTTCAAGATACCAATCTCAAGAGTGGTAAGCAGACCAACATCACCACTAAAGAAAATCTTCCCATTTCCCCCATCACCGTTTCCCCTGCAAAAGAGCAGTGGTCAGAACAGAACTTCTAGGATGCTCAGTTTCCCCTTCAAAAGATGACTGGCCTGAAATACTCTTCCACTCTCCACTGTAACTACAAAAACATTTTGGTACCAAGCAATTCAAAAAGGACCAGCCTCTGCTGAACAAAGAGAACAGGCATTGGATTGATTTCCCCCAATGCAAGGGACAGCTAAGTAAGAACCAGTCATCACCCTTAAACTTCCCCACTGCAGTTGTTAGAAAGAAACAATTCTCTTTCCAAGTGGCTTCCCAATCTGTTTGCAGTGATTTTTGGAAAATGTTTCTAGGGCTCTGGATAAAAACTACTGCTATCCCTCCACCCATACCCTCTCCACCTTGCATTTCCCCTCTCAGTCCTGGTATACTGACAACCAGGTCCCACTGCCAAACATCACAGATGCAGCTCTTTGTTCTCTATTGCTCTCAGGACATCTGAAATAAGGAGACAGCTCAAGTTCCCAGTTGAAGTATTTTTCTTCCTTTCCCCTACTGAAATCTGGGCCGGAGATTCCCTTGCTCTGTCCCCATCAGCTACAGTCACAGGGGACAGGGGGAGCCCACCCCTCACCTATGCCATTTCACCAGGAGCACAGGTGGCACTAGAGGTTCCTCCTCAGCAGGTGGTTATGAACACTGCAGAGCAGCTGGGCAGTGTCACGGTTACACAGGAAAAAATAATGGATTAAGAAGTAGAAAACATGATCTTGATTTATATCAATCTTCCCTTGATTTGTTTCTGAAGAAAAAGTATTTTACTCCATTAAATATGCAGAGTTGTGAAATCACAACATGGCTGGGGTTGGAAGGTGCCTCCGGAGGTCACCCGGTCTAGGCCTCAGGTAGAGCCACCTAGAGATGATCAGGACCATGTCCAGACAGCTTTCAAGTATCTCCAAGGATGAGCATTCCACAGCATCCCTGGGCAACCTGTGACAGTGCTTGGTCACCCTCACAGTGAAGAAGTGTTTCTCGATGTTCAGAGGGAACCTCTGGTGTTTCAGTTTGTGCCTGCTGCCTCTGGTCCTGTTAGTGGGCACCACTGGTTCTGTCCTCTTTGTACCATTCCCTCAGGTATCTACATACATCAATAAGACACTCTGAGCTTTCTCTTCTCCAGGCTGAAAAGTGCTGCTCTCCAGCCTCTTCTCACAGATATGCTCCAGTTCCTGCATCATCCCTATGGCTCTCCATCAGATTCATTCTAGTATGTCCATGTCTCTCTTGTACTGAGGAGCCCAGACCTCGACTCAGCACTTCAGGTGCGGCCTCACCAACGCTGAGCAAAAAAGCAGCATCACCTCCCTCGACCTGCTGGCAAACACTGTTCTTATTGCAGCCCAGGATACCATCAGCCTTTTCTTCAACTTTCTGTCTTTCCTTCTGGCTGGCCCCCAGCCCATCCTGGCACCAGGGACTGTTCTTCCCCAGGAAGAGGACTTTGCACTTCCCTTTGTTGATGGTCACAAGGTTCCTGCCAGGCCCTTTCTCCAGCCTGTTTAGGTCCCTTTGGAAGGCAGCATGGCCCTCTGGTGTATCAGCCACTCCTCCCAGTTTTGTGTCATTATTAGGCTTTTCACTCTGTCCCATCATCCAGATCGTTAATGAAGAACAGGACTGGAGCCACAACTGACCCCTTGGACAACTCCTCATTACTGGCCTGCCTCCAACCAGAGTTCATTCCATTGATCACCACCCTCTGGGCCTGACTAGTGCTTTAAAAGACTATTTAAATGCCACTCATTTTTTCCATAATCAACTAAAGAAAGACCAGTGTTCCAATACATATATATAATTAGCTGCTGACAAATAAAACCAGTTCAGCAGAGTAAAACAGCAGGGCTAAGTCAGGTCTTTTTTTCTGCACTCAAGTTCCCAGGCTACTTCCTTGTTCCTGTGCTCAGCTGGGTCTTCTTTTGCCTGTTTTCAGCTGTCTGAGCACTGGCTTGAGGAGGGCAGCTACAGAGCTGAAGCACAAAGTAGGTCAGACTCGCTGAGCCAGCCTCATTTCACTGAAAACAATGGAAGTGTCCTGGCTTGTTCCAATATCTTGTACTTGTTTCAGTTTGCCATGCAAAACAAATCACTGCTGGCACTCGGCAGTTCTCAGGCACAGGGGTCGTGCAACCAATGTTTATCGTTAGTGAGGGTTTTTTTATATTTGGGGTTTTGTCTTTCTACCAGCTAGCTAGCAAGTACCTCCTGCTTACCATGAAGACCAAACTGTAAAATTACTATGTAAAAATCTGTGAAGGTTTGATATGCATAAGTACACATATCAGACGGATCCCAAACCTAATGACATGCACTTATATAACAATTTCTGTTGCGAAAATTCCTTCTCCTTTCCCTGGATAGCTGAAGTTAACATTGCAGTGACCAAATTAGAGGTAAGAAATCCTCCTGCCAGATATTCTCAAGAAAAATGCTGCAGCTTGACCTGAGCTTTGCATGCAGAATTCCCTTCCTAAATTGGGAATTGCATAAAATAGAGTGGAGACAAATCATTCAAAGAGAAAGGCACAGAGATCCCAATTGCCGGTTGGTCTGTCCAATTCAACTGAAAGGCAGCTTGGACTTGCTGCATGCCAAACAAATGGGCCTGAGCTGATTTGGAAAGAGGTAATTACCCAAAGCATAAGTAACCCAGATTTCAATTATTTCAGCATATTGGAAAAATATACATTTTCCCCAAAACTTAGAATTAATATTAGCAATAGAGAACAACAGCAAAAACGCACCCGTGACCAGACTCAGTAGCAGCTTGAAGAATTCTGCAGTCCTTGAACAGAGTTAGCACATACCTTACTCAGCTCTGGAAAGAGTTCTTGAATCCCAATGTCCAGCAGAACATAAGTTAACTAAAAGAAAATACAGAAAATTAAAGACACTCCAAGGCAAAACTACTGCTTTTTATTCTTAATTCTGAGTAACGGCCCACTCCTCTGCTATACCAAACATTCACTTCGGGAAATCCTGGGCCAAAAGGCAAGTTTGTCATGTTATGAGTTACCTGTTTGTTGAGCACTGGTTGCTGCAGCCCATCAAACAGAAGCCTGATGCCTTCGTATTTAGCCTCCTCCCCAATGCACTTGCCTATTAAATCTAGACCAAATTCCAAAAACAAATACACAAGTCATGAGGAAGCACTGCAAAGCAGCTTTATGATGCAGTTATAGAACTCCAGTAATTAACAAGAAAAAAACTGTTTAAATTAAAGAAAGAGTTCAAATTTTTTTCTGTCTCAAACAGTACATGGAAAAACAAACACACCTTTGGGTTCATCCTTTTCTGCTCCCTTTCCCTCAGAGCTCCACACCTAAGTAATTACTATGCTTTTTATAATATCAATATATTGTTCTAATGGACTGTTTAATAAATCACAAGCCGATTTTTTAAAATTACTTTCAACTAAGTGGGCTCCTCTTTCCTAGTTTATACAGTGCAAGGAGAGCTCAGATGTACCTTCCAGCTTAATGATGTGCCTTTCTTAAACCAGTTTTCAGCTGGATAAAATACAAACCATATGAACATTCAAAAGATGAAGAATTATGGTATTAAGTACATGTGTCAAGATCTTGATTTCCATCACCATGTCTTAAGTACTCACTATGCTACAACCTTAGTCAGCAACACTTAAGTGACAAAACTGAACTGTTGGGTTTTTACACCTGGTATTCTAGTCCAACTCAAATCTCAGCAGCCCAAGTATTATTTGATTTGGAAAGATAATGTGACTGTATTTGGGTTAAATATCTGCTTGAACAATTACCACACTCATACAGGCAGCCATGGAATACAGAACCTGGAATGTATCTCATCATTTCTTCAAAAGTCTGCTTTGCTCGCTTCTGTTTATCCTGGAGAGAGCGAGGCTCAGTGTTCTCACAGAACACGGCATCTGCAGCAAAAAATATTGCATTGAAAAAAAAACTGCATTGAAAAAAACCCCCCATCTTTAGGCAGATACATATCACTGACACAGAAATGTGGTTTGGATTGTGGCTTCAAAATTAAACTTCTTTTCTGTATTATACTGATTAGAAGGGAATTCCAGCCCTGTCGGATCATACTTTTTGCTTACATTAGACCGATCAAATCCAGAATACACCCCCTGTCTGAAGGACAATCATCTTTTCACAATTTGTTTCCATTCTTATCAAAGTTTTAAAGCAATATCTTCTAAGTTTGGATCAATTCTACTTTAGGTTAGTTATGATCTCCTTATTCACAATCTCCCTTACGCTTTCAAAACTAAAAGCAGTATTTACACCTTGTGCTAAAACACTGTTTGGAAATGTCAAAAGCTTCAAATTTACCTAGGAATGAGAAAGCAAGAATTGCTATTCATCAGAAATAAGAGGTGCTCAGTTTTGGTTTCAGGCTTTGAAAGTCTTACTGCATGCCTTTTTTGCCTTTCACAAGCTTCATTTTTGGTCTGGTAAGGACAGAGCTGCCTTGACTCCAGAGTCTTGGCCAGATGCATTGTTTGGATCAGACTGCAGTCAGGTAATATTCTACAGCTGTGAGGTAATTTTAAATTTTTTTTTTAGTCTCTCACCCCTTCCCTTATGTGAAAGTCAGGAACACTCAAGCCCTCTCAAAAGCCCACCACAACAAAGGGAACCAAAAAATTTTATTAATAAAAATTAATAAAAGACTGATGTAGTACACAAGTGAAGTAACTTAAAGACTTCATGAAACATTTGCAATGATACACTAAACCACCTTTATTCTGTTTTTCTTGTTCTCCTTGCACACCTCATCAAATTACTATTCATAATACTTTTTTTTTCCTATAATCATCACTGACAGACAATATAGGTGACTCAACAGTTTTCCTCAACAAGCTTTGAAGTTAGTCCAGGCCCACTTGATTTTTAATACTCCACTGGCGTCAGTCAAGCATTGCAAAGTTTAGCACTCAGAAACTTCACAGAAGGGATTTCAAACACCAGACCAAAGCAGTATTTTCTCATCAAAGATGTAACTATTACTAACCTCTCAGTAGTGTTATCAGAGAAACCAACCGGTGCTCCTCAAATAGCTGTTCTAACTTGTTATGCAAGTAATAGTCTGTGTACAGTTCCAATGTATTTTTGAAGAGAATTCTTCCTCCCATCAAGAGATGATGCAGCCAGTCAGGAATGCGGAAAACTACCCTACCTGCAAAGTCACAGCAACATCTGAGCAGCAACACATACGAGGTTCTCCTAATATTCATGATAAAATAATCATTTATCCAAAACAAAAGAAAAAAGAGATTGCAAGCAAGAAAAGAGTATTTCAGTTTTGTTAGTGCAGCACTGAAAATATCGGTATTCTTCACAGTGCTCATCAAATACTTCCTTTAGCTATTTCCATTAACCAACAATTCCAATTTCCAGAGTCTACAAGCAGCCTAGGCAGACCTGAGAAAAGGGATGGGATGTACTCTCACAAGCTCGTAAGAGGTGCAGAAAGAAGGAGACATAACAAAGCAACTAAGCAATGACATTTTAGCACCACAATAAAGTCTTCTAAAGAATGACCCTGTTACTAAGTTGTGTATTAGCTTGAAAGTGCTGAGTTATATATGAGTGCAACAATAGAACTTCATTTCTTACCACAGACTGTGAACTTCATATTTGGCATGAAGTATATGAATAATTAAGGAAAATCACTTCTTACCAACATACATTAAGTAGTCATAGACTCCTTCTACAGTCATCATTTCAATGAAATAGTTCTGATTTTGTCGTCTTTCTGTATTCTCAGACCGGTTTGCATTATTCTTGAATAAATCATTAAAAAGCTAAAAACAGAAACATAAGACTGAAATCATTGCATTCAATGGCAGAAGGATAGCCACCAGTTCTTTGGGGTGGTTTCTTCTTACAGAAGTAGCTTTCTTCCAGAGTTTTCAAATAACTGATCAGGGGCATTGATTTGTTTCATTGCTTCTGGTTTTGTTTTCTTTAAATTCTTCACTTTCCAATAAAGAGCACATCACGTGTTGCCAAGATACACAACAACCAAAACACCCAGGTTCAGAACAATTCAGCACTGAGACATTAATTCATGAGCCTTTTTGCTCCTGCTACCTTCTTCCAACCTAAATAACTGTATGATTGTATGCATCTAGATTTTTATCACAGGCTCTGATTTCCTTGATGCATCCTGTTCTGAAAATGAGGAGCTAAAAGGATATGGAGTTTGTCTGCTTTAAATCACATGGGAAAGGTATAACATTAAAGTATTCCTAAAAGTTCCTGTTGGTTTCCACTTTGAAATAAATACAATGGTTTCTGGACAAAAAGTACAAGTTTTTTACATAGAGAAATATCTTTTTCCCCTGCCAGCTTAATTACTTATAGTAAAATCTTCATGACTCTTTGTAAGTTACTAACATTTGGGTTTCTTTCCATTTATCAATCATGTTCCTTTAGCCTTCTATTTTCCTATGTCACCACCTTCCTCCCTGATCCCTCTATTTCCTTGCCTTTGGCTCTTTCTGAAAAGGTACTCCAATTCTTTCAAAATCCCAAGAGGCTCTTCCTTGCACACCAAAAAAGGGGTCCCAAGCCACCCAGGCAGCAGTCCCTGCCTCCCCTGCCCCCAAGTCTGTGAATCCCAGCAGAGCGAAAGGAAGAAGTCTCTAAATCCTGATGCTCTCCATGTTTAATACCTAACAATCCCCACTAAGAGTTTATTTTAAATTATCTCCAAAACAGTTAATCCAGGTATAAAACAGGATGTATACAAAACACTCTGTATTTTGAAAAGAAAGCTGAAAGGTTTATGCCAAGGTTCTAAAAAAAATCCTAGTCGCAAATGCAACATAATCATGGAATTGCCTAAGCTGAGGTGATTGCCACTCACAGAAAGGTTTTTTTTACCACTCCCAAATTAATATTAGTTCCTAGGAACAGGAAGTAATTTGCTTATATGTGGTTCACTTTCTGTACAGCAATTCTCCCCAAAATAAATAAAGCCGTAAGACATGCAAATCACAACAATCTCTGAATCATGCAAGTCCCTAAACAGAATGATTTGCACTCTTAGGAAAAATTACACCAGTACATCTGGCAAGAGTCAGGTTTTTGACCTGTACTCCTTCAGGCCCTCTCTTTTGTTAAGTGCTGAGCTGCTGGTATTACCTTTACAAGGTTCACTCAAAGTAAACAACAGCAAGTTATTGCATAAATTACATAAAAGGGCAAATTTGGTTAATGCACTGGTGGA
This sequence comes from Oreocharis arfaki, assembly GCA_013398015.1. NCBI lineage: Eukaryota > Metazoa > Chordata > Aves > Passeriformes > Paramythiidae > Oreocharis > Oreocharis arfaki. Next base: position 1,059,170 of record VZRR01003151.1, read on the forward strand.
TGACTGGTACCCAGGAATGTAACAAACCTAAAAAGAACACATAATTATTCACACCTATTGTATGGAAGTGTCCCTGGTATGTTGTTTAAAAAACCCAGTATAAACTGAAGTCTACATCCTCCTTAATACTGAAACCAGAATGGCAGAAAAACCTTAGCTGTAGTATTGTAACTTAAACAAGAGCCTCCTTTAATTTTTACATACACCCCATGACCTGACAAAGGTGATACATATTGAGCCAACTCAGCCCATTGAGCAATGCAGACACAGGTTCAGAGGAGTGTCTGGAGGCCAAACTAAATCACTAACAGCAATCTGGTAGGTAACCTATGAAAAAATCAAACATGAAGGCCAGCTTAGGGCAAAGCTTTTCGACTTTTTACTTTCACCCCAAACCAGAAGCAGCATTTTCTGCATGCTGATTGTACATCCATACATGGATAATCTGTTGCACCTTAAATAGTAATGGTTCCTCGATCAGAGTCACGCTTTGAAGGCATTTCAGAATGCAATCTACAATGCACTGCAAGCAGCCACAATACAAAGTAGCATTACACCTCTACTTCCATGTTTAACACTTCCCAGAATCTTGGCTCAGAAGAAATTCAACTGAAAAAGACACAATTGATTATCCAGCACAGAAGTTGAGATTATACTCAATTCAAGATAAACACAAGATTTTATTTTAGAAGTTCCTGTGCATGTTAATATTTGAGATTAACAATACAAACCTCAATGCTCTCATTATTTGTATCTTTAAGATTAAACTGTAACTATGATTATAACAATGAAATATTCTTAAAAGGCTTAAAATGAGGAAATTCCATGAATTAGTATTTATTAAAAACGGGAGTCAAGCTCTTGAAGTCAGTGAAAGATAAAAGGCCTGTATTAAGAAAAAGACCAAAGTAATCTCTTGTACAATAGGCTTTCATACCTTATTGGGAAAAGCAAGCAAAGGAAGCATGAATGCTCGAAGTCCCTCACAGAGAAAAAAAAAGTTACTCAATGGTGAGTGCATATGCAAACACACCCAATACATTCCAGCACAGGTGTGAACTGTACAAAAGCAATATCATGACTATGAACAGTATCTACAGCCAGAGGCACAAACCTCTCCCCTGTTCTTCCTGCTCATTTAAGAACTACAGAGGACTATACCAAAATGGTAAGAAGAAAGATCGTATGCAGTGTCTGAACCACATCAGTCAGTGTAGGCGACCACTTCTTCCTCCAAGCAGCTACTCAAAAACAGGTATTATACTGCTGGTGTTCCAAAAGCAGCTTTTATTGCTGTTGGCAGACCATCAGAAGCCAGCAGAACAATGCCTTTATTGGCATATTTTGCCAAGTCTGCATCCCCTGAGAAGTCCTGACCTATTATAGCAAGTCTGACAAAGTATGTTCAGAAGATGATCAAGCTGCTTACAGACCTTCAGAACAGAAACATAGCCAGAAATCCTGTTAGTGCCCCTAGGAGAGGGAAGCAGAGGGTTTTGTTCACTTAATTTTTTTAACCAGGCAGGTTGGTAACTCTTAATCTAGTGGATCTGAGACAGAATGAAATCCCGTTGCTCCTGGTTATAACTAGGGTTGACTACCCACATTCACCATGCTTTTTTATCCAGAAGTCTTTCCACCAATATTTAAAACACACAAACATACACACGCACCAGGCACATTCAAAAGGAAGGAGCATGCAGAAGATTTGTCAGAGCATTAGGCTCATTTCTGACTGGGCCTGCCTAGACAGACCTTCAGGCATTTCTTATTCAGCCTGCTGAGGATGAGGGAGCCTGTGTGTACCCTACTCATGGCAGCACAAGCACCAGGGAACGTGCACTGTAATCTCAGCAGAGCCCAACATGTTGAAACTGAAATAAACAGATCTGTGTCAGAAAAGATCCATGAGAACACTGTGGAAATACAAGCATAAGCTAGAAATTGACTACCATTTACCAGAAAATTTAAGAGCTCTCTTGCTATGAGATAACATGTTCTTCTCACAGACGGGCACTCAGGAAGCGCTAACCTTTGTCTCTTTGGCTGTCTGCCAGATCTCCACACCGACTCCAGGCAGCTCACAGTCCTGGTACAGATATGTGACATTCACCTCCATCACTAGGAGTGAAGTGCCTGGCTATTGCACAGCACTTACAGCACCAAAACACAGAATGGCCTGGGTTGGAAGAGACCTCAAAGATCATCTAGTCCCAAACCCCCTGCCATGGGCAGGGACACCTTTCACTAGACCATGTTGCTCAGAGCTCCATCCAACCTGACACTGAATACTTCCAGAGATGAGGAATCCATAGCCTCTCTGGGTAACCTGTTACAGCACCTCACCACCCTCACAGTTACACATTTTTTGCTAACATCTAATCTAAACCTACTCTCAGTTCCATTTCCCCTTGTCTTGTCACTAAATGCTCCTGAAGTCCTGCTCCATCTTTCTCGCAGGCTTCCCCCAGGAACTGGAAGGCTGCACATCTGCACAAAGATGTCACATCTCACAATAGAAGTGAAAGTGCAGTACTGAACAGCTCAAGTCTATGCCACATACATCTGGGGAGTAGGGAAATGTGTTATTCCAGTCTACCTTTGGTCTGGCCTTTGGACTGAATACCCTCAGTGCCTGCATTCCTAGACAGCATTTCCAACTTAGCTTCATCTGAAATAATTTTAGCTCATGAGTTCTAAGACAGCTCCCTAGTCCCAGAGAAAGTATATAGTCAGTTTTCCCCACTTCTGCAAAACAGGAAAGGAACATGACTTACTGTACCTTCTTGTTATTTTCAGAAGTGGGACTCAAAATGGTAAGTTCAGGCCTGCTTGGTTTAGGCTTGGGAGATTCACAGGAGTTGATAAAATTCATGATGAAAGGCTCCAAATGTTGACCTTTCTGAAAAAGATATGAGTGACCTGTCACTTGGATAATTATAGGAAAATGAAAACCAGAACAAAAAGAAGAATTTCCCAACAAAGTTTTGACTAGCCTGTAACTTAGTAATCTCATAAAATTAGCTAATGAAGTTAAGATATTGGCAACCTGAAAGACTTACTCACCTCTTTCATCAGCTTTCCTGAAACGGATTTTATGATTTTACCTACAATTAGAAACAAACAAACAAAAAATTTCTGTTATCACTGTCTGATTTGAAAGACATTTTGCTCTGCTATATTTTATGTACTCACGGTCTAATAGTTATTTAAAAATACAATAACTTTTAAAAATCTGTTTGGTTTTTTTTGATTTGACACAAAACCCTATGAAAATAGTCTTGCACACAACCAGCTTGTACCCTAGTGAGTACTAGTCTTCAAGAAAAGATACTTAAAAATATACAGATTATTATCTGAATATTTTAAAAAAACCCCACAATAAAGTACTGTAGATCTACCTTTTAATTCTTCTAGAGCTTAACCATAAATAGCTCCAGCACTGTAACAGCAGTACTGCTACAACACCAGTCAGGCAAAATTCCCTGTATTTAAGTTAGTCATAGAATCACAAACACTTATCACAGAAGAAATCAAGATAACTCAAATTCTCCTCTTTCTGTGGAAAAATCAGCAAACCTGGAGAGTTCTTGGGAGACCCAGCTTCAAAAACCCTGGTGAGTAGAATTTTCTAAATTGGACAGGCTACAACTGTGGCCCTAAAGATCACCTTTTGTGTCCTGATAACGCTATCAGGCCTTGTATGGCACAGTAACTTTGAATGCTGAAAAATGAAAGTGTCCAGAACTAGTTTTATTTTAAGCACTACAGTTATATTAATATTTTTCTTATCAACATGTCATTAAATTTGGAATTTACATAGGAAAGTATGTACAATGATCAAATGACAACAATAAAAACCTCTCATCCTCATAAAAAGCCCTACTGAAATGCCAAGACTTGTTATAATGCTCATTACGGAAGTGAAGCACAGTCTCAGACAGGAAATGCGTTACAGTAAACACCATAATCTTAAGCTTTTTTTAAGGGTGCGGTGAGATGTAGAAGGAAGATCTGAAACAAAACCAAAACCTTTTGAGTGGAGGCTGAGAACAGAAATCTCATTCAACAGCTCCTAAGGCAGACTAAGAGAAGGGCTGCCCCAGCAGGACCACACAGTGACCGGGAGCCGCAGAAATGCAGCGGCGCAGTTCAGACACGGCTTTCTGGGACCGCAGCCACAAGCAGCACAAGACATGAAGACAGAAGGGCCATGAGGTTGACCTGATCAGCTCAGGCCCACTATTCTGAGGCAGCTACATTGCAGCCAAGTCACACTACAGTCCACTTTTTTGATTGATTATGAACTGCTGTCATCAGATATTAGAACTACTCAACTTCTCAATTTCCATTTAATCTGCCTGTATCACACACTGCTGCCTCAAATTCCATTAAGTAGCTCATGTTAGAAAAGATCTTAACACCAGCTAACACTAGAAATATCAAATATTGTAGTTTTCAGAATAAGCGGATTTTAATCAATTAAAACCCAAAGGTAGTTTTATAACTGTTTGTGCCATCTCATCTGCAAACAATGACAGATGCACGCAGATTTGACTTGTGACAATACTATAAACTTCCTCGACCTACAAAACTTGTAAGAGAAACATTATCATCTTGCTTGCTGACACAAAAATTCAAAAGCAACCACTTAAACCCTTTTCTCCAAAATTTTAAAATGTCTTTTTTTTCCAAGGAAGAAGTGTCAGCATGTCTTGCTTGCTGAGCTATAATTTTAAGGGCTGTGAAGGAGCACAGTTCTTATTTCCTACATCCACAAGAATTATCTATGCATTACTACTGTCATTCACAGAATCACAGAATTCAATCACAGCATCCATGGCATTATGATTTGTCAGCACACACAAGTAGCATATTACATACCAAGATTCACATCAGGCAACATTTTATCAAGAAACTGAGTCTCTCCTCCATTAGGGGATAGGAAGTCAGCTAAAAGCTGGCTGTTACTTAGTTCTGGATGTTGCAGAAGTTTCTTTGAGACAGAAGAAACAAAAGAAGTATAAGTGCTTTAAAACTTATCTTTAAAAATCAGTTTCTGTATAGCAAAAAGATATTTAAAGAGCATTATACTCCCATAGATATTGTCATTTGTAAGAGATTTCTGTTTTCAGTCATAGGAAACTTCAGCTATGCCCACTTGAATCCTTTCTCTATAAAGTTACTTGGAAACAAACAAACAAAAAACCCGCAGATATTCTTTTATTAGTTTGATATCATTAGTTTTAGAATTATTTTTTGCTCCAAATGTTTGTTTGATACCTGCAGATATTCCTGAAACTCCTCTCTCTTGGATTTTAAGAACTCATAGTTCTTGGGGCCAATGATTCTCTTTGAGGGAAGCTGAGCATCAGGAAATGTACCTAATAAAGAAATCAAGGAGATTAAATTATTCTTGTAATGCAGTAAACACTGATTTTATCATTTTAAATTTCAGCTAAGTAATGAATGATAATCACAGCAGGGGGAAAATGGCTTTCCAAATGGTGGACAACATACCATGAAATTCTGTAAGCTTTGATTCAAGCACGTAAAATTCGAGATACCTCCTGTAGACAGACCAGTGTTCAGGTTCATGTCCAACTGGAGAGAAAAAGAAGTTAAAAATAAACCAGGTTTCATGCCACCTGAGTGACAAATTAGCAACAGCAAAGATATGCTGGATTATATAAGAAAAACCTCAATGACATTAGCCCCCCTCTTGCAATAACATAAACTTCACAGTACTTTTAGTGTTACAGTAAAATTCATAACTAGTAGACAGATATGGTACTAGCAAGGGCATTATCCCCTCATTTATGGGATCCCTACAATCTGAACAATGGACTGCTCCATAACTTCAACATTTATGATGGCTGGCTATATTAGATCTATTTTCCAACTTTCAACCAAACGATTTACAGAAATAGTACTTGTTGAATATAGTCCTCTGCACCACCAGCTTGAATGCTGATCATTCTTAATCCTATCACTGAAGATACCACTAAATGCCTCTTAAATTCTTTCTGCTCATTGTAGAAGTATTACTCTCACTAACACAAATCCATGCAGACTTAGGATGTTTTCCCCCACTCCATATGGATGTATTGCTACCTAGATACTGATAAACTAACAGCAAGCCATGATGGTTCTTAATAAGCAAAACATTTTCATTTCCTAAGAACTAATTTTAAGATGATATAAAAACTTATTTGTTGTTCATTATTCCAAAGTTCAGAGTGAGTGAAAAAACAACATGCCAGGTGTTTATTAATATGAATTTTAAGATAAGTATTTTTAGAAAGAGAACATTTCAAACTTTGGCATGAAGTCTAACTAGAACTGATTCATGCTGAGGAGTCAGTTCTCAACTTGCAAACTCTAAATGTGATCATTTATCTCTCAAACTCATTCCCTCAGAACTTTCAAGCCATTTTTTTGAAATCAGAAGAACACATATACAAAACACACTGCAAGAGCAGTGAATACAGCACAGTAGAATATTTCAGGTTCACTTTCAAATGACACTTTATTTATCTGCAACATTGCATACCTGCCTTTCTATCATTTCTCTCTACATCAATGCAGAACACAGGAATTCTCTCCTTTCTGTCTTTTCTTTCCAAGGAGGGATCATCAAAAAAATCTACATATGGGATGCTGATTTTCCATGCTGCAAGGTTGCGGGGTGTATTTGGGGTGGTAACAGCCTCCTCAGGAGAATCATCTTCCATCACCATAACACCTTCTTCAATCTGTAAGGATTCAAACAGAGTTCTGTTTTAACTGGTACAGTCTACCTCTGCTTCTAACCAACTCCTTCCTCCTCCCTTTTAAAAATTTTCCATTTGTCCCCCAACTGCGCTTCAAGTAACAATGTCCCATGCAGTAAATTCTACCACTGGCTCTATTCATGCCTGTTTAGCATGGAAGAAAAACATTAACTGAGGGAGACACCCAAGACAAATGAGAAAGGACTATTGGCTCCTGATCTGCAGAGAAAATGCTGCATCACAGACCAACTTGACAGCAATTTCTCCACCACATTATTTATGGTTTTAAGGTCTTGTGGCAGGCTGCAGATGAAGAGCCATGCATGCACTCCCTATGCATGCCTTACTACCCAGAATTAGAGAACAAAAATGAAAAACAAGTAATTGTTTACAAAAATATCTGACACTGCTACTTTTGGTACTTCTCCATACTAAAGCAATAAGCTCAGAAGCACATGAAATGGGGGCGTGACCTTGGCTCGTGAATGAATACAAGGAAGAGAAGGCAACTTAATCAGATGCCAGCACATGAAAACTGTGCAGTGAAGACAGCAGAACTTTTCAAATGAGCAACATTTTCAAATGAGCAAAGGAGAAAAAAAAAATCCAAGCCCAACAAAGACTTCTAGTAAAATTTAATGGTTTTACTCACAAAGTCATCTTCTCCTTCATTTAAGTTATAGTTAGGCAACATAGCTCCTTCCATTGCAGAACTCTTGAATACACCTTTTATTTTGTTCCCTATTTTGCTGATTCCAAATGATTCTCCTCTCTTCTGTGTGGTCCTAGGATTACAGAAGCCACAGTTCACAACACAAGGCACGTTATTAAGCAGCTGCTCATTAGGCTGTTGCACACCATTTGCAGATAAGAGAAACAACTCTATAAACGGGTAGCCAATATATCCACAGTTCCACTTAATTAAAATTAATTCATGGTAAATCTCTTCTCTGATCAATCAGCAAAACTTCTTGATTACACTTTTAAGAGACACGGGATTCCCATATGCTTAACCACAAGTAAACTCTTACAATAGTATCCTAGTAATTCATGACACAGAATAAACAATTAGCTAGGTAAAACAACTTTGTTTTGACAGTAGAAACTGTGGTATTGCTACAGGCATGCACATGAAGTAGGTCATTAACTTCGTCCTTTTCCATGCACTCGTATTTAAATATTTATCCTACCAAGTGTAGATGCATTTTTTTAAAAGGAATTTTACAAGCACGTATCATTCAAGATAGATCTCAGTTTTTAAGCAGTGGAGACAGACAAAAGGAATGTGCAAGGAACAAGACTGAACATGAGAGAAAACAGATGCAACTGAAGAATACTGGCTTGAAGAGCCAGTCCGACTGAAGGAAGAAGAGTTTTTAAAGTCTTGCCACTTATGACAAAGCGTCCAAAAGCCAACAAACCAGGTACAGGGAAAAAAAAGATACTTGGGCAACAAGCACGCTCCTTATCGAGAGAACAGATTTTTTATTATTCTTATGCCCTCACACAAGTCCTGACACTGACGATTATTTCTTGCATAGAAATGCTAGCAATTCTAGAAAAAAAAAAATTCTGTTGAAATCAGCCTGAGGTTACTTATGGTGATTCAATACATACAGTTGAGAGACAAGTTAAAAATCAGTACAGTGAACTGCAGAATCAAACATTCAAAACAAATTTATAGACTGATATTAGACGAACAACTAGTACTTCAGAGGACAAAAAAATCCTGTTTCTTTTTCCTTTAAAACAAGAAACCGTTGACTACTGGAAGGGAGTACAAAGACAACAGCAGCCATTAGCAGGTGAAGCATTTTCATCATCCATAAAACCATGCGGACAACACCAACCGCTGACTCCAAACATGCATCTGCATGTAACTAATAAGCTTCCTGTTTAAAATTTTACACAGATTGTGTACATGACTAAAGTTGTGCAAGTAAGCCACTGTTTTTCCAAATCTTTTGCTTTTTCTATCTCATATAATCATCAGCTCCAAAGCAGACTGGCACCATCTATCCTAATTATCTCTTCTATGCAAAGACAAGGTTGCTTGGCTGCTTGCAGTCTCATATTTGAACAATTTTACTCCATTCTTGAACAAGTTCTACTGCACGTTACTGTGCTGAACTGAGCTGTTTCACATTGGGGACCTACCTGAATCCAATTTCAGTGCTTCAGCACTGGGCTAGAAAACACAAACCTTGATCAGACAAAACTAGCTTTTCTAGAAGGTTAATATTTCAGAACTCTGGCTTGACCTCAAAGGAAGTTTTCATCATTCCTGTGAAAACTCGTGCAGTTCTCAAGAGTTTGAGCAAAAACTTTGACTTGCATAAGGTCAGTGATTTGACAGGAGGACTCCAGTCTCAAAGCAGTTCTTTCCCACACTGATCATGCTCCAGGTGAGGGCAGCATTCACCTGTGCCTGTACTGAGCTGTACGGAGCCAGAACTCAACCTGACAGCTAGGAACCAACCCTTCCAGTCCCAACGCAGAGCTCCAAGATTACGCCACATGAATAAAAAGCAATCACTGAATGGGACAGGTATAAAGTGACAAACTAGGATGGGAGTCTCTGCACAGGAAGACACAAATTCAGAACAAACACTGGTGAATGAGAGGGTACACAGACACTCTGCACAATATACAGAGAGAACACAGGACTGGTTTGGCAAAAATCCTTGAGCATAAATCACATTAGATGAGCATGGAAAATAAATCTCTAGATGTTAGCAGAGATGGATGGACAGACAACAGGATGACTTGACATTTCAAAGAAATTGAGCAATAAAAAAATATATACAAAAGAAAAGGCATCAGGATGAAAATCTAACAGATTCACTGGCTAAGCAGAAATAGAAGAAAGAACTTGAGGCCAGGCAGAAGGAAAGAGGTGGGATTAGGATAGGGGCAGGTTCAAGACATGAAGGACCAAAGATGACAGGATGCCACTTTAGAACAGAGACTAGATGCTTTTTTAAGACCTGTCAACTCTGCTACTGTCAACATATATACACGCTCGAAACTCGTTGGAAAAATATCCCACTCCCTCTAGTGCTAATCCATATAACAGCATTATTAGACCATCATTCTATAGTTGCTTTCTCAGCAGGGCCCTTTTTGGAGGGCCTCTGTGTAGACTCTACAGGCTCCAACATTCCTGAAGAATGATGTGACAACAAGAGATTGGAACACTGCTTTTTTTCTAAAACATTCCAAAAAGTAACACATACCTAACATGAAAAAAATTACAATTATTGTTCACTCTGTAACAGGGAATTGCAGACTGAAGACTGCAATAGTCCACTGTGCACTGTGGCATTCTTTAATCATGGATGGTTGCAAAATCATTTTCCCACAGGATGCCTGCCTCATCCAGTGCACTGAACAGATCGTGGCGGGTGATAAGGCAGGGCTATGCAACTGAAGAATGATGCTGTGAGCCTCTGTGGGTCAAGAAGGACCAGACCAGTTGTATATATCAGAAAAGCTAGATATTAACATGCATGTGAAGTCAGAGTACCATTTCTGTTGCCTGACTAAAATCCCTACATGCAGTCAGGAGAAACGCTGAGCACATATTGCTGCACTTGAAAATCAATGAGCTGCAGTTACATCTCAAGAACTCCTTATTGCTCAACAATCAAGCACATTATAGCTCAACATGCTGAACTGGCACATAAGATACAAAAGCGTCTAATTACCTTGACTCTTAACCTGCAAAATTAAGTTGAAAAATTTCCCCTCAAGACTAGTATGAGCAACCTCTGTCATACTGATGCTCTGATAAATTCTAAGGAAAAGTCCATAAAGAAAAGATTGTTTTCTGAGTTTGGATACAATGTATTTAAAGAGGCATGAACAATGAGAAAAAAAACTACTGAACAGCTACTAAGGCATTAAAGAGTGGTCACATACTAACTACAGCAAATTATAAAAAATAGCATATGTTGTCATCAGACCTGTAACAGTCACAAGAGAAGCTGCAGAGAGAAGTAATTTGGGCAGCTGTTGGGTTTGAGTGCTTAAAAATCATAAAATGGTTATATTTGCATGCAATGTTAGACAACGATCACCCCGGATACAGCTTGCAAGAAGAAACAAGCACGTAAGTGGACAACACCTCAAAGAGTATCTGGAAATATGACACAGAGTAAAGGAAATTTTGGAGCAGCTAGCAGTCACAAGTCAAAGAAAAAAAGCTTCAAGCTCTGCAAATATATTTCAAAACAAATGACAACAGACAGACTGTTAACAGCAAACAATGTTAATGTAATGCAAACATGTGAAATTAGTAATTAAGCAATTTCTAAACACTTGTGAAGAGGACATGGGGAGTAAAGCTTTTTGTGAGGTGAAATGCACCTCAGTCCAGAGAAGACATTCATGTCTTTTACAAATAAAATGAACAGGTAATTACTGTTAAAAAGGCTGTATGATGAAGTCATGAGAGATGCAGAATAACTAACACACAACATTTATTGAGTGTTAGATAGACTTACCGTAAGTCATCCAAACTCAGGCTACTTCTGCAACAACAGGCAAATAAATTACCTCAGAGCCCACCAAAAAATAAAAATAAAACAAAGCCAAAACAACAAAAGAAACCAACCCAAATCAAATTTGACAGACCTATCCCAACACAATCAAATAGGCTTTGACCATCACCATGGATTAAGAAAAGAGGTGGTACAATAAGAGGTTCCTGACCCAGAATCCTAATAAAGTGAAATGTGAACAGTACCTGCACATCTCATCAACACAAGCTTGGCCTTTGAATTTAAAACATCAGTTATTGAAACTTCCAGGAGATTCAGCACAAGCAACCACCAGTTTATAGAGAACAGCTTTCATTCTTAGAGTTACCTGTAGTGCCAAACAGGCAGCTAACTTTTCCTATTACCTACGTTCAGCAGTCATGTAGGAATCTAGTCAATTTGGTCAATACGATGATAAGGCTGTGGACTCATTTTATGCAATAATACACACCCTCTCCCACTCTGTATCAGGTATAGTAAGAGCCACTATTAAAAATTAAAATATCTTTTCAAAATTTTTATTTCACAGATTTTAAGAACTGTCATGTATTTTTGACATTCTACATAGCCTGGTACATAGAACCAATGCCTTGGAGATCAATCCAGTAATTCAAATCGAGATGTTTAAATAATTAACTATTAACACAGTCTTCACACACAGGATTTTAATTCATTGCAGCTACTGAATTCTGGACAAACTGATATGAGATAAAAATAGCAGAATTTTAGATTTTGTTTTACAGAAGGGTCTGATTGTAAGACATCTTACACTGTCTTTGGCTGTGTTAACTGTGAAACTAGAAATATAACTCACCAGGTTAGAAATGATGGTGACTATTACATTGCATAGAATTTTTCACAGACTTAATTCCATGGGTTTTACTCCTAACCATTCCCTGAAATTGTTAGTATCTTTTCTATATGTAACTTGAAAAATGCTTTAATTTCACTGTTATCCCAATATGAGAAAACAGGATGTGTCTAATTTGATTTGTGGTGGTGGTATGCAGAAAATCAAGACAGATATACAGCTATCCAGAAATCTGGGAATTTATACTATGTCACAGCTTTTCTTTTTTTGTTAGACTTCCAACACAGACTACTACATTTAAGTAATGTAGTAAGGTATTATAAATACATAAATGTGAGAGAGGGAGAGAAATTCTCGTTGCCTCTTCCACGCTATCCAAATTAAGCTGACAGAACTGGAACTCAGAACATCAGTTATCATTGGCCACACACATTAAACATTAGGTAGAAAACATCAGTTACAGACTTGAAACTGATGACAACCACAGTTAGTTATCAAGTTGTCAGAAACCCTCAATGTGACTTCTTTACACTCCAGAAACCCTTGACACTGCCCACCTATTACCTTAGCAGTTTTCATAGCACATTATTTGTCCTATCTGTCTGCAAAAAACTATGATTGTTCTGTACAGCTCAAAGTGATTCAAACCAAAAATTACAGATTACAGATAGTCACTTCTTCCTACCTTCCCACCTATACTTTCTAGAAACTGTAATTTTCTTGTCTTGCAGGAAGGGAAATATTTCAACACATTACCCCCATGCACATTCCCCTGGGATTTCATACCTTTTTCTTGATCTGATTTTTTAACCAGCACTACCTATGCAATACGCACACAGCACCCACAGCAAAGTACATCTAAAATACAGGAAACAAACCTCATCTCTCTGCATGTAATTACTTTCAAGTGGAACTAATGCTAGAGTAAGAAAGAGAAGGCAGGACAAAGTGGAATAACATCTGGAATAATTCCAGAAGGTAACCTTGTTTTCAACCTGCCCCCTTGGCAGTGACTGTACACAGCTCTGCAGAGGGGAATTCCAAGGCAACAGACAAACTACTTGCAGATAGGACCTCTGTTTCATGGAAATAATCATTGAGGCACCACTTCTGGAACACACAGTATCTTGTATTGTAAATCAGCATATACACCGAGGGCATTCAAATTGTTCTAAAATGTAAACCAGATACATTTTCAGTAACGCTAAGGATGCTGTCTGAGAATATGCTGCAACAGCCCCCAAACAAAATTTGTGTATTTTGTAGCCAGACATGCATTTCAAAAACTCCAGGCAGAAATGGCCTGTAATTTTCCCCTTTCTGTTTTTAAAAGCAAAGCACCAGGGAGGTGACCTACATGTTTTCATATTTTAACTAGATTTAAGAAGTGTATGACAGAATACTTCCAACCCTTGACAAGAACAATTTTGGGGAAGAAACCAGAAGGCAGATTTAAAGGTCTAGGTGAAACCCTGTAGCCATCTTCAACAGAAGCTGAAGTGTGTTTAAGGTCACCCTTCCCAGTGGAGTATCATGTAGGAAAGGAATGGAGTTTGGGCTAGCTGCCTTCATTCCATGCCTCTGTTAAGACGTAGAAGCTTGCCAGCACCACTATGAGACAGCACTACACCAAAGCTCCAGTCCTGGACCTACAAAAACTATAAAGACTACATAAAAGATATCACCAATGGAGACTAATAATAAAGAGAACAATCATGCCATTTCTGAAGAACAGGAGAAGGGAAGAAAGGTATGTGCCAGTAATACAAATCTCACAGCAGGCTGCGAAACAAGAATTTGCTGTCAAGGGTAACTCCAAATGAAAGCAGAAAAGGTTAAATGAATCACTGTTAGTCCTCTAGAAGAGGAGAAGCATTAGCATTTTCCACAGTACCATGGATCTTATTTCATACCAAGAAAGAAAGCCTATCCAAATTAAAGATTGTCTCACTGAACCTTTCCTTCTTTCGGCTAGGCCATAAGAGAAATTCAGCTGGGCTAGTCCATGACTGTTGGAGCCGTCCAACATGAAGTGAAACACAAGAAATTATGAGACCTCAAGGTTTATCAACCCAACCCAAGCCCATAGTGGAAGATCACCCATCCCCACCACAGGAGAGGCTCCTCTCCTCCACAGGCTGTCAGGAGCCTGAAGGTGGTCTCTAAGTACACGGCCCAAGCCCAGAAACAAGGCTTCTAATGCTGCATTTCTGCAATGGAGTTGGGGGACAGAAAACACATTTCATCTAGGAGAAGTGGCAAATCCTCCTTGTTACAGTAAGAGGAGATTCCCATTGAATAACCAGGTTGGTTAGACATAGGGTACACTGCACCTATCCACGTAACATCTGAAACCCAAGAACACACAGCTTGGCACCACTAAAATGGTATTATATATACATGGTCAATTAAAGCACCACTTTTTTTTCAATTTCTTTAATTCTCAGTGCACGATTTTTTTCTCTTCCCTCTTCTCAAATGCTGAGGTCTAAATCACATTTTAAATTCTTTAATGTAAAACACATAAAGAGAAGAGACGTCTTGCATTGTCTACAACTCTAGTACGTAATTTGTTCATCTGAAAACAAAAAAGTAGAGCTAAAAATTCAGTCAAGTTAATATCAGACAATAACAAAATTCCTACAGTTTAATATTTCGATGCTTTTAATTAAAAACCAAAGAAAACCACTTAGAAGTTCTACCATACCTACCTGTTAAACTTCGAATTGCGGGTTGGCGACTCTGCTCCTCTTAAAAGGTGTCTGAAGTACTGTAGCAGAGAAATAAGGTATCAAAGAAAAAACTGGATTAATTGAGCTAACGGCTACTGTGCAACAACACCGCAAAACTCAGGAAACAAGAACTGAAGTAAAAGCCAAACTGACCATAATCTAGCAGTTAGAATTTTAATCTGTAAAAGGATAGACCATACAATAATCAATACATGAGCCTAGGACTACTTATTTAACCTTACATAATCTTGAGATTAAAACCACGAAGCAGAAATAAAAATTAAATTAAGCACCAAAATCCATGCCTCCTCCTTGTTAAATATCAAGCATTTGAAACATCATAGCTATTGTGGGAGAGGTGATCATCAAAACCATTTTTGAGAAATGTTCTTTTCATTAAGAATAATGCCAAGTAAGGCAAGTACCCACTCCCAGGACAAATCAATATATTCTGCCTCAAATAAAGGTGAAGAGCTTAACACACAACCCTGTGTGTTAACAGACGCAAACTCCTGAAAGGAACACGAATTCAGACTCACCCCTGTGATTAAAGGATGTCCTACTAGAAGGCCTTAGGCAGATAAAGCCAACCCCGTGTGGGGAATCCTTAAGGTGGCATTTAGAACCCAACCACACAACAATCTTAAATACCTTACAAATTGCTTTGAGCGACCTTCTTGAAAACACACCAAACTTTTAGCTGCTGGAAGGCATAATGCTGAAAAACCTTAATATGACTTTTGTATCTTTAAATACCATTATATTCTTAAGAGCAAATAAAGAGATTGTGTTCTGCATCTATCAGGCAGATTACCTTCACACCAAATCTGCAATCATAAGCAGTGGAGAGGATTTTGTAATAGCTGTGATATACACGAATTGTTACAACAAAAAATGAAATTTTTCTTTTATTCTGTGATGTGGTGTTGGACTACAATAAATTCTATTTTCCTACTGAGAATGGTCCAGCTCTAGAATGCCAACTGAAGTGGAAAATGAAGCCGTATTTTTCAGTTCCACACACATGACTTTTGTAAATAGCGTATCCTAAACAAATACAAGCCTGCTTTTTAGACTACTCTTCAAATCTTTCACACTTACCTCATCACTGTGACAGAACATAGGAGTAAAAACATTCTCGAGCAGAGAAAGCACATGCTCATAAGCTTCAAAAAGACACCGCATAGTTTGAAGTTTCACAACATCCATATATGGACCTTCAGCAACTACAAAAAAAAATTAAGTATGAATAGAGAGAGATATACATACAGGCATATAAAGTTCACTTTTTTTCTGATCAGAGCTGGTGATTATTTTGCAAGCTATTCCGAGTCTTACAAATAAAAAACAGAAATAAATTGACAAAACAAGGATTAAGCACAATATAGCAAGGGGATAACCATTTTTTAAATGGGCAAAAAGAAAAGATTGATGATATTCAGCAAAATTTGTTTTCACTTTGTTACAGAATGCTGTTGAAATTCCAGTGTACATTATTCCTTTCAAATTCCAACTTACTTCTTTGAATCTCTTCCACAATAAAAGGGTCAAATCTAATCTTGTCAATGCTTTCATCCAAACAGTAAGTTTTGTAAATTTTCTGTACTTCCTCATGAAGAGACATCTTTTCAGAATCTGATAGTTCTGGTCTCAAAATTCGATCATTGAATTCCTCTGAGAAGTAAAGGAAAGAAAAAAGCATTTCTTGATCAACTTGGCAAAGAAATAACATCTTGAAGCACCCTATAACATCAACTCATTTTCCAGTAGATGAATAATTTGCAAAACTCCAAAATTAAAAGAAACATAAGACATCTCAAAATCCTAGGTAATGAGGTACCTGCCTCCTTATTAACTATAATTCAGATTTGTTCATAAAGCTATTACTAAAAATATATTGCAATTAAAATAAATTATTCCTTATCATAGTAAGGATAAATCCACTAGGTTGTTCCTGGCATACGAATGATTTTTTTTCTTCCCAAATTACCCAAATGCAAATTGTAGTTTTCCATTAGAATGATTTCCAGATCATCAAATAACTTCAGCACACGTTTGTAATCTTACCCACAGTAAGGCAGAACTGCAGCACATGGACTGCCCCTTCCTGTTTCAGGAAGTTCATAAACCGAAATAAAAGGTCTTGCTGATCCCTGATCTCCTTTAGCTCCAGTTTCAGTACCTGAGTAGGTTAAAAATGCAGTCAGCCAACTTCCAAACTTTCATTGAGTACATAAATATTGCAAAGAGTTGTAGAACAGAATGAGCAGGTAAATAAAACACTTATTTTAAACAGGAAAGGAAGTAAATGTTGCCTTTGCTTACAGACGGTTTTTTATTTCTTGGCTCGGCAAATTTCTGAAGGAATGGAACCAATGAAGAAGTGGGCTCAGTTGCTATCTCAGGCTGTAGAAAAAAAATGACAATTGGGTAAGAAAGCTTCTTTCATGGGTGAACAAAATGCCACTGTTTTAACTTTGTCAGTACTCACCGGACTATCATCAATGAAGATCAGCAGCAAGTGGTTCACAGTGTCCTGCAAGAAACACAATACACCAAATAAAATTAGTATTAAAGAAACTCAACAAAATAGATTAAAATCATTTCAATACCATGTTATACCCAAGTTTAAACCTGAGAATATTAACACTTTTAAAAAGGCAAAGCCTGGGAATGCACATTTGAGAATTGATCTTCAACGGTCTCCTCAAGTTTTTACAAGTCAGGGAATTTCTGAAGAGACCTGCACAGATACATTCTTTACCCAGTGGAAGAAAGCCCTCCAAAGTATTTTTACTGTAAGTGCAGATCTAATGAACTACTAATATTTCCAGACTACAGTACTTTCTGTTTGCAGCCAGGTGATGTGGCATGAGCACTGAAATTCTGCCTATCAAAATACATGCATATATAAAAACAAGGATGGAAGTGTTGCAGCTTCAAAAATAAAAGCCCTCTGATTTGCAGAATTAAGGGAAAAAAATTGATTCCTATACAGCTGCAAAAAATGCTGGTTTACTTAGACTGCTATAAAGATCCACAGAGCTAGAGTTGAAGCAATCAAGCCCTTTTTAAATGTAGCAATAGTAACTTGAAGATGTTCACACTAGCACAGCATTCTCCCATTTAACAGGAGCTGTAGTCCTCCATCGAAAAATACATTCTTAACAGATCACGCCAATACTGTTATTTTAGTCAGCTGAGTGAGTTAATTTGTATGAACAAACAAGACAACTGGCCACAAGATTCTTTTTTCTTTTATCTAGTCAAAATGCACAGCAAGTAAGTCATTGTGCATCATTTGCTTTACCACAACACACTTAGTAGGAAAACAGTAATTTTGAATAAATTAAGATTACTGTTGCGCTCCAAAGTCTTACAGGGTCAGCCAAGAAATCCATTGAGGGAAGGAAAACAGAACCGGGGAGAATCTCTCTAATCAGAAGGGCCAGGGATCTGAAAAGAAAATAAAGTAAAAATCCAAAGCAATATTAGAGTACATAAATTTCTAAGTGAAGTTTCCAATGTTGAAATATACTACTGGGAAATATTTTAGGATTTAATAATACCATAAGCATGTTATTTTAAAGACAAATCCAAAAAAATCATAAAAAAGAGATAAGAAGGAAGATTACTTTGAAGTTCATTCTTTCCCTTTCCAAAATTATTGTACTACACAGTATGCAGACACTTTAAAAAAAAACAATTCTAAATAATTTATATACCTGCACTCTGTTGACTTTGGGGGCAAAATATAAGGAAAAAGAAGTTCAGTAAGTTTTCTTAAGTAGTGAAGTTCATCTCTCCGGCTTCTCAAAGCAACATGCAGTTCTGGTCCATATTCGTCTAAAGCAGCTTGCTGCAAAGATTCTGCATTTTTTACTGAAAGTAAAAAACAGCATTACAGAGTTGCTTCAGCTTTTTCTTGCTGGGAAACAAATGGCAATTGCTTTTCATTTGAGCTAAAAAGTTAGTATTTTTAGTACCCATACAATTGCCAAAGGGATAAAATGTTGAAACTTTACAAAAGAACCTTGGCTTAGACTTCGAAGCCTGGCTACGTAAAAATAAAACCTTGCACTGAAATAAGAATTCCTTCACCAAACAATTGCAGTTCGCATGGTATCCATAATGCTTTCTCATTTATAATTATATATAAATATATATAAAAGAATATAAACTTATATTTATATATTCAATTTTTTATATGCATATAAAGTAAGTACAAGAACTCTCAGCATCTGGATTCTCAAAAAACCTGCATTGCGCAAAGTCTGCCTCTAATTGCCTTCTTCCTGACCTTCTTCATGATCTCCCATTTTTTTGGCCTACAACACAATTTGAAATCAACGTAAACTTTTACTCAATCCTGTAGTATCTGCTTCCTGCTTAGAACACTTAAAAACAAATGTGAAGGAACATACATTTTAAACACAGGGTAAATCAAGCCAAAACCTGCAGGAGGATCTGCAAGAGTAATGCCTCTTAAATTACAGTGATGTTGAAAGAATATCTCTTTATCAGATTAAAAACTAGAGATATTAATCAGAAGCAACAATGTTATATTTCTTCAGATCACTTCAAAGGCAAGAACTGAGCTGTTATAAATCACACCTAGCTGGACTAGCAATTTGGCACAGCCTCGTGCCAACACCACCACCAGGGCACAGGTGACGTACAAAATACGCTCCTCCATTACCTTGAAGGCTAAAACTTGCTCCCAGCATATGAGAGAAGCCTGCTGGCTTGGCCTTCACATCCAAAAACCAGGAGTGGTATCAGCTGATAGGGGGGGATGCAGGAATATATATCACCTGATAAATATGCCTAGGTGGTACCACTAAAAGCAGAAAGAAGGAATGCACCCTCTGTCATGAACAGGTGATGAATCGTGGAGGTGTCTGTGCAAATGGGAATTACTAAGAGAGGTAAGGGTAACAAGAGTAGGAGAAAAGGAAATGCCCCCTAAAAGCAATCATTTGAAAAAGGATTTAGAAAATATGGAGAAAAGGCTAGGCTCAACTAGCAACCAAAGCAAGGTCTGAAAGCTGCCTCTGAACCATGTCTTGGGGTGGCTGCTCTAGCAACGTTTACTAGAAAGTGCTACCAAAAGTAATTTTCAGCTGCGACTTCATATATCTGCCCTTAGGAAACAAGTCTTTTCCTTTGTAACACTGAAAAAATGGCTATATTTTCAATGCTGTACATCTGAAATACAGTTCTTTACTGCTAAAGGAAAGTGTCTCCAACTCCTTGGTAGAAATCAAAAGAAACATGAAATTTGGCGTAAACAGCACTGTAAGACTATCTACTATCTTGAATTTGCTGCTGTGCCATGAAGGACATCCAACATGATTACACTGTGTCTCATTATTCATCCTAATCATTAACACTACTCACAGGAACAATGGCATGTATTTATGGATATCAAGCAGACATTTGGAGGGAAAGAAGAAAAGTTCACGACTCCAGTTAAAGCAAACATCTACACTTAAAAGTTGAAGGAAACCACATTTAGTAGATACAGCACTCTGGAACACAGCCAGTGAAAAAAAATAAAAATAACAACAGCAAGTGTTTCCGAAAATTTCCTCAACGTGCAGTTTAAATATAATTTTTACATTAGGCTTGTGAAGATACTCATACCTCGGATAATAAATACGCTTCTGCTCAAAGTCACTCCATGGATTACAAACATAAACCTAGCTTTTCAACATCCTACAACTTCACTAATGCAGATTTGAAATCATTCTATCTGTAAGAGTTATGAGGTTCAGCGCACAGATGTACAAATCCTTTCATCTAGAACTGCTCATATGGAATATAAAGGAAAAACTTCAAGAGGCATCGCTAAATGACCTTGATTGCTCTGAACAGACAAAACCCACATTCCTGTTTACTCCTGTAGAGATAAAAATTTAGTATTTTCATCATGGGGCAATGAAAATCAAAACAGAGAGTACAAATATGTACTGTAACTTCTTCTCCATTTGCCTTTGCAACCACCAGAAGAAAAACACAAAAGGACCTCTTCTTAAAAAAAAAAAAAGATGACGTAAGGATGAAAAGACATAGCAATATAATCTCAAACGTGTATAAAAAAATATTTGTACTTGGCCTTTGCAACTGCCAGCATATTAAGTCTTGACATTACCTTTTTGCCTGGCCTTGGCTATTACTTCAACGTGTTTCATTGCTGCCTTGAGCATCTTCTTCGTTACGACAGTTGGAATGTCCACCTAAAGAATAATTTCAAAATTAAAACAAAACTGTTCTATTTTTCCCCCCACAAAATTTATTACAGACAACCATCAAACATAGTAATTTGCCTGTATGTCCCAGTTTGAACCATAAAATGAACCATTATGGAACAATCCACAAATTCGCTAGATGAGCCAACAGTGTGCTCATTCTTCTGGGCACAGTATATAACAATACGTAGAACTAAATGCCATAAATGACACTGTTAACACATTTATTGTCAGCTCATTCCCACTGGGAGTTTTTCATTGCAATAAATACTGCAAGGCAGTGTGACTTCTGAGTCACAGTATATGAAGCCCAGTTCTATGGGAAGGTTTGACCACCAACAAAAGCATCAAGTTAACGATGATCTGCTTCTAATACTTGTGTGCCTTAACACCCTGCAGCCATGCCCACAAGGACTAAAACCAAAGAGAAATCCTCCTACACACAGGCAGAAAAAATGTCACCCCTCAGGTGATGGAAGAACCAAAAGAAAATCTGAGTTACAGAATCAAAAGACCGTTAGTGCCAAAAACAAAACCATGTGATCATAAGCCAAAAAAACATGTATGATTTAATCAAGGATTGTATTAGGGTCCTGCATTTATATTTTCTTTGATGGCTACAAAAATGGAAGGAGAATTATAGAACAATTCAGGCACAAATGGACCTTGAGATGTCTTAGCCCTGCTCCAAGCAGGCTCTGGTCATGGTGCTCAGGGCTGTATCCAACTTGGTGCTGAAAACCTCCTGAGCTGAACACAGTCACCCGCTCCAGCCCCAACCATCTTGGTGGCCCCTTGGTTGAACCTGCTCCACTTTCTTGTAAAGAATAATCCAAAAAATCCAAAACTGGATTAGTGTCCTAGATGCCATCCAAAGGGCATCCAGTGAAGGCAGATAATCACTTTCCTTGATTGTCTCTGCTCCTGTCACTAGAGGCCAGGATGCTGTTGGTGTTTTAAGCTGCCACTGATGGCTCATATTCAGCTCACAGCCTACTATGGGGCCAGGTCCTTCGCAGCAAGCACAGCTTGTCCCTGCAGCTAGTCAGTCCCCAGCCTACACAGTTTCAAGGGATTCTTTACCAACTGCAGCAGTTTTCACAGAAACTCATCTAAAAAGTGATTTACACTTTGCATGTGCTTTATTTTAAACAAGAGATGTCTCAGAGGTACAAAAACATCCAGCTGTAAATGTCCAAAATCTAAGAATTTTGAATAAGTTTCTTTCCTAATGGAGGAATCCCTCCTCGATACAGCATCTTGCCAGACAAGGAGAGACAATGCAATTGCAAAGGCCACCAGAGCTGAGACAAGAGTTGGTGGGTTTTTTTCAACTGTACAAGCAGAATATTACATATTCCTGCACACTCCCCTAAAATATTTGAGGTGTACAGCTATGACCTGACCTGGCCAGCCCCAACAAGCCAGTACAATTGATTGGAGCTGCCTAAAAGTAAGTCAGCTCCTATTTACAAGCAGGAGAGGACAAGCTTCTGGCTTGTCAATGGAAAACCCTGTCTTTTGTGCCTCAAATTCCAACAGTAATTTCTAGAAACTAAAAGATTCTTACGGAATATAGGGACGGGGCAGTGTTTCTTCCTGCAGAGGTAACTCAGAGAACACAGCCAAGGAAATTGTTACCAACACTGCAGCAGACACTGTTAACTTTTGTCAAAAACTTCAGTCAGATGCAGGGCTATCTAAACCACTCTGTACAAAAGGAAACCCTTCCCTTCCCCTTCAAAACCCATAACCAATCCAGAAACGGCCACAGCATGGAAAATCCAGATTTGCAGTCTTTCCTTAATTATTTAAGAGCTGACTAGCCTGAAGTGCTTGTTACTTCATTCAACAACCACGCTTCGACCTAGGCTGCTTTAAATAGAAAACAAAAGCATTCTTTTCACCGAAGCAATTTGTAATTTTAAGTCTCAATTCAAAAGAAGAATATTATTTGGCAATAAACCCCATATAATCTAAGAAAAAAGAAAAAATTGCCTGTGTTTTCTTACACAATTTTTCCTTAATTTAAACATTTTATCTCTATTAGCTAGAACTACTGCTTTCAAGCATTTAACAATAAATCCGAAACAAAGTACAGCTGCTTGGCAAAGGTATGTGGCTATTTTATTTTGCAACTGATGATGATGAATTTCTCCTCGATGTATGCTTTTCTGCAATGAACTTTATTTTGTAGGTCCCCTGACAGCGCTTAATACCGGCACATGTCTTGAATGTTTGCTGCACATATTGCCTACCCAGAGAACTGAAGGTATTACATTTAAATCATCATTGTCAAAGGCAGAGACAGTAAATTAACATTCTACTTCAAGATGCTATAGCTCATTCGAGAAATCCCAATTAATACCTTATTACATGATCATTAGAGGAAACAGTCATTTTCTGAGTCAACAGTGGATCCATGAACAATGCAACTAACACTGGCATGTATTACAACTCCAAATTAAATTTTAAGACCTTGGTCTAGATTTTCACTTCGAAAGATTTACTTCAGTTTCACACTTCCATACACTGTCTGTGCTACATGGTCATTTCCTAATCTTCCTCCATGTTCACTTTAAAAAGCAACATGCCTGATCTAGAGTAAACGAGAAAGTCATCTGGATTTGATATGTTACAAGGAGAAAATCAAACTGTTAATAAGTCATGACAGGGTACATGTACACCTTTAGCTCACAAAATACTGCTGTTATAAGGAGGGGGGGAAAAGGCACACATTTATGGTAGTGGCTCCAACAGAGAGGCCAGCACTTACTAATTCCAGAAATTGAGCTAGCAACCCTTTCTGCCTAGGACAGCCAGAAAGTTAGAAGCAGGTCCTGTGAAACAGGCTTGAAGCACTTTACTGGGAAAGAGTTGTGCTGTTGAAAAGAGAGCACATACAAAAAAAAGGATGTGCTAATAGATTAAACACAGCAAATAAAAACTTTTAATCTTTAGCACTCAGAATGTTCCTGAAGAATTGCATCAATATAAGAACCACACCTGTTTTAATCCTAACAGTAAGCTGGTCACCTAATGAAAGTCTATTCTTTATAGACAATGTAAAGGCCTTGCTTGCATTTTAAGAAGACAGCAAACAGAAGCTAAGACAGGTATGCAGCTCACCATTTTCTAAAAGGTCTTTTTCAGTAATCCTCAAAATGGTTTCCACTTGGATTAAGTCACCAAAAGACAGCTAAAAGATCATAAGGTTTTAATAATGCCTTGCACTAAAAATATATCTTTAAAAATATATTGCAAAAATATATCCATTTGCAAGAACTGGGGAAAGGTTTGGGTCACAAGGGACCTTCACAGATCACTTATTCCAATCCCCTGCCACAGCCGGGACATCTTTCACTAGAACAGGAGGAAGTATATACCACAAAGAAGTAAACTTAGATGGTTAGAAACAGCCTACACTCTCTGTAAGACTGACTTTGGAATCACAATTTAAAAAAAAAAACCTAAGAACTCACCAGAGATGGATATCAATTATTTCTGATGGAAAACCAACACTAACACCTCTAAGTCACCTTACCTTGTGAATTCTCCGAACTAAGACAGATGCAAAAAACCGTAGTGTCCCTCTCAGTTCATCCACTGAGGACTCATCATCAGTAATATTTCTGAGTGTTGCAAAGCATGCCATGTAAGAAAACAGAATAAAATACATTTCTATTAATCCAACCACAATACATCTGGCACTGTTAAAAGCATAAGAATAAGAACATTCAACAGTGATACTTCAGCTGGAATGAACTGAAATGAAAGCTACCAGAGAGTCAGCAGTCTTCTGTCTGAGGAAAATACACAGCATTCCCACTATGTCTGTGCACGCAATGGCTTAACAAAAATGTCAGGAAATTAGAATGATATACCAATTCCTGCTCTCATACTATCTTCATGATTTTGACTGAGTAAAATCTAACCTAGTTTCTACATAAGTAAACACATCCTAACCCAGTGGCATAAAGGAAATTGAAATTATTTCAAGTGGCTTCTGCTTGGAAACAAAGAAGAATTTAAAGAGATTCCCAAATCGCTATGTCTGAATATCATCTAAACTTTTATGTGGCTTGCCAGTTCCCATCTGCTGCAATAAAATATGCTCAGTGCAAAATCACAGTAAAAATAAGTAAACGTGATTCAGGAAGAAAAATACCTGACTCCAGGACTTTTTTGGAAAACGGAACGAAAACAGGAAATACACTAAGTCTTAGATGAAGAAACCGCAACTAAACTGAGTGCAAAAAGAGATCATGATGCCAGAATTCCACAAAATGCAAGCGAAAAAACCAAAAAATCTACCAGTTATTAACATGAACTTTAGAGCATGACTAATATATTGGTAAAACTGAAGTATAGCAGTTGAATAATGACAAAACAACGGAAGCTGTATCCAGTTCTACCTAATGACCATATGCAAGAGCCATCACATTTTTTGGTAATAAATAAGCATAGTAAGTAAAAATATTACTTGTATTAAAAAAAACCACTACAAGCAAGAACAGGACATCAACAACAACAAAAAAATTATGCATAAGCATTTTACATTATTCAGCATCCAACTTCTAAAGCCATTTTAGCCTGGGTTATTGAGGATTCAAAGTCATGTTGATGATGAACTGTCAAGTACAGATACTAGAGATATCAGTGACCTGAGAGTCAAAGTATGTAACTAATTGCTTGAAAAAAACACCTCAAAGAGAGCAGCCTGGCATAAGAAACACAAGCATCCTCCAACAGCTAATCATATGCAGATAAGAACACTGTAGGGGAAAGTTTGGTTTAAGATCAGCAGCTGACATTTTGTAAGCAATATGGTTAGAAAATACCCACACTGTCAAAGGGAGTAGCATTGCCAAGGGATTAGCAAACAAACTGTACTACTATATTACTAGTATTTGACAGACAACAAGATACATGAAGTAATTTGGACCAAGCAGTTGTTATTTTATTGACACTTGGATAACCAGTATCTTGGCTAGCTCTACTCGGACATGACTTTATGCCACATATTCTCACAATAGATTTGCAGAGACATTCTTTTAATCACCAGCAGACCGAAGACTGCTGAAAAAAACATCAGGAACCTGTAAAACGTCAAATCTCCAGTGACACGGGGGAAAGTCCAAATAACTCTCTTGGAAACATTTTAAAAACTGGCTGCGTTTTCCCAGAACTTTAGGAATATTAATTATAAACAGTTACAGAGTCTAATGACTCAAGAGAGATACACCCAACTGCTATCGCACGCAAAGTCTTACGGGATCCATTGATAAATGAAAATCATACAAAAATAACAAAGTGGTATTTTTCCTCTGTGTGTCAATTATTCTTACAAAATTTGGCTAACTCCTTTCAAAAAGATGTAGAAAATAAGTCTCAAGCTAATAAAAATGTAAAGCTATGGTTTGTAACTCAACAAAAATTTCGAATTTTTCTTGCATTACCTGCATTTAAAATAGAAGCAGCTCCATATGTGAAAACACTGGGTTTAGTCACCAAAGAAAAATGTTTTCATAGCAATGTATTACAAAAATGTGGTAATTTCGGAATTCTGTCCTAATCTGAGAAAACTGGAAAACTGCAGTATCATCAATGACCAAAAATATTTAGGAAGCACAGAATGACTCCCTCAAACTTTAAACTCTCCTATTTAAAATGAAGTTGGTATAAGCAAAATATTACATAGTTTTGTTGTACAGCATAAGCAATAGACCTGTGTTTTGTAGCTCTGCAAACTTGGGATTACTTACAACTACGCTCTATTCTTCTCATACAAAAAAATCTTTTTTAAAAAAAACCCTTTATAAATTTGCAGCATTTATATAATAAATACAATTTCCAGCATAAATACTTCGAAAAATAAAAACCATAAATGTACCTAGGTGTAACCACCTATTTCAGTACAGTTCACTGGATTTTAAGCGCTAATCTTCATTCCCCTAAAGTCCGAATTTAGGGATGTTTGCCTCTAAGTTTTAACCTGCTAACATAACATTAGAAATTCTTATACAGTTTATTAATGAAACAAACATAAAACAGCTTTTGTCTGCTTATAGCACTTTTATATTCCTAAGCAAAAAATCCATGAGATTTTATCTTGCAACACACCCTTCTGGTAAGCATTACACTTCCCTGGCTTCTGACTGAGATACATACTGGTAACACTAATGTGCAAGACAGCATCAGCTGGCACAGCACATAAAACACAAACAAAAATTTAAAAAAAAAAAAAAATTAAAAAAGAGGCAGCTTCTGCACAAAATCCATTCACACGAAAGGCGGTGCAGCTAGCATAAGGAATTATGCCCAAACTTTTCTTTGCAAAGGAACGTAGCCAACTGTTTAACCAGCCTATCTGTCAAGTGTGAATTGCCTGCTAGTGCTTAACCAGCCCTGTTGCTAAATAAGGACAGCCTGGATGCAAAGACTCTGTGAAGAATTAACCCGAGCAAGGTTTATTTGCTCAGAAAAGAAACATGTCCTGAATGCCAAAAATCCTCTCTCCCGGGTGATCTGAGCTTTGCCAACAGCACAGGTACAGTTAGAGTAGGAAAAGTCAGAACTGACATGCTCTACAAGACCTCAAACCACGGCACACAGGCACAATTCAGGTCTCCCTGCACAACCTTTTCTGGAAACACCTGAATGTCTAGACTAAATAGGGTCAGATCTGACGTAACTAGTGTTAAACTGAACCCAGTAAGTCTTTCAGGATCAAGCTGTCTCTGCTTGGACATCACTGCACTCACTATAGGTCACTAAACTCCCAGTATTCCAGGTTCATGGAGAGCTTGGTATATTTGATCAGCGTGGTGTGAATTTACGGAGCTAGTTCAAAATCCAGAGGTGCAGCCCCACAAAACTTAGCACAGTGCAGGAACACCTATATTGCTCACCAGAGGACAAGATGTAGCAGAATGTAGGCTGGTTGGCCTCATATTAAGTATATTTTACACTGCATTTCTAACCGTATATTATATATATAAATAGTGAATTATTATCCTTGCCAGATGATGTATTCCCGACTTTCACTGCCCTCAGTGTCAGACAGGTAAATAATTGGTAGAAGCCAAGTTTCCTTGTCAGTCCATCACAAAGACACTGAAGGCACCTTCCATCAGCCAAAAAAATCCCTCTTTTCCTATCATGCAATACAGGAATGGTTGCCTTACATGTGATACTTTATCAACAACTCAATAAAACATGCTCTAGTTTTCTACATTTGAAAGTTTAAAACCTTGATGTTTCCAGCTTGCATTCACAACACGTGGTGCTAAAGCTCCCTCTGCTGTTTGCATCAGCAGTGAAGTTTCACACTTCCGCATATTCAACATGTAAATTTAGAGGTGAGACATGCAGGTATTGGCCACAAACAAAAGCCCAAGAGGCAAAGAAGTCTGAACAGAAAATTTTAGATCCCAGAGACAGAAAAAAACCCCAAACGACACAGAGTAAAATAAAAGAAAGCATACATTTTTTTAGGACAAATGAACATTTCCATCCAATGAAAAAGTCAAATTCAGAACTAAGAAAAGATGTTGCTTTAACACATTAATGCCAGCATTATCAGTTAGAAATATTTTAATATCTTCTTACAAAGTACTGCAAAGCACTAATTAATATATAAAAGTACAAGGAAGAAAACCCAAAAGAAAAAAAAAAACACAGAAAAAATAATTAGCCATAGTCATTTCTTTATTCACTATTTTCAAGTTTATACAGTCCTAGTCTATTGAGGGCAATATAATCACTGATAAGTCTTAAAACTCAGAAATTATGAGATGATCTCCAAAGAGTTGCCCACATGTATTCAAAATACCTTTTTTTAAAACCTTGTGAAGTTATTTGTTTATTTTTTTAAAGCAATGTGATAGATCAGTATGCTTCTAATCTGGAAGTAAATTTCAGAGGTGGTGACGGGTTAAATTTTTAGAGAGATTTTCATTAATCTGTATTAATGTCAAAGTAAGAGTTACCACCAAATGAACATATAAAGATATATAATCTAGAAGTGTTTTCAGGATTAAATCCAAATTTCAGAATCACCTCTTTTATACCCAAACTATTAAAAGATCTGTTCTACTCTGCTAAGAGACAATAAAACAATGATTCCTAGCATTCAAAAGTATGCTTTATCTTTCACTAAGGAGACAGAAGTGTTTATTTTCAGGTGACAACTTCTTAAACAGCTTGACAAATATTTATTATATTAAAAATAGTAACTTGTAGGTAAAGCTCGTACCTGTACCATGGATAAATAAAGTTTTCCAGCACCAACTCAAGCACCTGTGCAGAACAAAGACAATCACGTTACAAAATAAACAGTTTACTATAAATCCCTGTTAGAAAAGTTAAAATCACAAACACCTTCCAAAACTCATAGGACATAATTCACACATCATAAAACACATCAATGTGTAAGTTGTGATCTTGGTGCTACATCAGCCATTTTGTATCACAATCAGTACTTTGGGCAAGTAACAGCAAAGTGATGGTTTCCTCAGGTATCAACAAGAAACATCTGCCACAAGCACTATCAGTAACAGGAAGCACAGTGCCATGGCCACTGGCAGGCAAACGCTATGAGAAATATAATCTTACCTCAAACAGCCCTTCCCTAATTTTTCAGATTTTCCCTGTTCTTTTCTGACGTAGCATGAGGGGTCCCAGAAGCACAGTTACCCATACTACACTTACACACACCTCCACCCTTTTCCACCCAAACCTCCACCTTCGAGGTGAGACAGTCAATCCTGTATGCTCACCACTCTCGAAGAAAGCAAAAGAAGAGTCATAAAAAGCAATTCCTACGAAAGCCATCCATCTTTTTCCATATCCGGTATCACAGCTTTCAACAAAGCCTGCTTTATGGTTCAGCCATCTTCTGAAGTCCTCACCAGAGCACTTCTCAAAGCCCTTGTCCTACATGTACCCTAACAGCCTCCTCCACCCTGTTCCTAGCCCCTGTATATCCTCTTCAAATGGATCTCTGTAGGAGAATCTTTTTTACCCTTTCCACCAAACCTGTTCCACACAGGTCAAGCCTGTGGTTGCCTTTTCCACGCCAGGGTTAATCAGGATGAACCAACACAATTGCAGCCTCGTCACAGGCACACCCTGGTTCAACCTGGCTTTCAGTGTGACAGAAGGAAGACGAAGCAGAGGAGGTGACAGTCCTCCACCAGGGCTGCCACCACCATATACACCAGGTGTACTGCTCACAGGACTGCAGCTTTAACACCTCTCCTCATACCTACACCTACCTGTTACAATCCTTGCACCATGATTAGTCAAATGAAAACTTCTGAAGGGAAGGAAAACTGTCAGACAGTGCCAAGAAAATAAAACATGAGGAAGGAGACATAAGGATGAAGTTTTCTTAAGATTTCTCCTCCTTCACCATAGCCCCAAGATATCATCCATACTACCTTCTCCCACTGCAACCTATCCCTTAACTTGAATCAGTGTTTTAGAGATCAGTTTGTCCCCAACAGCATCAATGCTGATGAGGGCAGTAAGAGAGAACATGTGTGTTGCTATGTGAGGCTGCTCTACCATGTTCTGTAGAAGGAAAGGTTTTTCAAAGCCACTGGGTACAAAGAAAAATGTGAAGTCGGTTTGAAAGGAAAGCTGAATGTAACAGCTGATATGTAAATGTCATTCATGAGAATAAGTGTTACTCTTCTTACAAGATCTGCTGCTGCACTCATTCACACTGCATGCACTGCAAGAATTCAAGACTTACCGAATTTATACTATCTTTAGGGCACTACATGCCTCTGCTCCTCTTATGATTATAAAAGCATATTCAATAAAAAACACACCATGGGCTTTTTAATTCCTCTCAATTGTCCAGACTTGAGCAGCTCATGAATACTTTTTTTGTGTCTTCAGTAGTAAGAATATCACCTACTCAGATTTGATAAGATACTTTCTCTTTTCCAAATGTTCCACTTCAATGATTTTCTTCCCCTGCCTCTGAAGAGATGTTTCGCAGCTTGGGATAACTTTATATATCTGTGTTATGGACCACAAAATGTCATCAATGTCTTTTCTCCTACCCTTATGTGCTACAGAAGTATTAGGTCTTGAAACTGTAATACCATCATGTGTTAATCATGGACAGGTAAGCTAAATGATGCATCATGCTGTCCTGGGTCATCCCCACCTCCCAGTCTCGTATTTCCATTTATAAGCAGGGTGGAAGGGTGAGGGAAATGACAACAGATGCTGTAATTCCCAGTCCAGAAGAGATTAAGTAATCCCAGAGAACCTTCTATGGAAATTAATCTTCAGACAACACAAAAGAGATCACATACAGCTCCAGTCAGCAATCACAGGCCATTGGCCCTAAGAGCAGTATATCGGCCTACTTAAATCAATTTCCCTGCTGCCTTCCATAGCACTGCCACTACATGAGCCACCAATTTACTCCAAAGAAATCTCAGTCTCACAGGTATTGTGACATTATTTTTGTTCACACAGAGTTTCTACCAAAATAAACCTCTTTCAGGGCTCAAAGTGCCCTCTTCAGAAGATGTGCCTTACAGAAAGGCTTGCAAAAAAATCCATCTGTCTATTAAAGGAGCCGTTTTCTTTCTTCTTCCACTTCTGCTCCGTGCCTTCCCGTCAGGAGCAACAGCAGCAGAGTATCTTCTGTTTGGAATGGAAAGTGCACTTGCACAGCCTTCAAGCACAAGACAGTGTATGCAATGCACTCCTCTTGAAACAGCTTTCTTCATTCATGACTACCACTTTTGAACTGAAAGCCAGTCCATCAAGCTTTCCATGAATGTGCCACTGCAACTTCAGTTCATCAGAAGCTAACATAACTTATTGACTCTCTCTTCCTCTATAGACCAGAGGCCTCTGAAGATACTAGATGAATTGTTTCCAACAGTGAGAGATCTAATCCTTACTGCTGCCTAAGCAAAACATACATGGTTTTGAGATTCAGCTTCCCATGGTTATTAAATAAGCAAGAAAAGTAAAAAAAGGGCAAGACCTGATGACCCTTCCCACTCAAAAGCGTAAAACACAATCTCCTTGAGATTCATCCCTTGTTGTAGTAACTGAGCTCCAGCTGAACCATTTTACAAGCTTGCCAGTGTTTCTCTTCCACAGCCATGCTTTCTGGTACTCCTCCCACAGAGCAGTGCAGATAATCCCACCAGACAAAGACACAGAGACAGCATGCACAGAGACAGACAACTAACTCAAAATGCACTTTTCACTAGAGTCCACTTATCACTGGCCAAGGTATCAGAAGGCAAGACACGTTCTACGAGGACTCAGGTTATCTATACGGCCCTAATAAATAATGTGTGGACACGCAAAAGGCAGCCCCTAACACAGAAAGCAGCCTCTACTTGCACATTTACTAAACACATGGCATGGCAGAGGCAGTTAAGTGTGATGCTCCAACCCACCAAGGTGCTGTGCAGAAGCTAAAGCAGAGCTACTGTGTGAAATCATCCCTACTGCAAAAATAGAAGCACTCAAGAAATAATAAGCCATTGATAGCCACTAACTGGATTTCAAGGCATGAAGTCCTTACTGTGTTCCCTTGAACCCTTTCATCATTCCAGACT
This sequence comes from Oreocharis arfaki, assembly GCA_013398015.1. NCBI lineage: Eukaryota > Metazoa > Chordata > Aves > Passeriformes > Paramythiidae > Oreocharis > Oreocharis arfaki. The sequence continues at coordinate 1,091,884 of VZRR01003151.1, forward strand.
GTGTCAGTGTGATTCTGCTGGACAGAAAAAAACCTGTCACATCATCCAACCACACTAAGATAAAGCACTGGGAAAGCAGGACATGTGTACCCACTTCCATTCTAGCAACAACAAAAATATTATTCAGGCTCAATTGCTCACACTTCACACACGCCACTAAAGTAGATGGGACACCTCAAAGAATGACAGCTAATGATAAGCCATTTCCTTGTCTGTAAAGTATTACTCTCCAGTTTAAAATACAAATGATGAGTCATTTCGTTTAAAGCCTACCTATTTCTCAAGCATTTTGCAAAATGACTGGTTCTACTATGTGTGGGCAGCTTTGAGTTAGAAAGAGATTGTAAGTGTAAACCCAAATGCAGCAGCAAGCAATATAAGCAGCAAATGAATTAAAAAAAAAAAAAGAGAAAGAGAGAAATTATTTTCTAGCATGCACTACAACACTGCAAGCTAGTCAGTCTTTGCTGCTGAGACAAGCGTTTTGGGGACTGCCACACAACTGACCCCAGCTGCCAGGAGGAGGAACTGTAGAGATGAGTGATGACTGAGTCAGAAGCAGGTCAGAACCACTAGGCTGAATCAGAACAGAAAGGAGCAAGGATTTGATACATAAACCCCAATTAAAATCATAAAGCCTTAAAAGGCAGTACAACCTGACAGCTGAGGCCACTTCCTGGGGGTAGAACAAGCCATTTCCAACAAGAAATATATATTAGATATTCTTATATATTTATTCTCATAAATATATTCTTATATACAAGAAATACAGCCCACTGTGTTACCACAAGAGTTCAGGACTTGCAAAGAGCACATTCAGGCAATAACTGATTTCTTGTCAAGCATTTGTCTGTTTCTTGCTTTCAGAAAAAAAACCAAAATTCTAGTCCCATAATTGAGTCAAGAACCTGAGAAGAATTTTTTTTAAAAAAGTGAGTTCAAAAGACAGCAGCACCTTGATCCAGTGAGACTTTTTTTTCACAATGCTGATCAAGAGTAGCTGAGCAGCTTTCCACAGATTTGACTTGTAATCCGCAAGTCAGCAAAAAAGAGGTTGTAGAGAAAAAGATGAGTTCATTAACAGAACAACAGGACTCAATTCTCCTTTATATAATCTGCAGCACTTGGATTATATACAATGTAAAACTGACCAACTGATACCATGTCCTAATTCAAAAAAGGAAGAAAACATCGAAGAAACAAGCATAATGCAAAATGGATTAGAAACTGGAAACAAAATTATACTTAGCTTACTGCATTATTTTCGTGCAGGATACAGCACAAATTATAAAATATTGATAGATGCATGGCTGAGACAGTTTAGCTTTCAACTATAACAATAAACATAAATGCGGGGAGGAATGTCCAGGCACAGGTTTTGTTATTCTTCTAAACCACGCACAGCAGCTGGATAGACTAAAACAAGGCTGCAAAAGATTAAGAATTTGCAAAGTGAGACAAACTGTCATCACAATCCAAGAAAGAAAAATCCATGCTTGTGAGGAAAACATGGAACTCTTTTGATTTGAGTGTGTATTAAGTTATTCAGAAAGCGCTTGAAAACACAAGCTTAAAAGCCATACACCTGGTTCAAATTATAAACATTTGGAAATGAGAATATTGCCAAAATTCTTCAACCTGCAAAAAAAGAACTAGAAAAATTAAAACATAATAAAAAATTCCAAAATTATTCCAAGTATTTGAAGAAACTGCTTTTTAGAAACAGGCTGCACTTTGCACTCCTTTAGAATCTAATTAATCTTAATTCAGTTCACACTGTATCAGCTTCTCTCTAATGTATGACTAACCCACAAAAGAAAATACGAGCAGTCTCTCCTTCCAACCTGAAGCAGGCTATCCAATTCCAGGCCAGCATTACATGCTGCATCCTCAGAGCAGATGGTCAAAAGGAATATGGTGTGGGCAGAACCCCTTGTCACCCTTTTAACCAGTAGAGAAGAGCTGCAATGAGGAACCATGCAACGAGATTTCTCATTCCACATACTATCTGTCCAACATAGGTGAAAAAGATGGCTCAGACTACTTGTTTGGGTCCATTAAAGAGGGAGACCCTGGCTCACTGCCCCAGGAAGGTGCAGAACTCAGGCCTGGTATCTCCCTCTAGTTAGGCACACAAAGGAGGGAAAGGAACAAGAAGCAGGGGCATGGATACACAAAACCCACGTCTGCAGTGCTAAATAAAGCAGGGGCTGGGACATGCCACTGAGGTAAAAAGTAACAGCTAAGAAAAAGCCACTGTTTTGGTAAAAGCAGAACTACAGCATTCAGATACAAAATGCCAAGATAACTATGGTATCTATTCATACTGCTTATGAAGAGATACTACAAAGAACCTTTTTGGCATCAAATTCCCATTTAAGCTAAACGGAAAATTTCCAGTTCTTCAGCATTTACAACATCCTTGGGTAGACTGCCACAGCTATTTGGTACCCTAAACCCTAAAAATATTAAATGCATAGAAGCATTTGTTTTACATTCTATTACTAAAGCAAGAGTCTACTGAAATTTCATTCAGCAATACTGTCATTTTAATACACTCAAACTTATTCTTAAAAATAGATTAAGTAACTTTAAAAGAATAAATGTTTGCTTCTAAAATCACAGACAAAGTCACTTCATTCAACTACCGGAAGTCAACAAGTCATTACCTGTTCTTTTTTACAAACATTCATCAACTGTCCATCCCTTCCTTCCCTCAAGGTTTTCATTCTCCTCCCACTCCTGCAGCGCGCCATGCCTGGGACAACACCTCTCAGAGCTGAACCAAAGTGTTAGCTTATACCACAGACACATGCATCTTTGACTCCATACACCATGCTGTTAATTGCCAGAACTAACACACAAAAATCCCCTCACTTCTGCCATGCCAGTTGTTCATCCTCCTACCACAGAACTCTAACGTTGGAATTCTAAATAAATGGATATTAAGCTACATAGATGCTCGTGTATTTTCCCAGCTTAAAAAACCAAAAAGACTATCTGCTTAGCTGCCAATATATTTAATCAATTACCAATCAAAGAAATAAAAAAAAAAAGCCCAACCCCAAAGAAAAACTGCTCTTCAAATAGCTTCTAAAAAGAAACTAGAACAAAACAAAATTCCTGATCTACAGTCTCTCTAAAAAAGACATATATGATATTCTTCGAGTAAATTGACCTATTCCTTCTTGGAGACAGATTTTGTTACACCTTTGTCTGATGATTTTAAATGGATTCATAGAATCATGGAATGGTTTGGGTTGGAAGGGACCTTAAAGATCATCTCGTTCCAACCCCCTGCCATGGGCAGGGACACCTTCCACTCGGCCAGGCTGTCCCATCCTGCTTGGCCTTAAACACTTCCAGGAATGGGGCAACTAAAGTTCTCTGGGCAACCTGTTCCACCACGCTCACAGTAAAGAATTTCTTCTTAATACCTAATCTAAACCTACTCTATCAGTTTGAATCCATTCCCCCTTGTCTTCCCCCATGCTCTTGTAAATAACCTCTTTCTACCTTTCTTGTAGGCTCCCTACCATCAAATTATCAACTTCATTACACAACTTTTGTAGCTGACAAATCAACTTTTACCCTTCACCTCAACAAACTAAGCAGGCTGAAATCCTTAACTTTGCAAGAATCAGGCATGTTCAACTGTAACTGTTCTTTGAGTATTCTTCCCAATTTACACAGACATTTCTTCTATGTTCTAGGTGTGCTGCTACACTGTCAGGCTTGTTTCTTTCTCGCACTACACAAGTAGTCCATGTTTAAAAGGAGGCCACTTTGCCTCCCTGCTCCCAGCAAACTCTTCTGATTTGACTTTTACTTGAACAAGTTAAAATACCTGCGAGGTACATCTGAACCATCTACTGAATCAGAAGCAAAAAGTCTAAAAGTCACGTAATAAAAACACACAAAATTTTAATGTACTAAAGAAACAGTGCACCAATTACCTCTGACAGTGATGCATCAACCTTGGAAGGCACTTTCAGATCCAGCCATGGCTGATAGTTTTCCAGAAGCAAAGTAGGTCTGTAGAAGAGCATGGAAATGTTTATGTAACAATGTGCAATCCAAAGTTTCCTACTGTGATGTGTAAAACGGCAGCAGTACTAAGCTTACCAGTGCCACAGATGGAATTTACCTGTGCCTCTTGCATTTGACCTTGCCACATACAGCACAACTGTGACCATGGGGAAACAGCTCCGGCAATTCCAACTGCTAAGAGATTTGGACAAGTTTACATTCTCCAAAATGATGACTCTATTAATACACTGACACATTTCTGAATCTCATTTCAGAGCACGCCATTACAGAGAATTGAATAAAGACAAACTTGTTCTTCCAGCAGGAAAACAAGATAACACTACGAGAAACAACTGAACCAAAACAAAAAATCACTTGTGCTGAAACAAAGTGCAAGGACACAGATATCCTTTCACATCTCCACTCAACTCCCCATACATTAATCAGTCTAATAACAGACCAGTTGGTTTCTCTGCCATACTCATAGCCTTAAAAGTATTGCAACTATATATGCCATACTCATAGCCTAAAAAAAGGTATTTTAACTATACCCTTTTAGTCTTATGAAATTCTATATTGAATTGTTTTAAGTTAGAGCAATTCGCTTTTGGAGTATTTTTCTCTTTGAAATGCAGTACTGGAGAATTTTGATTACAGTGAGCAAAGAAGACTCAGCACTGGCCTGCCAAAAGAAGGGCATCTTTAGAAAAGAAAAAGCCCCATTAAAGGAGCAAACAACATCCTTTCTCCACTGCCTACTACTCAAATGCTCAAAATGTACAATGAGGGAAGAAGGAAACAACATCCATGGAAACTCCAAGAAGCAGCCTTGCAGCTATACGTGAATTTGATGGGACTATGCAGAAACACACCAACAATCCGAAGTCTTAATCATCGTCGATTTGCCACAAAACACCTGTCAGTAGGAGTATGAGCTGTACTGACATACAATGCTCCTGAAAGCTCCTAGGATTAGACAAGAATTGCTACTTCACACAAATTCTTATAATATTCAAAGAATGCACAAGACTCTTCACAGGCATATTTACCTTGGGTTTATATTTTATTGTGAACAGAATATTGGGCAGGAGGGAGTCCGGTCCCAAGGAACAGTAGAAGGTGACGACCCCAGCCACGAACGACCAGAAGATCATCAAAACGTGAAGATACCTTACAGACACACAGGAAGGAAGAGCCGCTGCGTGAGAAGGCGCAGCGTCGCCCGCGCCCGGCTCCCCCGCCCGCCCGGTTACCGGTTGAGGAGGAGGGTGGCGGTGCCCAGCCCCAAGAGGAGGCAGCAGGAGAGCGGGTACTGCCGGCACGTCTCCCGCAGCCNCCGGCGCCCGGTGATGGCGGCGCCGTGACGGGCCCGCCTCAGAGGCCGCCGGGGCGCTGCTGCCGGGGCGGGGCGGCGAGAGGCGGCGCGGGAGGAGCGGCTCCCCGCGGTCGCATCCGCGGGAGCCCCCCGGTGGCCTTTGCAGCTGTGCTGTGTCACGTAGCGTGCTAAGCACTGTAAATAGAAGGTCTCTGATGACAGCAAGCTTACCTAGGGTTATACTTGGGTTCTGGACAACAAGGGGTTCCTACCGCCAAGTGGCCAGAAAGTGCTACGTCTGATTAAATGCTCTATATTTAGATGATGACTGAACTAAATCGTTCAGTGACTAGGACACTAAAACCCTATAAACACCGCTCAAAGCTTCGTAATTGCCTGTAAAGAAAAGGAACAGGGTAGGAAACGTAATGAGACCCCACCTTAACATCAGTAAGTGTGGAAGAGTAAGACATTGAAAAGAGAGGAATTCCGGAATGTAGTTTATTGCTAGCAAGAATTAAAAGCCAACTTCACACGAGTAACACCTTCGGTTACACTGTAAGCCACGATCTTTCAAACCACTGAGTGCTTTCAGCGGCTCTGAAGTTACTCAGTCTCACGAAACTGTAGGCTCTGTTAATAAGGCACTACTGGTTATGGGAGTATCAGTTCAATGGGCAAAATGAAATAACTTCTGGCAGTTCGTACCGATAAAGGGGCTTCTAAGTGGCAAGCATGAAAGAGAGACGCTCAAGGAGAGGTGCCCGCTTTTAGTCGTTTTGAGAAGCTGCTGTTGCCTTGTATGTCCATTTGCACGAGTCCCACGCAGGCACACTGGGCACACTGAGTAAGTGTGGGCACATGAAATACTGAAATACATTCGTTCAGATGAGCCGTGTTTACAAATCTTCACTGAGATCCCCCCAAGTACGCTGCTAGGAAAATACTGGTATTTGAAGGGTGAGTCAGCATGTAGAAATCGAAATCAGAAAACAGCTTTCAGAATCTTTGCTCGGATGCTTTGTCAGTTTATGCAACACTTCCCTTGACCTCTCGAGTAGGTGAAACGCTGCAGTTTAACTTCAGAATGTTGACCTTTCTCAGAGTGCTTGGCAAAAGCCCAGGGTCAGCTTGAATTTCTTTAAGAGTCTCTGCACAGTATTATTTCATGTCAGTCCACGTTTTCTAGTAGAAAAAACCAAGGTGCATTCACACAGCAAATCTCCATACAGCCTATTCAGAGGAAATCAGTTTTCCTAAGATGCACTTTTTTTGTTATCAGCTTACTTTATCCACAGCTTTACTGCTTGTGATTTTTAGTTAGTTACCTTGCAATGCTTTTAATAACGAGTAACTTCTAAAAATCTGTAATTCTTACAATGTTTCATGAAGATGTCACAGCATCGCATACCTGTAACACAGGAAGTGACTTGCACAGCAAACCAGCAGAAGCTTAAGTCAAACTTCTGCTTCCATTTGCATTCTCTACTTCAGGTAAAGTTTCTTAAATTTATAGCTTCATTGTTCAGAATTGTGTTTATTTACTGTAAAATTGCCACATTCACATCTGGCACTAATTGTACTTCATTATCTGAGAAGCTGTGCAATTTCCTTCAGTTCACAGACTTTACATCTGCTGGGCAGACACAACAAACTGCTTTAGCCCAGCCTGCTCTGCTGGAGACAGCAGTGTTGGCATTGCCCATCACCCTCTGTCACTATGGCCCCTAGATTGTTCTGGTACACTGAAAGACTCGGCTGCCGTTTGTTTGTTTTTCAACAAAATAAAACTGTAGAAGAACAAAAGGGAACTACTGACAACATCGAGCTTTTAAAAATTCTTTGAGAAATAAAAACTTTATCCATTCCCTGGAAATAGCAAGTCTTTCTCTCTCCACATAAATTCTTAGGAAGATTCTGTGGTCAACTGGAGAAGTGCCAGGGAAAAGCATGCATCTGGAGATGGGCTCTGAAGCAATGTGGCCAGGACTGGGTTATTCTGGAAAGACAGATTTTATTTTAGTATTTAAAATGTAAAAGGATCTTTCACTAATCATACAAGTAATCTTGTGGAGCCAATTCTCCCTGGTTTGGGGTTTAGGGAGAAGCTTGCCTATTCTAGCATTTAAGAAGTATATCAGAGCAGATTTTCAACAACTTGAAATATAAAACTACGATTCCTGGCTAAGTAACATCAGTTATAAGGCTGAAATTGTATTTACCAAAGTGGGGGTTTTTTTCACTTTAAAAAGTGCCTTTTTAAAATAAGCCAGACAGTGAACTGTAATATACAGATTTTTACCAGTTAATTGCATTTAATTTACTCTGCAAGTCTGCTTTTGCTCTTTTCAAGGCCTTACATAGTTCTCTCTTTCAAGGATACAGTTGTCAAGGCTAATTTACAATATCTAATCCTTCACATTTACCCAGCAAAGACTTAGTTTTCCTTTATAATTATTCCTCACAAGTCCCTGTTCACTTTGTGGGCCCTTTCCAAGAAGTTTAAATAGAAGGCTTCATATTAACCTTTAACTAAAGCCATTTAGCAGAAAACTCTAGAGAACACTCATTTTTAATATTCAGCAACTAGCTAAGCTTAAGTAAAGAAGTGAAACTGAAGTTGGCCAGTCAGATCCCAGGAAAGGTAAGCATTAGTAGGCTCTTTGCACTTGACTTTTTCAAACTCAAAACTAAAAGGGCATCCACCAACAGTTACTGGTTTCCACCTGAGATGATCCAGGTGTATGCAAAAAATGTAAGGTGAAAACTGCCCTTTAGTAGTACTTTTTGGCCTTTAAAGGAACTCCGAAACTTCAGGGGAGAGTGACAGCTGACCATTTGCTGCACATTTCTGGTTTGGGTAGAATAATTATTAGCACTTTGATAAGCAAAATTAGCTTTACTGTTATGAATAGTTATATTCATTTGTCTGTTAATGAGTTAAACTGTTCATAGTCAAGATTTATGGCATTTGGGAGTCATCTCCCTGTACCACCCACACAGACACATGCTTGTCAGCTGTATGAAAACGTGTGCTGCCTGTAGTTGTAGGGTCTTGTATTTGCTTCCTGGATCACATGCTGACCCTCACTATGACTACATTAAAGCAAACTGGATGAGAAAGTGAAAACCTGGGCCGAGAAGTACCTGTTCAATACCGCAACAGGGGCTTTGGGTTCCTGGATAAAATCCCTTACAAGTTTTCTTCCAGAAGAACGGGGGAATTCTGCTGCTGCAGTAAGGAGCAAAATGGCAGGTGGGAGGGAGAAACGGTTTAAGAAAAGATGTGCAATACACTTTGTAATAGATCACTGGTTTCCACATTGCAGGAAATCACACAGACCTACAAGTTGTGTTGTTTGTTTAGAAGCAGATTTAGAAGGCAATTGAAGTTTAAGGGGAAAGGCTAAGTTTCAGTTGTAACACACCACTCAAAATTAATCTTTTTTTAAAAAGAGACTGTAAAGTACAATTCTGGTAGAAAACCTGAAAATACCTACTAGGCTGTGTTTAGGACTAAAAATACCAGGCAGAATAAAGACTTGCAGGGCAAAAAAAGAAAGACAAGGAGACTGTTCCAATACAGAAATTCAAGTAAAAGGACCCACTTCAAGTGGAGTTTCCAAAGGGTCAGTTTAGTATCCCCAACAGGAACAACGCTCTGCAAACCAGAGGGGTGCTGAGGAGCACGGAGTGTATTAGAATTTCACTGGGACAAGGTCCATTTGGGAAGAAGAAAAAAAAACAAAACAAAAACCAGGCAATGTACCAGAGTCAGTTTTGCCTTGAAAAACTTGTAACTCTCAAGGAGAAAGTAAAAAGATTCAGAGACAGGCTGGTGTATAGAGGACTTTTCTTCAAATCGTTAACATGAAAAGGAATTTTCTAAGGAAGTTCTTTCACAGACAAGACACTGGAGAGAATTTAGATATTAGAGATGAAAATAACTTGTTCGGTCATAAACTACTATTTATGGGACATTAAAGGAAAAGAAAATAGGGCAGAAAGTTGCAAGGTGGGTATAGAAGGTGACTATAAGACAGAAACAGAGGCCTGCAGGAATATATATGAAGAGAGGAACTAAATTTATACAGCAGACACTGGAAAAATGCTTAAAAGAAAATAATATTATGATTTGTGGCAACATTTGGCAAAGCTGTAGTCCATAGAAATTTTATCTTGATGCACCTGAGCAAAAAACAAGGCCTCTGGATATGCACCTGAAGTATTGAGGTAGGTCAATTGGTCGTACTTGCAAAGGAAAGATCTGGAAAACCTAATTCCTTTGAACAGCCTAGTCTGATCAGAGAAGAAGGAGGGAATGTCAAGATGGATGTTAGGAATTTGTAAGAAAAAGTTTGTGAAAGAACTAAGGAGCTGTACTCATGCAAACAGTTAATACAATGCCATAGCAAATACTTAAGAGCTCAGTTGGAATGAAAATGAAGCTGTTGACTTACTATGGGGATAAAGAAAGCCTTGCCCTGGATACACACTGTGAAAATAAGGATCCTGAAGGGAATTCCTGCTGACCAGCCTTGGTCGGTGGGGAAAATTTTCAAGTAGGGAGTTCAAGGACAAACTTGAGCCAGGATCCCTTGCTTCAGCTGAATGAAAAAGTGTCAAGATAATCCTTGTTAGATGACATGTGTTTCTGTTAATTCATTGCAAACTGTTGCTGCACCTATGCCTCAGAACTATGGTGAGACCTGAAGAATTTAAAGCTAGCTAAGTTGTTCATCATAGATACACACTGAACTCACGGAACAACTGTGTTGGATCAGCAAAAGTTCAGCTGGGTGAGCATCCTGTTTGTGATGATGGCCATCAGGAGTTACATAGCCAGGAAAGAGTTGTAAAAGCATGGCAAGAATATAATAGTAAGTTCCTGGAACATTCTTTTACTCTGATTCATAATCCTGGGGATATCCTGAGAAAGAATTTACTTCCTAAGTCTCAAGTTGCTTTTGAAGAACCAGAAACTTTAACATCCATAAAAATCATGCAGGGAGTTCCACCACTTGCACTTGTGTGAGTGAAGATTCAGCTCTCCAAACATTCATGTGTTTACCAGAGATGGTGAAAAATCATTCCCTACTCAGCACGATTCTGCTTATCATTTTACCAAAATACTTTGGTCACCTGAGAAAACTGTCTTTTCCAAAATTAAGATTCCTGCTCCAGTGACTCGTCCTTCATGGACAAGTACAGGTACAAAGAACACTTTCGTACTGTTTATCATCTTTGTTGTTCTCCTTCTCCTTTTCCAATTTTATTATCTCCTCCGTTGCGTAGCAGTGAGCGGGGACAGGCTGCAGCATGGGGAACAGAACTGTTAACAAAACAGCATTCAATATTATTTTTATTAGAACTAGTGCCTTCTTAAATTAATTTTTTTGCCCTGCCTCAGAGTATTTTAATATTTTTGCTTATGAAGATTTATGATCCTTTTTCCTCATTTGTATACAACTCTCATTTCTGATGGATTCATTTTTTCCACCTTAAAAGAAAAACACTGGAAAAAAATCCCAACCTAAAACCTTCATGTACTCAGGAAATTCTAATCAACAGGCAGAAGTCGTTAAAAGTGGAAAAAAGACTAGCTGTAACTACAGGTTGCTGTTGTAAGGCAGCTTGTATCCAAGAAAGCTTTCTGTGGATACTTAACGTGACCATGTAAACCCAGACTTGGTGATGAGATCTGCGAGATCGGCCTTCTTTTGGTGCCTGGTGAGCTGGTATCCTGGAGCCCATTGCTTTTAGCTTCTGTGGACAGAGCAGTAAATGCCTTGAGTGTTTTTGTCAGGTCAGAATTCCACAGAGATATTTTTAGTTCAAGCAACCAGTTTCTCCAACAACATGAAGTATGTAAAAGCAGCACAAGGTAAAAGTTAAACAACATTAATTGTCACCTTGAAAAAGTTATTTGTGCTTAAGTCTTTCATCAGATACCTCATGAGAACTGTACAGAACCAGTTGTATAACCAGGATATTGATTTGTTTACCATTTGTTGACTGAGGATGTATGGAATCAATCTGACGTTTTCTTCCTTTTAAATGATGTCCAGGAAAAAGGAAGTATTTACAGAATGGTTAAAGAGAACATAATATAAACGTTACATTTCCCTAGCAAGAATATTGAATATATGACAATAGCAAAAAAAATCTGACTCTGTGCAAAAGGCAGAATGCACAAGGTGATACTATGAGAGCACCTGGACAGAGGACTGTTCCTCCTCATATGTAAGGATGAGTCTTAAGGTTTTTTGAAAACAGCATTTTGGAGCACATGGGCAGCTTGACCATGTCTTGTATATTTTGTAGTATAACTGGAGCATATGATAGAGCTCCACTCCAAGAGGAATATTATTGTTTTAGTGAGAGTTTAAGAAGTGGATCTCAGTACCATGCTCTCTGCAAGGCCAGGCTTCCTTACAGCTCGTGACTGATCAACCCTTACAGCTCACAGCTGATCAATGCTATCTATCAAACAGTTGCCCAAACTCCTGGAGGTATGCCAAACTTTTTTTGCCATCCAAAATGCTGGTATATCTGAGAGAAAAAACACAGTATTTTTATTGCTTTAATATTTAATGCTACTTTTATACAGCCCTTCCCCTCTAGCACTGGCATTAATGGTGCTTCTGCAGAAGCAGACAGTCCCTCTGTGGGTCTGTCAGCGGACAGACCTTGGCAGGACAGAACGCCACAGTCCCTCTCCCAGAGTGACAAGGGACAGCTACTTGTGATTCCTCCAGATGTTCTGCAGATGTTGTTCCTGGCACCTGTGCAGTGAGTTTCCCTAAAGTGTCCTTTGGGGAGGGAGAGTGCTTGCTGAGGCAAAGGAAGAGGACTTTGAGATGTTTGCAAAAGGCACAAACTGTGAAATCAAGAAGCAAGGACTATTTAGAAGACTGGTGAGTATTGCAGAACTCCATTAAAGTTTTGCTTTGCTTTTTATTTTCTGTTTTATTTAAGTAACTAGCATTCTAGCTAGGAAAGGACTGGAGCTAGTAAGGTCTGGTACTAAGTAAGAAATTATTATTACCACTCAGTATTTTTCTGAAACTCAATAAATTAATTTCTGACTTGTGACTGAATTACTTGCTACTATATAAGCTACCTGGCTTATCTTTGTACAAACGAATCACAAAAGAAAACACTTTAAACACCAGGCAGTAAGTTCTTCTGGTTTCATAGATACCTATTTTGAAGTATATATTAATTAGGGCATTTTAATATGAAAAGCAGTTTACTATCCTTTCTATCAAACTTTAAGGAATATCACTTTCTTCCCCTTAAGAAGCTGTGAATCTTCCAGTCCAATCTCAACTTTGGATAGTCTCTGTAGGTCCAGTTTGTAATATTTTCACCACCACCACTACAGAAATTTCAAGTGAAGACTGAGGTCTTTGATATTTCAACAGATACATTAACATAGCTCCTAACGCAACACAAAGAACTTGGATGCTGTAGATAGACCTCAAGTTGGGGTCACTGCAGTTCAGATGCAAGAGGGAAGGCTTTTTTTCCTGGAGAAAGTAGATTTTGCTTCAGAAGATAATCAAAACAGAGAAAGGATTGTGTAGTATCATCCCGACTCCTATTAGACCACATATTGAGGATAAGTAGAAAATTCTCCTCTGATCATTATTCAGCTTAGATGCAGTAAATTGTATATTAAGTACAAAGCTGTAACCATAGAGTGGTGTTTCGTCTACATCCAGTGTGTTTCTGGGATAGATTATGGTCAAGAAACTTCCCAACCAGTCTCAAATTCGGAAAAGCCCATGTATTTGGTGTGTCCCTGGACCACTGTCCAGCTGTGTACTCCTCTCTCCATTTTCCCCTTCAGCTGTTTGTTTGGTCTGGAGAAGTCAAGCTACCTATGCAGTAATGACTCACTCTCTTTCCCTGAAACCCAAGGGCAAAAAGAAAGGACAAAGGACCAAACTGAAATCATGTATTATCTGGAGGAGCAGCCTTGGCAGTGAGGAGCCGTGAATTTAGTACACTTAGTCCAAAGTGTCTTAGTGTCTTACACTTAGTTGAAAGCTGCTCACCTGAGTTTCACCAAGAACTCAGAACATGCACATATTTCCATAAGCTCCTCATTTCACATTACTTCTACCTTCAGGGATGTTCCCTTCTCCCCCAGTCTGTTTAGAGATGCTGCTCACCATGCTCATGCCTGCAGAGAAAATGTCAACTTTTCCTGACCAAAAGCTGTCTATGAAAACAAATCCTTCGGTATATTCTGAGCACTAATGAACAACATACAAAGATTTATTCTCTTTTAACTCAGGAAGTAGAGACCATGCTGGCAAACTAAAACTTCCAAGTGTATTGTACCTTACCACATTCCTCCTTCAGCCTCCTCCTACCTTCTGATCTGATATAGTAGCTTTAGAAAAAAATTCCTTTTGTTCATTAAGGAAGTGTAATTTCTTGAACTAAGACATGTAGCCTAGACTCAAGGAAGCAGAACATCTTCAAACGAAGTTCAGCAACCTTCATACTGGTTCTTAATTCTTCATCTCTTAGGGTATCAGATGTCTGCTTCCAAGCACATACTGTTAATTTTAAGCACTTTTATTTCTGAGCAACAACCACCTTCAGTGTAGAATATACCTATTTGGGTTCCTTGCACTACCATGTCTTTAATGAATTAAAAGTCCTGGCCTAGTCCCAAGAAACGATCAGCCACTTCTTTGCAGGATGCTGGGCTTGCATCGCACTTTTCAAGAACAAATGTGACTCTGGGAAAGACACTGGTGTACTTGGGAGCTCATTGGGCCCATCCTGAACTCGGAACTCTGCAAAGAGGCTGCTGAATTTGCATTGATTCACCCCAGCTTTTACCTATTCTCACTTCATGCCCTGCATCAAGACATTCAAATCAAGACTGTACAAGCAAACTTTGCTAGGAATTTGGCATTCCCTCAAGCATCACTCAATTATGAGGCATCATCGGGTCTTTGTATTAAAAAGTTTTTCTCAACTACGCTACTATTACCTACCCTCCAAGGGATTATTAAGAGCAGTGTGTGGCAAATACGTTCTACCATTAAAATGAGATGGAAGAACTCCTCACTTACATGCAGAAAGAAAAGGTCTACCTTTGGAACATGTGTATCGGATATTCAAGGCTGCCTCTTACTTCCCCGGAGACAAGACCATTACTTCATCACTTCCAAACAGCAATTTTATAAATACCAGCTCTAGGATGTCACTCACTTCTTTGAACAGGACATTTGAAATAGCAGCATTAGGCATAGTAACAGGGGTATTTTTCCCACAAATTTTGTATTTTGCTGTGTTGTAAAACCTCCTCCCTTACAGAGACACAATTTTCTTCTGAAATGTGTATCAAGATAAAGTGGCCCTGATGATTATGACAGCCACGACAGGATACTCTTACCTTCTGACATATAATCCAAGGGCCCTGTCTGTTTTTGACCTGATGTTTCCATCTGGCCAAGATCCATCACCTGACATTCCCCTCTCATCATGCTGTGGCTGCTAGATAGTGCCTGGCTAAAGAGTGTACCTACCTTTCACAGGAAAAGGACAGACAGCTTTAGAGGCAGGAAAGATTCTACAAAGCTTTAACATAGCTAAATGAAGTTCTACGTTGTGGTTTGCCATGTTATTTCCATATTTTTTCTTTAATCCTATATTAGAAACTTGCCAATAGTGTAGTTCAAGCAGATTTGATGGCTCTCTTTTGCCCACAGGGAGAGGACTTATTTTTCCGAACAGTTTCATTTCTTTTCCTTTTCTCAGGGAGCAAATAATATGCTTTGTTAAGAGCTGGGGAGTGTTTGTGATGTGATCACTCCTAGGCCAACCTGTTAAATACAAGACATTTGTATTCCTCTGAAGGGGAACTCCTTGGTCATCAACACTACTTTAGAAAGAACAGAGGTATTTACAGAAGACTCTGAAGTTTTCCTTTTCACAGAGACACTTTTTGCCCTTCCAAATGTCTGAGCCAAGACATGTCTGTCCTTTCTTAATGTGAACATTAACCACAATTTTAATTCATTTGTGAAACCTGAGATCTCTCTACATTATTTTTACCATGTGGTGGAAAAGCGGAAGTTCCAAGATTACCACATTCTTCTCGCCTACCCCAAATCTAAGAATTCCAACACCTATGACCTATTTAGCTTGCATGTCCTTACAAAGTGGTGAATATTGTCCTCTTCCTAAACATCTTTCAGAGTCGGGGGATAGGGGTGTTTGTGTTTTGGTTCTTGTGGGTTGGTTTTGGCTCCACCCTCCCCACCCCCCCAGCACTATACATGTTCTTGATAGCTGCAGGTATTCTTAGATTGGCCCTGCTGTTAAACAGGTTCAGTCCTTCTCAACAGAGTCAAAAAATTATCTTGATTCTAAAAGACATGCCTCAATTACTGAGCTCTAACTACACCCAGCCATCTGAACTTAAAACCAGAACTGCAAAGTTATTCTATCTTTAACTGCATTAAGAATTTGAATCTTACATGTTTTAATCTTCATGTATTAAAGAAGAAAAAGGTTGCTTCACAAGGATTTAGAAACTTGTAATACACACTATGCATGACTGTTTCTTGCTCTTCCAGAGACTATAAAAATGGGAGTTGACCATCATCTACCTACAGCTGTACTGGTAATTATCATAGTTGTTCTTTACTAGCTCCACGGTGAAACTACAGAAGCATTTTAGCACTCTTCAATACCACATAATCTGCTTTAGCACAGGCCATCACTGAAGGTGGTCTGTGCCAACCTTGCTGAGATGTGACTACTACCTGATATACCTCAGTGCCATCTGTACCTGCATGGTGAGGACATCTTCATGCACCTCAAAGTGCACTACACCCTGGCAGGCTTCACTTGCCAAAAAAGCTTCGTTAGCAATGCTTTTTAACTATTTATCTGTATACTGCTCTTCACTCATTGCTCAATGAAAGCAGTACTATTTAGAAATGTTACACTTGAGGCAATGAACTATGAATGTTTAGATAATGCCATTAAGAAACCAAAACCCTTTACTTTGTAGTAGAAACCTGTACTGCTTTTAAGTTAACCAAAGACCAACTTGCTCAAGGTAACAGCTACGAGGGTCTAAGACTTACTGATCAGTTCATGACATATGAATATTAAGATCATTTTCTTGGATAGAAACATGGCCACCTGAATGGCTTAGAGCAAAAACAACCCAAACTTCGGTTTAGTGTAACATTTAGAAAAAAAGAACTGCCATTTATTACACCATTTCCACTGTGAAGTCTCTTCTATGCAAACCCAAGTTGCAAATGCCATCCTAAATCCAATGGATTTAAGACTTTACAGATCCTTCTTAACTGGAAGATCGATCTCACTGGAGTTAATCCCATAATCAGGGTTTTTAAATTTTTTTTCCCTGAGAGGTTGTGTTAATATTACAAGAACGTGGTGGAGCAAGGCACTGCTTTTGCTTGAAGCCACCCAAACCTTGTTGCACTGTCAGGTCTTCCAATGAGAGAAGTTATGACCACCTGTCCCTTTGTATCTAGGCCTTGTCTTCTGTTAACATGAAACCACATCATATGTCTTCATCTGCAAATTCTGACTGATTTTAACATATATGCCAGTTTTTCTTCAAAGTAGCTTTTAAACATCTCACTAATTCAAAAGCAAGTGTAAATTATTGCACTTCTTTAACTGTAGATAACAAATACAGGACAGTTTCACTAGACTAGTTTAAGGCAGCTACACACTGGTCACTTCCTCATGAAAGAGGCATCAATGATTGTCACTGAAGGTTTGTCTCCTGCTAGAAGTAT
Source organism: Oreocharis arfaki (assembly GCA_013398015.1). NCBI lineage: Eukaryota > Metazoa > Chordata > Aves > Passeriformes > Paramythiidae > Oreocharis > Oreocharis arfaki. The sequence goes on from VZRR01003151.1 coordinate 1,109,041, forward strand.
CAACTTAAGCACATATACAAAACTCAACTTCTGTATAAAATTGTGGAAAACCTGGAAACAGGTTGGCTTGTCAGAAAAACTATTTGTACTAGAAGAAAAAACATTTAATTGCAATTCCCAAAGGAAGCCTTTGACCACAATCTGAAACAGGAACAGTTCTTTAATAGCCACTTCAGCTGCCCAGATGCAGGGACTAGGTATTTTTATCTGTCATTTCAAATACTCTAATGAGAAAATCATCTTCGAATTGTAATACACATCTGCATAATGAAAAGATTACTTAAAATTTAATTTATACTAGCTCTCACCAGTGTTTTGTAGTGCAGCTTCGTTCTTAAGTATGCTGACATTTCTTCTTAAGAAAAGCCCCGATTTACTAATGGGACATCTATAACATTATTTTTGTTAAATTCTCAAGAAGGAAGCTTTTAAATCCCAAATTCATTATACTTAGTAATATGGTTTTTAAATAACCATTATGAGTGACAGAATTAGGTACATTCCTCATCCCACTAAAGAGAAAAAAAACCCCTGAAACCTGTTACTTTAGATGGCAGAACAATACTGAAAGCACGACACCTGAAACTAGGAACTCGGGATCTGATACATTCCATTCCTGGCTTTCAATAGATGACTTGTGTTCGTGTAAGATCCCTTAAACTACTATGATTACTAAGCCATTAGTGTAAAAATAGATACTGAATTATCTATGAAGCATTTAAAACATTTTTAGATCTGAAGTATCTAATACTAAACACTGTCAGATTACACTCAACATTCACATGGCACTGAAGTGGACACACTAAAATTAAGGGTTAAAATGCACAACCTGAGTTAATCACTGCAGATAAGGAATCAAACAGTCTACTGAAGTTGGATTTTGGGTACTGCAAGATATTTAAGTACTACAAAGTCTATTTTTACTTACCATTATCTTCTGTGCAGTCAAATGGCATAGACTATTCTACTGGCTGTGCAGCAGAACTAAGAGTGCATTTCATAACTTTCTTAGTGCAAAGAAAACAAGCAGTAAGATTCCATGTCTTTTCTACACGTGAGTGACCAAAGCCAAGTACACTGTCACACTAACTGTGCAGAGATACAGAACTGTCACCATTAATCAGCCAAATGAATCATTCTCAGACGATGGGGAATTAGATTTTTGACACTCCAAGCTTTACCTAAGTGACTGTTGGAATGTAAGTGTCAGCTTTGGACTAGACACCAAACTTCATGAACAATTATCTGAACTGAAACGTATTTTGTGATTCAAACTTTAAATATTCAAGCTGCATTTAAGTACCTATTACCTACATGTTATGACTGTGATTTTTAGACTTTACAGATACTTTTATTTTTCTACTTTAAAAAAAAAAAGAAAAGCTTTTATGAGCTTTTACCTGGAAGTCTGGCCATCTAAAGCAGTTTTCATAAAGATGGCTTTAAATAAATCTAATAACCCTATGTTTCCAGATGAGTTCAGGTGTGCAGCATCCACTCAGGAGACGGGAATTTAAACATACGTATTTTGTGGAAAAAACTAGTAACCACTTATATATATTGGCAAGAAAAAGGTATAATTACATGAGACAATCACCTCTCCAAATTGCCAGTAAACTAACAAGTTAGTCCTAGTGGCACTTTTCAACAAATCTCTTTTATAACAATCAAGGCAAAGGGGCACCAAAGCAGTCACTCTCTAATCCCACGGATTTTTTAACATAAGCAAACATACACTTGCAAACTGTGACCAGATGACTGTGAAAATCAGTGTCCCGGAAAGATTTTAACCATAGAGCTTCTAGGAAGCATTGTTTATTTGTACTAGATGGCTGTAAAGTGACAGTAACTTATTCCTTCTTCCCCCACTACGTGTATTAAGGATCAAGGAATCTTCACCTTAACTTCCTCTCCTGTTGCCACATCCCATTTTCATCTGACAGAACAAAGGGCAAAGCACAATCTGCTGTTTCCTATGCCCGACTAATTCAACTAGTTAGCCCTAGACAAGAGATGTTGTGTGCTGGTGCTGGAGTTAATACAGCAAGACACTCCATAAAGACAGACTTTTATGTCCTTTAAGTCCATATCCATATAGCCATAAAGTTAGAAATCATAAGCTTCAGGGCATGAACACAAACTCAAGCTTGCACTTTACCCATTTCAACTGTCTGAAAACTGCATTGCCAAGTTTGCTGCTTCATTGCCTACTTCAAAACTTGCTATGCCATTTTAAACAATTTACGTTTTCCACTAAATTCTCACTAAGTCATAACGTTGTGCAGTGTATCAATTTAAATACAATCCTGTGAAAGTGTTATGTGTGTTTACCTCCATGCTGCCTTTCAGTTTTATTTCTCAAATGAAAAAAAGACCCCCCCTCACTGCCATATGGAAGTACTGAAATAATTGCTGGGCTGAACAGTAAAGTTAAACCTCTGAAGAATAATCAAAGGCACAAGGGAATAAAAAGTTGCAGCCATGTAAGATACTTCTATCCTGAAGCTGGGAATCCTGCCTTCAGAGGACACTACATTTATTTTAGACTATGTCATACCCTTCATCCTCAACAAGAACAGAATTAGTATTCCTTAGTTTAGATTGTAAGACAGTATTTACATAAGAGTTGTACAACGCAGAAATTCAGAAACTGATCTTAGTATCTTATTGTAGTAACAGCCTTCCTCCAACAGTAAAAACACAAACTTAAGTTCTGGGTCGTAACAAATCTCCACTTTAAAAACTGGAAAGAAAAAAAATGTACAGTTGCATGTCCTATATGAAACCTTTCAAACAAAAATGAGTATTAAAACAAGAGTATAATTTAAAAAGCTGTGTATTGGAGTGTTTATAAACCAGAAGTGTTAAGCAGCAGCAGTTTCCGGTTTCTAATTAAATTCAACTAGACTTCAAATTTAGAAACACATTACAAACCAATGTGGAACTATACTACTTATGCACCTTTGCAGGTGTTTCAGTAAAGAAAGCCTCCTATGAGAATAAACAGAGGCAGTACATTATATTAAGTCAAAACTTGCCTTCAACGTGCCAAAAAGAACTGTGTCATATGTTCATTTGTCACCAAAGCACCCCCTAAGAGATGCATTATTGCTGTAGAACATTTCAAGTTTACCAACACCCAAGTGCAACCAAACTGATGTTGTATATATGCACTTGCCCATTCTCACCAATATTTCCACTTAATGGTTTTTCTTTAAACAATCAAATTTAAAGCTTTGAAAAATAACATATTTTGATTTTAGTTTTTTTCACAATATTAATCACCACATGCAATTTAGTTTTCTGATAATTTTTCTAAAAAACTGCACCAATATCAGAACAGTGCAAATCATATTTAATTGTAAAAGTTATAATGGCTTGAGTTCATAATTAGAGGGAACACTGTCAGGATCTTGGTATTTCACTACTTCACCATTGCTTGCATTTCATTAAAAACTTTCCCGTCAATTTTGCCTTTTTTTTTTTTTTCAAATAGTCATCCCCCATGCTTTTATCAGAGCTGAAATTAGGGATATAATCCAGAATTTCAACACACATAGTGCCTTAGTTGCAATGTTTTTATGCACTTCCATCTACTGTTACAATTCCATAAACGTATTATCCCCCGCAACTTGTTTCCAGACTAAGAACGAGTCACTAGCACTTGTGATCCAGCAAGTGTTTTCAGTTTTTCAGCAATGGAGAGATTTCAAGATTAAGAAATCTGAGGACTTTTCCTCTCCTACAGCCCCCAGTGTTTCATTTTATAGCAAGTTCAAAACTGGTTTCCACATCTTGACAGTGTTCCTTATAAAACCGTATGACAGTAAAAGTGCCAGTAGGCATGGCAACCTCTTTGAAGGGAGCATTTAAACTCCTTGGCACTGGGAATGCCAGCACCAAGGATTACATTGAAATTCAAAATTATTCTTAAGGCTACAATTAGAAAACCCACTTTCCATAAGCCTAATTTCTCCAAGTAGATTTGAAAATTCAGAAGCTAATGCGACTGTTAAGTTTTACGCTCAAATTTGAGGAAGAAATTTTCCTTAGCAAGGGCAGTATATGAAACTCTGGTAGCAAACGTCTCTTAGGCATTGACTACTCATTTCACCATTGTTCACTTACTTTGTCTTAAAGTTCAAAACTGGCAAGGCACATTTACATATTCCAATGAATACTTGACAATTTTTTAATTACACTTTATGTCCCAGCTATCCCAGTAATTGACATACAACATACTAAAATGGTTTATTAAGATAACAAAAAAAAAAAAAAAGTCAATTAATGTGAAAACATACAGGCTATTGGCAACCACTATTCTAAAAATTATGTAAATACAAGTAAACATAATGAAATGTGTGCGATTCTAAGTTTTTAACCAGAAGATCTCTGTACTAACACACATTTATATTAATGACACATAAAAAAAATAAAAACTTTATTACAAAAATAAGTTACACTCGCCTCCAGCTTACAGTATAAAACAATTTTATTTGCAGGAATGCAAAATGATTGTTTGCCATGAGCATTTTCAACATATGACATGTCTAATTTCGTTAAAATTTGCATTTACTGGGGGAACTGGTGTGTATAAAACCTTAATTAGGTATAAGCTTCAATTTTCATTGTGGTGCCTATGGGTATGTAGTATAACTGCAGTATCCCTTTGTGCAGGGGGTTAAGGGAACTCTTTATGCCAAGTCCAAAGTAAGTCATAATTTCATCTTTTACCTATATGAAGCTGGACTTGGCAAAGTTCTGTTTTTGTCTTTTTTTAAGGGTGGTTCAATAGAGGATGCTTCACCACTGAACACTCACTGTCATCAAGGTGCTTTAGAAAATTAAAAACATAGCACAAATGATTGTACTCTACTCTACTCTACAGGTTATCATGATCTGCGTAAGAGAAATGGAAAGCTGATCCACGTGTTTTTACAGTGATCAGCAATAAGAAATGCACTAATGAAAACATACCTTTTACCTAAAAAGCTAAACTACAGCCATATACTATTCTATGATTTATGAAAAACTTCAAAATATCCAAATGTCAGGCTTCACTGTACAGTTGTCAGTTTTAGTCTGACCTTTTATAAAGGGACACTGCAGTATTTAGTACAAGTTGCTGATGCACTTTTTTTGAACATCTGATGTCTTACAAAAGTAACATCTTGCTAAACTATTATACATCCAAATAACTACAATATCTGAAGAAGCAAGGCTGCTTTTTCAGCCACAAAATACGACAAAAGCAAGGCCTGTTATGATGGTCATGAGGAAGTCTTACAAAGCCTCTGGAACTAAAGGCAACTAAGAATGTTACATTTGGTATATTATAATCTTACCCTCATATCATATTAAACAAGCCTTGCTTTTATCTACAAAGATTTTCTATGTACAGTACAGACAGGGTATAGTTCAATCCTCTGCTACTGAGGTAGTTAACCAACCCTTTAAAAAAGGTTCTGAAAAGAACCACTATCTGGAATGCCTGACTAACCAGCTCTGATGATTACACCTGAAACTGCTGTATCTGAACACAATTCGTAAGTGATTACTAAATAGACAATCATGATTAACCTTCATGAGCAGAAATAAAATTTAAGGATACCAATGATGGTATTCATCTATACCACTGCAATAAAAATTTAAATGCAAGAATTTGTGAATACCACTTTTGGAATCCTTAACTAAGAAAACTTGGGGGAAAAATCTACTTAAAGCAGATTTTTTAAAGAACAACTTTATTCTTTATTAAGATACCA